>CASBWL010000030.1:1995000-2595000 GCA_949130495.1 Sambucus nigra
GCTCATTTATGTTTGTATTTTATTAGTCTATATTTTATACCGGTGATGTTTAATCGTGCAGCTGTTAAATGTTACAATTTAGAATTGGACTTAATAGGTTATTAGTTTAATCAATTGGCATATGACAATGAAGTAAAGAATGAAATCATACTTGATTCCCGTTTAATTTAATAAAAGGCACGATCAACTCGTATTAAAATAGGTGGGGTGTCACAGTTATGTACTGTAGGGACCCAAATAATAAACTAGGCCCAATTGAAGACCATCCAACCAAGACCAATAGGATGTGGGGCACGTCCGACCCAATTGCTCAAAGGAATCAATAAACATATTTGTCACATGGATAAACATAAACATTTATCACACGAGTATTGATAAGTTCAAACGGTTACTATCAATATCGGATGAGATATTCAAGAATCATCACACGAGCTAACAACAAGATTGTAGACTTCCTTGCATAACTCAACCACTTTACACTACTATAAATGTAACTCTCTCCCCAGGGTCAAGGGGGATGTAATTTCGAGACTTGGGAGAACCTAATGGAATAACAGTGACCTCTCCGTGGACATAATTAATTTATCGAACACCGTATATCTTTATGTTGTGTGATTGACATCTTTTTATTTGTTATTTAATTTCTTTCTTGATTCATTTTTCCTTGAGATTAATTTTTACTCACAATTGGCATCGTCCATGGGAACGACTTTATTTTCCATGAAAGCAATCTCCATAAAGAACAACAATGATGTCTTAGCAACCTAACGGTTCACCTCAACCTGGAGATGTGCGAGCTGATTTAGCTCCACTAAGAGTGAGGTCTGAAGTTTATCAAGAGAATCCACGGTTTCACCCAGAGTGACAACCTTCTGAAGAAAGCCACGAGCAGCGTAGGTCTACATAGATCTCGCGGTTGGTCGACGCTTATGAAGTAAGACTCTAAAAGTAAGGGGAGGCATCTCACCCCGAGTTGGAAGAGAATACCCTACTTTAACGGTGATTAGAAGAAGTGGAGAGAGAAATATTCCATGATCACAAGCGTCGTGCTCAGACTCCCATCCCTCAGGCGAGCAAGATTCGCAAACGATGAGGGAGTGCTAAGCACGACTAAGGATGTTTAAAATATGAAAGTCATAAACGAGGCCCTATAAGAATGACATACGAAGTATAGTTCGAAATGAGATGGACCAATACAATTTTAACCGAGGGGTGAGGTCCACAAAGGATTTGGCGAGCAGTGCTCTCATCACTCATATGAAGTCTTTTTTCTCAAGGACTATAGAAGAGGGGGGATCCCCCCAAAAAGTTCGCAACCCCCCGATTTAAGATATATGATGGTAAAACTCATTTTATCGACCATGTTAGGCAATACAAACCGGCTATGAATCTCTGGAATCATAAAGACTCATTGATGTGTCATTTTTTCCCTTACAGTTTGGGCGACATCGCTCAAAGATGATTTGAAAGACAACCTCACTGGTCTACCAAGAGTTTCAAGGCGCCCGTCGAATCCTTCACTTCTCGATTCATCACCTGCAACACTCATCTTAAGAGAATGGATTCACTACTTATGATGAGAAAGAAGTCAAGAAATTCCTTACAAGAGTATGCCAAGTGCTATGGGGAGATCTTCAATGAAGTGGAAGACTACTCAAAGCAAGTCATCGTAACATCCTTCAAAATAGGACTGCCCCATAAATTTATGTTGTATTAATCCCTTCCCAAAAGGAAGCTAATACTATTGATGATCTCCTGTCATGAATTAAGCCAAGGTAGAGGATGTGGTCCACACCAGTTAGTTTGAGGCTGGTCATGCCAAGGCAACAAAATGGGGCGATAAAGGGAGTAATCCAAAAAAGGGGAACAAAGGAATAGTAGTTCCAAGAATGGGGGAAAGAGAAATTCCTCTATGGCATTCAACACAGTTTTTAAAGTTCCTATCTATAAGATCCTGACGAAAATCAAAGATCAATAGTTCGTCAAGTGGCCAAGAGATATAGGAGGAGATCCGACCAAACGAAACCATTGATTTTTCTCCCCAACTAGATGGACCCAACGTCTAATGGCTCAAAATATGAATAATCTTCCTTGTCGAGCAGAGGAAGATCAAGTATATCATCCACCGGGCAAGCAGTGAAGCTGCTAGTGGTAGTGATGTACTCAAGCAAGAACGCTGACGACCTAGGATGTCCACCATCGGGTAGGTGATCTTTCACCCTCCAAGACTTTAGGAGGTCAAAACAAGAACCAAAAAATTAGCAAATGAAAAGACAAACATCAACATATGTGTTCCTCCCCCCACTCAGGGCACAATACATGTATTTCTTACCCTCAGGGAGAAGTGGATTTTCATTTTTTGGCAATGAAGCCTTGATCCCAATACCCTTTATAGGAATCGGGGTGGATTACTTCCAGCACCATGTTGGACCTCCTCCCCTTTCGATTAGAGAGATAATTAGTGGTGTGAGACCAAATGTAGCATAACTTAATCTCAGGGTGGCCTTAGTTGGTCCTATAAAGTTCATTGATCTGATTGACTTTATTGGCTATGCACCAGGCATTGGGAGCACACTTAGCAAGGAATACTTTTAAGTAATCAAAGAACTCCAAAATTAGAGTTCTTTGGGGAAATTTTAAAACCCCTTGGACCACAACCAGGGTGTGAATCCAGTGCCCCCCGTCAACATCCCTAACAATTTTTGGCATGGGGCACATTCGATTTCCAGCAAAGGAGGAATGGAAAATGTTTTCCTAAACTCATCAATCCTTTTCCCATGAATGGTTGACATATTTTAGAAAACAAATTTGCTACTAGAGACAAACATAATGAGGAAAAATGAGAAAATTGCAAAATCAATAAGTGAAGATGGAGTTTTACAGAGATGGAGAAATGCAAAGAAAAAATCTCCAAAGTCTTTTATGGACACCAGATTTGAAGCAAAGTGACGGTTTGGTATGTTCCATCTATATTTAAATTCTCGTGCATAGTCATAAAGTACAACTTCCAAAATGGATTTTTGGTTTCTCTCTTTTTGCTCGGACGAGCGTACCCCTAAGATTTTTACGCAATCACAAGTTATCCCTACCGCTCCAACTTCATAAATAAGGTTTAAAAACCATTGGGACCAAATAAGAAATAAAATATGTTGGCCCTACAAATCTCAACCCAAAGATTTTATGGGCAATTATGGGGACCCCAATAATTAACGAGGCCCAGTTGAAGATCGACCGACCAAGTCCAACAAGATATGGTGCACATTCGTCCCAACTGCTCAAAGGAATGAGTAAACATATTTGTCTCGCGGATAAATATACACATTTACCACACGTTTACTGATGAGCTCAAATGATTACCAAAAATCTCAGATGAGATATTCATGAATCATCACACAAGCTAACAACAAGGTGTGGGAGTTCTTTGTATAACTCAACTACTTTATACTAGTATAAATGTAACCCTCACTCTAGGGTCAAGGGTGATGTAATTTCGAGACTTGAGAGAACCTAATGCGATAATGATGACCTTCGCATGGACATCGATAATTTCTCGAACCACGTACATCATTGGGTTGTGCGATTGGCATCTTTTTATTTTGTTCTTTAATTAATTTCTAGATTCAGTTTTCAGTGTGATTAATTTGTACTCAAGTGTACGAAATTAAGGACAAAAATAAGGTTACATTTATAATATTCCTAAGGAGAATTTGGCACTTTCTTACGATGGAGGATACATGTATAGCCTAACGATGATCAACGTATTTGAAGTGTTTAACGAGATTATTAAGAGTGCGAGGAGTATTCTTATCACTGTATCAATCAAGTTTATATTATATGGACTTGTTCGGTATTTCTTCATACGTAGGGTGCAAGTCTTGGAAAAAGGACTTTTCATGTGACACATGCATTCAACGCTCTGTCAAATATACAAAAACTATAAGGATATATTTTATAAGTCCTGTTTACATTGTTGTATGTCATATACCGCTACAAACTGTTGAAGATTTGTTCAAGTTTGAAGATGCATCAAGATGAACTTGAATATCTTGAAATTGTTTCTTTTACTTGCACGCTTTATTTATTTAATGGCTTAAATCACTTAAATGCATGTTTAGGGTTTAAGAAGATAAAATTGGGTTGACTAAAATTGAAAAAGTTATTTTTACCCAAAGCACACACTAAAGGGAATTAAAGTGTGTTCTCAAATTGGTATGAGAGAAGGCCGCACTATTTTAATGTGTTTGTGATTCAATGTCTTTAGGTATGCCTTTTGGACAATTTGAAGATTTTATAACACATTTGTCTAACAGGTCTTATTAGAAAACACGTATGAAGTATCCACTTAAGACCATAGTTAAAAAGGATGACTCTAAGAGATGTTTTTGCTGTGAGGGGGTGGTCATATGATAGATGAGTGTCCCACTAAAGTAAGGGAGAATTTTAATAAACCTATACAACTTGTTTCTTACCTTAGTGATAGTGACCCCGGAGAAGAAAATTTGTATGCCAGTAAACGTGTCCTTTCCACCTATGTGGCTAATTATGTGAGTAATGACGATAAATATTCTCAGAAAGAAAATTCTTTGCATGATTATTCCGCACCCACCGGTAGTGATACTCAAGAAAGTGGGGGTGATGTGAGTTACGATGAGAGTGAGGATAAAAGATATTTGCAATATGACTTCAATGATCTGTATGCTGAAACCTTAAAGGTAAAGAAGGCAAATTTGAAGTTAGAAGCTAAGTTAAAATAACTTGCCTTAGAGAATAATAATATTGATGCTTTGACTGCGGATATTAGGGCACGTGAGAAGACTCTACGAGAAAAGCTATAATATGCAGAGGGTGAGAGAGATAGTCTTTAAGGGTTGATGGAGATTATGGAGAAGGATCTTTTAGAATTTAAGGATTCTAGGCATTTGCTCGAGTCGAGGATATGTGAGCTTGTGAAGAGCTTGAAAGAGTCAAGCAAGGTGAAGTTTGATTTGGAGTCTAGGTCAAAAAAGCTAGATATGATGTTAAGCATTGTCCAAATCAAGGATGATATGTGTGGTATAGGCTTCATTGATCATGTTTCACTCATTCCCACATGTGTCGAAGAACCTCCTAGGGTTGTTAAGAGAGAGACAGTTAGGTTCATTAGGAGAGAGACACCTAGGGAGTTTATATAAGGACCGCCTTTAGGTAACACTCACCGCCATATTTACATTTACACAAGCTGTGGTAAGCAAGGTTATCTTAGGAATTTTTGTTACAAACTGTTGAATGCTCCTCGAAAGGCTAAAAATAGAGTCACTACGGTTCCCATAACCCCTTTGCATCATTACACATCTATTTTGGTAAGGAAGTCAGATTTAGAGGCTTTAAGGATTATCCTTCATAACTCTCGTGTGCTTGCGTGTGATACTTCCCATGTTAGATCTTTAGGATGACCGTGTTGCTTGTTTGTCATACACTAGTCGTACTTCATGATATATTCCTGTTAATGTTATGATATGTGTATTATCATTGTGTTATAGTTTTTCCTTTTTAATATATTTTTTGAAAAACCAAACAGATTTTTGTTTTTGAAAATTTATGGAAAAATACAAAACAAAAATATTTTTTTAAGAAAAATTGAAAAAACCCAAAAGATTTTATTTTGATACAATTTTTGGAGAAAACTCAAAAATATTCTTATATTTTGTTTACACCGTTTTTGACTGGACATTTAGGATGATCGAGTCACAATTTCATTCCATACTCAAGTGATGCTTTGATAGTGTTTTGATATGCGCCATTATTTTATTTTTGTACTTTACAATGTGTGGAGTCATTGAGATGTGATTTGAGATCATTTCCTACATGATTGACTCATAATTTCCTTGAATGCACCCTTGCACGGATTTGTTTAATTATTGTACTTGTCTCACACATATTGGTCGAAGTGTTTTCATCTCAATTCTTCCTTTAAAACGAACCATATGCGATAAAATTTGACAATGAAAGTAGTGCATGTAAGAACCGTTGCCCGTGAGAAATTTATTTATATTGAAAAAAAATGATGAGTGAACATGGCAAAGGGCTGCGATAGTATAAAATTAACTTATCGTGAAAGTCACCGTTTGAAAAGAGCCCAAGAAAAAAACAAGGAAATAGAAAGATAAATTCGCTAAAAATGGGTCAACAGGAGTTCTCTAAGGAGATAATTTAGTTTGATCACCTCAAAAGAAAAATAAAAGATTTATTATTTATGAAGGAGATTGGTTGGAAAATAAATCAACGGGTTTGCACGTCCTGACAACGTAATGAAAAAGCATTACCTTGTTTTAGACGTTATTGGTGTGGGAATGATTCTTGACTTTGATGTGTTGATGGATTGAGTCAATGTCATTTAAATTTAACACTCTTTGACACTTAAGGACGATTTTGAGCTCATTCGTTATGAGTATCCGGATTCATCGTACGATATGTTATGCGTGATTGCATTGATTATCCTATCTAATTTGTTCAGGACTATTCATTCCCTATCCACGATTTGGTCATCTTAGTATAAATTCACGGTGTGTGATTTTTAAAATTATTTTTGCATTTTTTAGAATCAAATTAAAAAATCAAAAATAGTTTGTGGAATACTTTTGAGTATATTTTGATGATCGTAGTTTGTTTGATTTGCTTATTGTGACATTCCATGTTTATTCTTTGCCTTTTTTATTTCGAATCAATAAAAAGGGGGGAACAAATTATGATTTAGTGGGGGAGTTTTTATATTATGGGGGAGATTTGAGATTATTTAATCTTGTGTTTGATTTATTTTTATCTCATATCAAACTCGATACATCAGGAAGGTATTTGTTTTGTCTCATGTGTGCAGGTACAAAGTTTAAGATCATGTTTGGCACACCTTGATGAGAAAAGCTTAGAGATTTGAAATTTTTCAAGTTGAAGATTTTGAAGAAAGGTTTTAGACTTACATATTTAGCACCTTGTCATTTTTGGTTCATGGGAGGGTATTAGATTTGTATAGGCATTTGATTTGATAATTCAAATGTTTTTATTTTGTATCGGCATAGACATAGGTGGGATTTATAAGGTCATATTTTATAAGTCCTGTTTACATTGGAGTATGTCTTACACCGCTACAAACCGTCGAAGATTTGTTCAAGTTTTAAGATGCATCAAGACGGATCCGAAGATCAAGGTTCTTTAACACAGAAGCCTCTGCTAGATTAACTTTGGTAAGGTTGTGTTTACGTCCCTTAATGGTTCATTATAAGTGTTGGGAGTATTTTTCTAAACTGTTTTTAAACACCCGAGGCGTTGTTTCTTGTCAAAAGAATTTTTTCTAAGTGTTGAGGTGGGGTTTGTTAAAAAATAATTTTTGATGCTTTAGTCATTCGAGCAACAACTTCCTATCATTCAAACGACAATGGCATGTCGTGTGATGTCGTTTAAACGACATCATGTCTCATTCGAGCGACTACACTGACTCAAGTTTTTTAGAAATAGCTCATTAAATGAGACCTTTTCCTATGGGAGACCTGAGTTTTACAACTTTACGAAAGTTGCAATCTGCAGAAACATTTAGTCTTCTCCTTTAGGGTTTGAAACCTTGTTTTTCAATTCGTAAAACATTATAACCTTTCCGTACAATCTTGTTGAAGTTTGCTCTTGTAGGTACCGCTTGAGGGAGGTGTGCGTTAACTACGACTACAATCATGGGGAGTGGTTGTGGGTGTCATTGTTGTCTTGTGGATTCGCTACCGGAGTCCGTTGTCGAGTGAGGTTGAGGCCTTGTGGGTATATGCGGATATTCATTACAGATTTTGTTGGTAATATTGTAAGTTATAAATTGCAAATTATAAGTGAAATAAAAGGTTTTTCCCCATCGGAGATTTTTTTCTTCTGAAATTGTTTCTTTTACCTGCATGCTTTATTTATTTAATGGATTAAATCACTAATATGCATGATTAGGGTTTAAGAAGATAAAAGTGGATTGACTAAAATTGAAAAAGTCATTTTTACCCAAAGCACACACTAAAGGGCCTTAAAGTGCATTCTCGTAAACAAATTATCACGATGATAAGTCATACATATCGAGCTTTCAACCGTGATGAGGGTCAAGTACAGGTGGTAACACAAGAGTATAAATGCATAAGTTGTACACATATCGGGAGGCAAGTGTGATTGTGGTAAATGCGATATTTTTAATATGACTTATTCCCTTGTGATAGCAACACGTGCCAAACTAAGTCTCGATCACACGCGATATGTTAGTGAGTACTTCACAATAGATAACTATATTAAAACATACATACCCCAATTATATCCCTTTAACCACATAGCTTATTTACATTTGATATATCGTACCGAGTTGATACCTAACTCGAATCTAAGACATAATGTTGGATGGATCTTCTCCACTCGTCACAAGAATGAAATGGATCTTGTACAAATGAGACCAATTCATTGCAGTTATTAACCCCACTCATGTCACACACGCAAAAGATGCATGGTTTTCTTATAAAAAATGATAAATAATTTCCCCCAACAACTCTTACATGTTAAACTCTCATCGGGATAGCAACATCATCGTTATAAGTAAGTCCATTTTTTAATATGGAATGTTAGGATTTCACCGTATTGCACTATTTTATACATCATTGCATATCTTAATTTAATTTTTAGCAATATCTCATACTTTTCTATTTATTGAAGTGTTTGATTCGTTTAATTTACATTTATATTGCCAAGGGTGTGGTAATACCGGATACCCACAGTTGGATACGACCTAACCTTGACATCACTTTTGTATTGAGCCTACAATAGCACCACAATTTGGATTCCACATGAGAAGGACGGAAAACAGATTACTAACATGCCACTATGGTGACTCTACTCATATACGCGAAAGGGCACATTTGTGCCAATTGGTGTCATTGCTTAAAGATGTCGACTGTTACGACGTACATCGAATTTAATACATTACACTACATAGGGCTTTCATCAATGCCCTAATTTAGCGATGGTGATCATAGACTCACCCATTTTATTTATCGATGGGGGAGTTCAACATCACAATGCAGGATGTTGAGGTCATGTTAGGATTATATGTCGACAGTCTTCTTATTACCGAAAAAAACATGCCATCTGGGCATAATAACCTGCGAGATCTATCCCATGAGTACTTTGAAGCTAGCCCATATTGTTCTGAGTTTGGTGTCGGTGTCCAACTGAGGGTGAACTCTCAAATTGACTAAATTAGGATTTTACCATATGATGTTGATGGAACCACACTTACTATATATACACGCGTGTATGTCTTGCCTATGATTGGCAACATACCGTACCCTACAAATTTGATACATACGTGAAGTTATGGTACCTCTAATTCCTCTAGTATTTGTGATGGACTATGTATTATAACAGGGAAGGTGTTGTTCTCACGATGTTTTAACATAAGTCATCTTAAGCTACACTTCATGATGTTAGAGATATAGATATAGTTGGGCCACGGGTGCTACTTCAGGTAAATTTAAGCTACATTTTCCATGTCTTTTATAGTTTATATGTAATACATATTATAAATGGATTTTATTTAACATGTATTCATAGCTATGGTAATACGAGCGTCTATCTCACGTGTGATTCGAACGAGTATTACATGAGTCTGTTGTGGCTATTATGGGTGAGAGCGACGATGCACTACCTCATGGATATCTCGAATGAAGGTAATTTAACACATAATTTATACCAGCTGTGTATCAAGTTAGATTCATTGATCCTCCCTTACATGAGTTTGGTAAAGAGTAAATAACACAGTATTTTCTTTTAAAGACGACTTATTTCTCGGCAGTTTATACTATTAGGTATTGGCCCTCCGTAGTCTTCCCAATGATGTGTTTTTGACCATTTTGAACTTCCAATGCATAAAAAAACAAGGTAATTTTTTTTCCTAATTTTCCACTAGGCATGACTATTAATCACACCGTTCGAATAAAAACTCGTGAATGTTTTGAAGAGAACCTATTTCTTGATGGATCAAACTATATGGTTTTGGCTCTCCGTAGTTCATGTTCTTTCTTTATGTAAGCCTCTAGAGAGAGCATTTATCTCTAATATATAATAAAATTCTATTGGGGGCCTCCTCTTTCTCTAAGAAAATTTTAGAAATCTAAATTTTATTCCATAGTTTCTTTTAGACCAACGTAATATTAAGATATTTTTGTTTCGTATATGGTGCACCTCATTATATAGGTGAGAAGCACCAACACATGTACCAACTACATATATAATTGGCAACTCATATATCTTGGAATTTATATACCCTCTTAGTTATATAGAATATGATGTCATTTCCATATCTTAATCGTAAATGATATGATAGTCATATACCAAGGAGGTCGTGGCAAAGTTACTAAACTAATGTTATATCAGCTCTGATATATGGAGGGCCAAGATACCCCTCATTGAATTTGAGGTCGTAGAGTGGTGCAATCGGTACCTTTGGAAGTTTGATATACGATAACATGTTCTCGCCGCATGCGCAATGAGGAGTTCGATCGGATGTGAACGGATGAGCCGATACCGATTTATATATATTTCATATGAAGTACATCGAGATGTGGGAGGAGTTGAGACATACTATATTTGCTGGCAAGCCGTATGTGGGTAATATGTATGGATATTACCCCGACATGTTGTGGTATCAACACATTACCTGTCGATTCGTTAACCAGATTTAGGTTGACTCCCCCAAACACACAAGGTGCACTCCCTTCTGGCTAAATTGTTTAGCTTCTGGTCCATTTATTATTATTTACTTCATTAATACGTATTATTACTATAATCATGAACTCTTACTAGTGTAAAATTCCTCATGTTATTGTAGATATAATGGTTGATTGATATACATGTGCATTCTAACATTGGATTGTTAGACTCCAATGACTCAAGGGATGCCCTATTAGAGATCATGTGGATGTGCAGTACAAGATTAATTGCAGCCCATGAGGTTGGAAGAGTAAAGGAAGTTGTTCAACCACGTGTAGTCGACCAGGAACCAGTTCTTAGTGGAAGTAATGTTCATGGGGTACCCTTGTAGAGGTGACCGAGGAAAACAAGGACCACGACAGCATACAGTCCACTAAGTTAAGCCATAGATGGTTGTGGACGTACAACCACCCACAATGGTGACATTTCTTGCACTTTCTAATGACCCGAGGATGTTTTGGATTCCCCACACACGACTTTAAAAGATGACTCTCCTTTTAAAAATTCCAGCACCTTTGGTGCCACAGTGCCACTACATCATTTGATCATACCATTAGGACTACCTCACAATCATATTACTCACTTATAGAGTCGCAAGAGATTTGATCTTTTATAGATTAATTTTTCATCGCCTCACCTCAGTCGACTCGGACATCTAATAAGTCACGAGAGTCATTTCACAACCCCTAAGCGACAATTGTAATGGATCGATATATGGAGTTCACTTTGGAAAAGTCGACTCTTGTTGTCTCACATAAAGAGGTTATTTTTTAGGACATAGGGCCAACAGTCAAGGACGCACCTGTTCAGAGTCACCCTATAACAAGAAATGATGTTGAGGGTGTGTCTGCTCTTGTGAAGGCTATAGGCTAAGGTAGAGGAAGGTCGATTCATTTACTATGACTTTTTGTATCACTTCGAGCTCAATATATTCACTTCCATCTTTGTCATAAAACATAAATTATTTATACAAAGGCATGACGTTCTCCATCCTGATAATTAATGCGATAAACTATCCATAGTCCATAACTCCATTACCATCAATCTCTTTCTATTCACACAGTGATATTTTGTTAGTAAAACTTAAATATTAGTTTAAAATCAATTAAATATATAATGACAATATTAACGTCCTCAAATGGAGATATAAAAAATAGAAAAATTGATGAACTGATAAATAATAGTGGAGAATGAGGATGAAAGATAATGAGAATAACATATATTTTTATGTGATTCGGCCCAAGATGGAAACCTACATCCATAGAGTGTTTAGCCCATTGCACTCTTATTGAGGATAAAATTTAGGGTTACATTGATAGCTTAATGATTGGGAAAATGAGACTAGGTCCGTTTTCTAGGTGGATACGTTCCCTATTTACAAATCATTCATAGGGAATATTTTTTACGATAAATGTATAATCTTTATACGCCAGAAGTTACACCTGCATACATGTGCTAATTGATCGAATAACAAACTTATTATCCTGGATCATATGATAAAATCTCTAAAGGGTGTGCAATCACGCTCTTGCAATAATCACATTCCCTTATCCCATGTGACTAGTGAGAAAATTATAATGTGCATATGAGAACACACGCATATGATATGAGCAATCATCCCCGCTATGTGTGGTAACTGTCCACGTGGTAGCTGAGTAGATTAATAACCGAGCCGACCTCCCTCTCTAGGTGACACTGAGCACATTGCAAATCCACATTTGGTATTATTTTGGACTTTAGGTAGGTTGTGACTATAAAGGTGTAACAATAGTCCCCCAATATTTCATGAATAAGCTCTGGGTTCTGATGCATAGTGAGTGGATGGAGTATTTTATTCTGCTCGTACTAAAGTGGAGGGTCGACTCTCATGTGGTCGGCTTGGGTAGACCAGATTGCCTTTGTCCATGCAAAAATCTATGAGGACACATTCTTTAATTTGATTCAAAATTTTCTTTAATTCTTTCAACAAACATCTTAGCTTTGGTTTCATAGGCCAAATATTGATTACTATAGTCCACTGCGTTCTATTTTACCATTAGGCTCGAGGCTTCTATTTTCTCAGTTAAGTTCTTCACCGTTTTCTCTAGTTTGGTGCTCTTCATAAGAGTCCTAGTATAGAGTGTGTGAATGTCACGGAGACCATCATTATCGGACTCATTAAGTACACTGTGTTAGTTATCCCCTAATGCTTTATTTGTTATACTCAAACACACATTCAATTCGTCATTCATGCATTCACTGTGACTCACACACATCACTGTAGAGGTACTACTAGAAGTATTAGTAGTATAAATATTATCCAAGCAAAGAGCTAGATAAACCCGAAGTAGGAAATACATCATGGGACATAACATCATCGGGCATAACAGCATCAAATTCAACATTATTTGTCGACATATCATCACAATAAACTATTTTAGCAAAAAAGGACATGCAAGGGTCAAAAGTGTTGGAAGATTTTGGCTCATCTTCTCCAGCATCACTTAAATCATCCCAAGTCTTACTGATATGTGCTCTAGCAGTGTTATTAAATTTAACCCTACAATATGTAGCTAAGTGACCCATTTTACCACATATGAAACACTTGGTGTTTTTAATGTCTCTGTTGAGGTTCGTGATTAATCTCAGTCTTGTTTTGTCATAATTTCTCTTATGAGGTTTGTTATTGTAGTGGTTAGGATATTTGAACTTTCTTTGTTTAGAAGCACCCTTGTTTCAAAACTTTAAAATTTTCTTAAATTATTTTGACATGAGGGTTATCTGATTATGCAATGTCTGCAAATCACATTCCCCATCAGAGTTCAGGTCAATATTAGGCATAACTAACTGAGACAAGGTCACTTTAGACTGAAATATAATAGTTGAATTGGATGCCTTTTTTATTATTCGAAAGATGTTATTTTTATTCAAGTACCATTTCAACAGTCCTAAGTTTACAACTAACGAGTTCAGGGGTAAAGTGTGGATCGTCTATCTCCTCAATTGCATCTCTTTTCTTATCAAACTTAGGGGTAAGGGATCTTAGAATTTTAGGTATAATTTCTTTCCTATTTTACATTATACCATTTGCATGCATTTTTGTTAGAATGTCAGTCAATCTAATGGATAATTAATCAAAAGTCTTAGTCTCATGCATAAGCAAAGTGTTATACTGTTGTATCAACATTTTTGTTTTGGTAGCCTTAACACGTTTATCCCCTTTCATGGGATGTGACTAACGTCTTCCAAGCTTCCTTTGATGTAGGGAAAATATTAATACGTTTAAATTCGTGCTCATTAAGAGACATGAAAATTGCATTTTCCCTTTATTATTACTTAAGGAGGCATGTTTCTCTTATTTAGTAAACTCACTGAGTCATTTTCAATTTCTTCCCAAACATTATCCCCCAATGTACATGGATAAAAACAATCCTCCTTACTTTCTAGTGACATAAATTGGTTCCATCAATGAGGGGAGGTCTGGAAAGATTTCCAAGACGCTCAAAATTTTTGACCATAAAAGAATTTTGAACAGTTTCAAAGTACATGATCAAAAGTTTTGAAGAAAGTACTCAACTCTAATACCAATAGAGAAACGCTCACTAAGTTATTTTAACAATCATATAAAAAAGTTAAATGAGTTCCGAACTACTTTTTGAAGAAACTCTTAGAAAAATCTCGAATAGAACACAAGATGTGTTAAAATAGTTTGTAAGAACAAATTACTTAATAATCTTGGTGTTGATACGAAAATTAGTCAGCTGACGTGGACCAATCATATGAAGACATGTGTCATCATACTGGCAAATTCTTATATTCACCGAGCAACCCGCAACACCAAGATACTCATCACCTCGAGCTATTTAGCATGTCGAGCTACTCAACGTGCATAGCAACTAGCCAGGAAGATCAAACGACAATTACACATTCAATTGACATAGGATTTAATGAACATTCTTATTATACAGATGTATATGTCTATTAGATAACGACATATCATCTATTCATACTGACAACCTTAAGGCTATAAATACATTGTAACAGCCTCCATAACGGGGTAATTGATCATTAACAATTGTGATCAAGATTAAGGCAAGAACATCCAACAATACAAAACATTGGACGTAGGCCATTTTCATAAGGCTGAACCACTTTAAAAATCCTTTGTCTTATTTTTTATTTCATATTTATCTGTGATTAATTAATTAGATCAAATCTAGTTTTTTTAGATCAACAGATAGGCGCCGTCTGTGGGAACGACTATACGTAGTGTTTTCACTAATATATTTATCGCAAATGGTTAAAATCCCAGAATCCAGTAATCAAAACAATGACCGAGTTCCCCTTAATCCATCTGCTCCCCCAACTCTTTAGTATCTCACTGGCATGGTAGCCAATTTAGCCCAGGGGAAAACAAATATGCAAGAGACCATGCAGACCATGCGTTAACTCATTCAAGCCGTTCGTAACGGCACACCTGTCCAGTCAGGTCAGCGAAGCGTCCAAAGACCTACCCATTTACCATCTTTAAGAACCAGACGTATGCTATTTCCAGATGCTTCTCAGTCCCGACGTACCGGGTCTCATCATACCAAGGGTACCAATGATCCCTCTTATCATCCTGGCCAGACCTCTTCTATAAGAGCTACATATTCTCAACGAAATGTTACTCTAACCCCAGAACGAACAAGCTCTCTAGAGAGGCTGAGCAGAGCCTCTCCCTTTGACCGTTTGGGCCCTAGGAGGAATAGAAACCCTTATAGAATTACGTCAAGAAATTCTCAATATCTAGATGATTTACGGGAAGATTCTACCCAATCATGAACAATAACTCCTAACGAAAGATCCCAAGAGGAGAATTCAGCACGATCTGTTGCTCGAACGAATAGGTCCAAAGATGGAAACAATGCATGGAAGGGATCCATTCAAAGGTTAGAGGACAGGTTAGGGGAAATGGCTAAGGCTAAGCCCTCTACAAAGAACTTTCATCGTGAAATCACCCTTTGTCCATGCAATTGTGGATTTTCCCACACCATCAAAATTTAAAGCTCCTGTAGTAACACCTAAGTACGATGGAAAAACTAATCCCATCCTTCACATAGAACAATACCAAGTTACTGCTGATATCTACGCCGTTCTTGATGAGAAGCGGTGCAGAGCATTTTCAGGAACCATCACTGAGTCAACCCAAATATAGTATAACAACCTTCCCCGAGGGCAGATTACTACATTCCATCAGCTGGCAGAACTCTTTATAGGGAATTTATATTTTGGATCAAATCCAATAAAGAGAGTAGCACATCTACTAAGTGTAAGGAAGAAAATAGGAGAGAGCACCAGGGATTATATCACTCGTTTTAATAATGAGAAACTTGAGGTAATCGACTACGAGGATAAGACAACCAATACAGCTATGATGAGTGGTATATTACCCACTAAGTTATACTATACACTGGGCAAAGATCCCCCCAAGACCATGGCAGAATTGATGGCAAAGGCAGCTAATATCATGAATGCCAAAGAGGCTATGGACGCGAAGAAGAATGCTGACGCGAAAGTAGAGAAGAAAGCCACAATTAAAACTGAGATGAAAGAGCAAAAGCATAATGGGGGCAGTAAGCAGCCAAAAGTTAAGGAAACTCTAGAGCAGTTGAAGAAGTATGGGAATTATACTCCCTTAAAGGTGGACATCAACCACATTCTGGAGGAGATCAAGAACAACGAGGAATTAAACTGGCCGGAGAAAATAAGGACGGCCCCGGACAAAAGGGATAAGTCCAAATATTATAAATTCCATAGAGATCATGACCATACGACCAAGCGTTGTATAGCTCTCCAGAATGAGATCGAAGCACTTATTCGATGGGGAAAATTGAGCAGGTTCGTTGATCGTCAAAATGATGAAAAGGCTAACAAAAACAAAAGTAAAGGGTCCAAATATCCTTACTGAGAAAAAGATAATAATAAAAGGGACCATAAAGATGATCCAGAAGATGACCCCGACCTCCCCAAAAGGCCAAGTCAACCCGAACACGAGGTATTTTCATTCCATTTTTGATCATTTGAATGTAATGTGATTACAGGCAGAGATGCAGGAGGTGGGGATCACATGGCTGAAAGGAAAGCTTACCTCTATGAGGCCCAAGCTTGTTCTTATATAGAGCGCATAAATCTGACTACAGATGATCACCGAAGGAAGGTGAATAAGGATAAATTGTTCATTGTTTTTTACAAAAATGACCTAGAATGTGTCTTATATCCTCATGATGATCCCTTGGTTGTCAAGATGAGGATGAAGGATGTGGTGATCTTGCGAGTATTAGTAGATAATGGTAGCTCTGCAGACATCATGTCCTACCCGTGCTTTGACAGCTTGATTTGAGGTTAGCCTAATTGGATCCATATCATAGGCCCCTCCTTGGCTTCACTAGAGAGAGTCTTTCCACTTGGGATGATCAAGTTGGATATGCTAATTGGTACTTGCTTGCTTATAGAATAGAAAAAGTACGCTTTTTCGTAATGAATAAAAGCATCCAATCATCCTACAACATAATCATGGGGAGGGTAGGCTTGAAAAAGTTCGAGGTAGTGCCATCCATGGTACATCAATGCCTGAAGTTTTCTACCAACTTCGGAGTTGGAATTGTGAAGGGTGACCAGAAAGTAGCTCGAGAATGTTACTATTCATCTGCTGAGCAGGAAGAATTGGAGGAAGCTAAGAAAAATACCACCACATACCAAGTGGAGGAGTCTGAAGATGTAGAGATCGAGAGTCTGGACCCCAGAGATGAGTCCGAACTTATGAAGGGTCAGGTTATGGAAACCACAAAGAACATCATTCTAGATGGAGAACGTCCAGAATGAACAACTCAAATTATCGCCTCGCTGGACCCATTAATAAAGCATGAATTAGTGGCATTTTTTAAGCATATAAAACAAGCTTTTGCGTGGAGTCATGAAGATATGCCAGGAATAGATCCAGCCTTCTTGTGCCACGAGCTAAATGTTAATAAAGAGATCAACCAAGTGAAACAACGAAGAAGGGTATTTAGCCCCAAAAAGAAACAAGCTATCCAGGAGGAGGTTGAGAAGCCACAAAAGGCTTCCTTTATTGATGATGTCAAATATCTTTATTGGCTAGCTAATATGGTGATGGTAAAAAAAGAAGAATAATAAATGGAGAATGTGCATAGATTTCACAGGTCTCAACAAAGCCTGCCCAAAAGATCACTTTCCATTGCCCCAAATTGATTAGCTGGTGGATGCTACTTTGGGGCATGAATTGCTGAGCTTTATGGATGCTTATTACGGCTACAATTAGATTAAGATGAAACCAGAAGACAAGAAAAATAATTCTTTTATCACCCCAAGGGTTACATACTGTTATAATGTTATGCCATTTGGTCTAAAATATGCAGGTGCAATATACCAGCGATTGATGAATAAGGTGTTCGCATAATAAATTAACAACAACTTGGAGGTTTATGTCGATGATATGCTGATGAAGAGCAAGAAAGCCGCAGAACACATAGCTGATCTGAGACAAACTTCTGATCAACTGGAGAAATATCAGATGAGGCTAAACCCTACTATGTGTGTTTTTGTTGTACGAGAAGGCATGTTCCTCGGATACATTGTGAATCAACGCGAAATTGACGCAAATCCTGATAAAATAAAGGCTTTATTAGAACTAAAATCTCCAACCACTAAGAAGGAAGTGCAAAGCCTTATGGGGCGTGTTGCATCTCTAAACAAGTTCATTTCCAAAGCGAGGGATAAATGCCTCTCATTCTTCAAGGTTCTTAGAACAACTTTTGAGTGGAATGACGAGTGCGAGATGGCATTTCTAGCTTTGAAGAAATACTTGGGTATGTCACCCCTGCTTTCCAGGCTGGTGATGGGAGAAAGATTATACTTATATCGGGTTGTCTCTGAGAGCGCAGTCAGTTCAGCATTGATAAGATTTAAAGATGGAGTACAAAAACTTGTGTAATATACGGGCAAAGCTTTTCGACGAGCAGAGATAAGATATCCCAGGCTGGAAAAGCTAGCCTTAGTTTTGATAAAGGCAAGTAGGAGGATGAAACCTTATTTCTAAGCCCATACCATAGCGGTGTACACTGATATGACACTCGGAAAGGCTTTTCACAAGCTAGAAAAATCTGGAAGACTGATGTATTGGGCTGTCGAGCCAGGAGAATATGTTATTGTTTATGAGCCAAGGACCTCACTCAAAGGGCAGGCGGTAGCAGATTTCATCGCATAATTCACTTACCCATATACTGCCGACCAACAAGGGTCTAATGCAGTACAACTAGTGGATGTTAGGGAATCATAAAAGACTACCCCCAATCAACTCCTATCAACAGATGTAATGAAGGGGAAAAGCACTGAGTAGTAAGAACCATCAGACAACAACCCAGTATTAGAAGAGGGTAAAAGGAAGTACCAAATATTCCATCAGGGAACTTTGTCAGACCAAGAGTTTGATAATGGCATCCCCATATGGAATTTGTATGTTGATGACTCTTCGTGTACCACAGGCAGCGGAGCCGGTATAATGTAATACCCCGTATTTTTATGAGTTTTAATTTTGGGGATTTATTAAATTTAATTAGAGATATTAATTTAATATTAATCCGAAAAATCATTTAAATACTTACTAGCGTGATGAGAGTTAGTAATTATTGGAATTGTGTTGTAAATTACTTTATGGGTAAAGTAAGAGGTGTAATAGTATTTAGTAAAATTTTCACGAGAATCTAATTTGATAATTTTGGAAATTTATCGGGACGCACTTGTGTCGTGTCGGGTTTAAATTTGAACTTTTAAAAGTGAATAAATTACAAGTCAAATGTATGGTCATTTTGAGTGCGTCAATGTGTCCGGAAGGGTCGAGATAGTCAAAATAATATACTCGAGGGTTTAGTTTGGGTCTCGGGGCGCCTAATTAACACCCCGGGAGGGCGTTTTCAACATTTTACATTTTCGGCATGAATACCCACGAAATTTCTAAGAGTATATTAGATAATTGGACTTGTCTTCTAGGGTTAGAACAAAAAAAAAACTAAGACGGCCATTGGAAGGGAAGAGGAGAAGCTTTCCAAGGAGTTCAAGGCCAAGAACTCCACCGTTTTGCATCGCCGTCAAACTTTGGATCACGCAACGAGGATCGCAACCACACCAATCTTGTCCACTAATATGAACCAAGAATTCCAAGGAAAGTATCTATATTTCTCTAATTCAGTTAATGCTTCAATGATGTTAGTTTAGGGTTGATTAGGACTAGTTTTCATGAAAGAAAGCATATATGGGAGACTCTAAATTGCATGTTGCAGAGGTTAAGGACATATTCTGGAAATCAAATACACATGTAGAGGTTGAACCACGAAATTGCAGTAAATTAGGAGTACAAAATCAGAGAAAAGAATAGGAAGAAACTAAACAAAGAAAATATTAGGGTTCTTGATACTTTTATGAATTGTTCCCCTTTTAATTCATTATACATGATGAAAATTCGCATGTGTTACATAGAATACCACTTATTGAGGATATAGCACTTGTAGTATAAATTGTTGAGAGTTTGGAAGTCAAATATATTGGTTTGAATGATTTTGGAAGAAGAAACCAGTAACTAGAAATTCTGCAAGTTTCATCATACCTGCTTGATCGATCGATTGATCCAGGAGCATCGATCGATCGACGCACCGATCGATCGAGCACCTGCCATCGATCGATCGACCCCTCCTGGAAAACTCGAATTCCTTTTTTTAAATAGGTGGTTCCAACTTAAATGAATTGAAATTATTGGACACTATTGTTAGAATATTTTGGGAGGTAAAGAAGACCAGTAGGACTTTATGAAAATAAAACCCTTAATGTAAGACGAGATTAATATTTAACGGAGGTGTTTTACACTTAAGGAACAATGGGGACGTGTGCTTAAGGGGTGAGACTCGTAAGGAAGTTACGTTGTAAAATAAATGAGTACCTACTGAAGTTACACTTCGGGAGATAGGAATTCACGAGTGTTACGTCGTAACATGGAATAATCCCATAAATAATAATAAAAGAGACAAACCGTTAAACGGGATAATCTAGTAATGTGCAATGAGAATAAATATCATAAATATGGGTCGTGGGTGTACCTATATTATAATTGGTAATAGTAGTATACATATATGACTGTGATTGTGCATATACTATATACGCGTAAAAATCATGCCCGCGCAACTTGCTATCACTAAGGTTACCGCACTGGGACAGTCTTATTTCGATGGGACCTTTATGGGTGATATTGACTTATACCCTAGAACATAGGAATCCTTGGTACAAGCTATTGGATGGATAGTCAGACAGTCCTAAGAGACGTGAGGGTATGTGCTGACCTCTTAGTGACTTGGGCCGGTAGCATATAGATTGGGACTGCCAGAGCATTTACACCGCATTCACGATGTATTCCACATCTCATTGTTAAGACGATACCTTCGGGATGACATGGTCCACACCCACATCGCGATTGAGGAGATTGACTTACAGCCTGATAGCTCTTACGAGGAGACACCAGTGGCTATTCTAGACCATAGCGAAAGGAGATTGAGGTCGAAAGTAGTCCCACTTGTACGGGTCCAGTGGGAGTATCATAATGTGGAGGAATCCACTTGGGAGCGTGAGGCAGACATGCATGAGAAGTACGTAGAGTTATTCTTACCATGTACACCTTATTTTTTTTGAATTTCGGGACAAAATTCCGTTATTAGGGGGGAAGTATGTAACTCTCCATATTTTTATGACTTTAATTTTGGGGATTTATTAAATTTAATTAGAGATATTAATTTAATATTAATCCGGAAAATCATTTAAATACTTACTAGCGTGATGAGAGTAAGTAATTATTGGAATTGTGTTGTAAATTACTTTATGGGTAAAGTAAGAGGTGTAATAGTATTTAGGAAAATTATCACGAGAATCTAATTTGATAATTTTGGAAATTTATCGGGATGCGTTTGTGTCGTGTCGTGATTAAATTCAAACTATTAAAAGTGAATAAATTATAAGTCACCCGTATGTACCCGGGGGTTTAGTTTGGGTTTCGGGGCATTTCTAGGTCTAATTTACACCCCTGGAGGGCGTTTTAGACATTTTATATTTTTGGGCATGAAAACCCACGAAATTTCTAAGAGTATATAAGATAATAGGAGTTGTCTTCTATGGTTAGAACAACCAAAAACCTAAGACAATCATTGGAAGGGAAGAGGAGAATCTTTCCAAGGAGTTCAAGGCCAAGAACTCCATCGTTTGCATCGCCGTCGCCGCCAAACTTTGGATCGCGCAACGAGGATCGCAACCACACCAATCTTGTCCACTAATCTGAACCAAGAATTCCCAGGCAAGTATATATCTTCCTCTAATTCAGTTAATGCTTCAATGATGTTAGTCTAGGGTTTATTAGGACTAGTTTTCATGAAAGAAAACATGTATGGGAGACTCTAAATTGCATGTTGTAGAGGTAAAGGACATATTCTGGAAATGAAATACACATGTAGAGGTTGAACCAAGAAATTACTGTAAATTAGGAGTACGAAATCAGAGAAAAAAATAGGAAGAAACTAAACAAAGAAAATATTAGGGTTCTTGATATTTTTATGAATTGTGCCCCTTTTAATTCGTTATACATGATGAAAATTCGCATGTCTTACGTAGAATACCACTTATTTGAGGATATAACACTTGTAGTATAAATTGTTGAGAGTTTAGAAGTCAAATATAATGGTTTGAATGATTTTGGAAGAAGAAACCCGTAACTGGAAATTCTGAAAGTTTGGTCATACCTGCTTGATCGATCGATCGACCTAGGAGCATCGATCGATCGAGCACCTGCCATCGATCGATCGAGCACCTGCCATCGATCGATCGAACCCTCCTGGAAAACTCAAATTACTTTTTTTAAATAGGTGGTTACAACTTAAATGAATAGAATTTCTTGGACACTATTGCTAGAATATTTTGGGAGGTAAAGAAGACTAGTAGGACTTTATAAAAATAAAACCCTTAATGTAAGATGAGATTAATATTTAACGGAGGTGTTTTACACTTAAGGAACAATGAGGATGCATGTTTAAGGGGTGAGACTCGTAAGGAAGTTACGTTGTGAAATAAATGAGTACCTACTGAAGTTACACTTGGGGAGATAGGAATTCACGAGTGTTACGTAGTAAGTTGGAATAATCCCATAAATAAGAATAAAAGAGACAAACCATTATACGGGATAATCTAGTAATGTGCAATGAGAATAAATATCGTAAGTATGGGTCGTGGGTGTACCTAAATTATAATTGGGAATAGTAGTATACATATATGACTGTGATTGTGCATATACAATATACGTGTAAAAAATCATGCCCGCGCTATTTGCTATCACTGAGGTTACCGCACTGGGACAGTCTTATCTCGATGGGACCTTTATGGGGGATATTGACTTGTACCCTAGAACATAGGAATCCTTGGTACAGACTATCGGATGGATAGTCAGACGGTTCTAACAGACGTGAGGGTATGTGCTGACCTCTTAGTGACTTGGAACTATTCTTTGCCTCAATTTGTATGTGTTTTGTGTTAATACAGTTCGAGAGTGATTCCGAACTAGTATTTCGCTTAGTACGAGTGATACGGGGACTTGATAGCAGAGTATGCCAGCACCATAAATGTATGTGGGGTGCCGATAGTATATATATATATATATATATATATATATATATATATATAAACTTGAAATTTGGGAATTATCTACTGTGACTAAAGGTAGGTAAGTAATGAATAATTATTTCAACTTCGATATAAGTGTTTGAAAAGTTTGAGGCAATATTGATAATCTTTATAATCAAATGCGGCTTATGTGAGAACTTTGTTTTTTTTAAAATTTATTTCCTTAAGACTAGAAATTGTCTGCTTGAGATCTTGTGAGTAACTTAAGATAAGCTAAACTATTGGGATTAGTAGTTCGGTAGGTGTGCACATTAGAAGAGATGAGAGAATTTCTCAAGAGAGTGTCGCACACTTATATGATTGTTGCATTAGTCGGTAAGCATTTTAAATACTTGCTAAACTAAATTTTAAACTATTTTACAATCGGGCTCTGACCCGTTTCCTATATTCTCGTCTCTCTTATATATATGTATATACTATAGGTGCCCAGCCACAGGGGCGTCTTGCATAGGATCTATTGGAAGGAACATGCTATAGCTTAGGTGGGAGTTGCAGGCCTCTTTCTTAGACAACCTCATTATTGATTCCACTTCTAGTTTTATATTATTCAGTTGGGTATATGCCGCCCTTTCCATTATGCAGTTGGTTTTATCAGAGATTGTGATTCATTTATTTCCAATATTTATACTTTGGGATTGTTACTGTCAGGATGTTTTTCCCTTGACGTTTTAATGTTGGAGTTATTTAGTTGAATGCTTAAATTTCTTGGAATAAATTTTTAGTCTAGTTGTGGTGTGATTTTTATACTATGGATTATGAAAGGATTTAAATATTTTTTTTAAATAAAATTTGGAAATTGATGTCTTAAAATGGTTTTTGTCACTTAGCTTAACTAATTAGGGTTTTTAATTTGAAAAGTTATTTTGCGACAGTGATGCTAAGAAGGAACCAATTGTTCACCTTTGTTATAATTTAATAAAGGAATAATCACCCGGTATTTAATTAGGCGGGGTGTCACAGGTGGTATCAGAGCATCAGGTTCTAGTGCCCTTTAGGATCTCTACGACTTATTTCGCTTTCAGCTAGCGTTCTTGCTATAGAGCCCGTATTTTTAGGATTGTTGTATTCTTGCTTTTACGATTATGCCTTCAGCAATTTGAGATTTGATAATAACTATAGACTAATAAAATTTCTTGACGTTTCAGATGCCTCCAAGACGCGCACCCAAGGATAGGCATATCCAGGCCGAGCAGCCAGCAGCTCCGGCTCAGGGAACGATGAATGGCATAGAGGTAGCCGCTATCATTGCTCAGGCGGTGAATGCCGCATTGGCGGTAGTGCAAAGGCTCAACCCCAGGTTCAGGCAGTGGCACCAGTACCGACACAGCTTCCTTCTACATGGGAGCGAGTTAGGGATGCCTTCCAGAAGGCGCATCCCCCAGAGTTTGCGGGTAGTTCGGATATCATTATAGCTACCTGTAATACCCCGTAATTTTAAATGACTTTTAAAATGGGTTATATTTTAAATTAATGGATTAATTGGATTTTATTATTAATTAATTCATTTGGGTTCTATCCGGACTGTGGATATTAAAATGGATTATTCTGAATATTACTTAAAGATATTTAGGTAATATATGATTGTGATGTCATTGAGATGACCGTATGATATAAATTCGGTAATTTACACTTTTAGTCAGACGCGGTATGGGACGTGTCGGGACTAGTTTATTAAATTAAAAAGGAATTTTATTTTCTTTTGACCTTATAGTCATTTCGACTACGTAGTTGCGTCCAGAAGGTTCGAAATAGTCAGAAAAGTATATTTGGATGTTAATTTTGAGTCTCGGGTCATTTGGAAATGGGTAGACAGCCCGAAAGGGCATTTTGGTCATTTTCTAGGGGGGATGAATAGTGATTTCGGATTTGGGACCATTATAAGAATAGGTAGATTAAGTGAATGGGAGTTATTCATCTCCTCTTCACAAATAAGAGCAGCCATCTTCTTAGAGTGAGAGTAAGAGTGCTTGGGAAGGGAAAAGTCACTTCGGAAGGTGAAGAACAAGAACCAAGGTTCACCACCACCAACCACCACCGGAGTTTGATCGGAGAAGGGACAACCAACTGAGATAAACTACACCAAAGGATCAGACCTACACTAAAGGCAAGTGTTTAATAATAGTAATATAATTTTGTATATTGTCCAGGTTAGAAATGTATGAGAAGAAAAGATTATTCATATTTGGAAGAGATAACGGATCATTAAATGGATTTCTGGAAAAACTGAAATGATATAGGAATTTAACTCATGTGTTAGGATGATAATAATCCACGAATTATTCATGAATCTGTTGAAGAAATGATGGAAACCATTGATGTGTTCTTGAAGAGGTTATGTTAATAAATTTCTGGGAATAAGGAGATAAACATGCTTTTTAATCCAATCCTTTGATGATTCTAGGATGTTTATAGTATTGGAAATCGTTCATATATGTTGATATATCATGTAGTAAAGTTTATAAGTCATTTGGGATGTTTAGATGAAGGTTTAAATGATCAAAAGTTGCTAAACCCGTAAATGCAGAAAATCAGACCTGGACCTGAGGGATCGATCGATCGACCCCTACCTTTGATCGATCGACCTCCCCTGATTAAGTAAAGTTATTTCTTTTTAAATGTTGATTCTTATCCCTAACCTCTTGTTAATCTTTGGTGATTATTATTTGAATATTTTGGGACTTAGAAAATATCAGTAGACCCTTGTTAAGATTTGAATTAATTGGATTTAGATTCAAATGATTTAAATGATGAAAATTATATCGAATGGAATTTCGGTTTATAGATTCGTTTGTTAATTAGCGAATGGTGATGTATGAGGATTTAAGATAGCACCAGTAGGGGTGATTTTATATAATACCTGGGTATCCTTAAGTTTACAAGAGGGTTTAATCCTAAGTGAAAGAATAGGTATTTATAAAGGACTTGAAACTATCGGTTTTAACCTTAATTAAAAGGAGAACTAAATTCGTAGTAGTTCGGGAGAAATAAAGGTTATGGACCAGTAGGAAATTTATGACTTCTTACTGAATAAAAGATGAGGGAAATCCTATTTGATTCTTGTGAGATGGGAGTTTAGAACTCATTTGGTTGATAGAAGGTATGAGTTTATCCCGATCACATAGTTAAAGTTTTCGGACCTCCTCGATCGATAGAGTTAAGTAGTAGTGTATTGGAGGGGTTCCTTGTTTGGATTTTGCTTTGCGAGACGCTCCTCGCATGAACCTTAACAACTTCGGGAGTGGAGAGATGTCATAGGATGCGAGGATATTTAAATATGTTATATATTAATACGTGGAATTTAAAAGAGATATAATGCTACGTATGGGAAATATCTTAGGGTAGTGATAGTTACCTTATTGATATTATATTATAGGTATGATAATGCCTATTTGATTGATTGATGATTTATGTGTATGAAATACCTAGCTTACTTGCTATCGGTGGGAGGTTTACGCGTGAGGGCAGTCATATCCTGATGAATCCATGGGATCTTTGATTTATCGCTCGAGAACATAGGTCTATGAAAGACTTATCGGGGAGTTGATAAGTCCACTGACTGTGGGTACCTAGGTATGTACGTGACCCATGGATACGAGAACTATGTTCGCCTCCAATTTGTTTGTTGATGTTTGTGGTTCGTGGAATCTTACCGAACCTTTAGTCCCCTATTCGGCGACCTGCGATGATGGGACATGATAGCAGAGTAATGCATTGCACCACAGCCGTGACTCGGGGTGCCGTATTATATATATATATATATAATGGATAAATGATTGTATGGATATATTATGGTTAAATCTATCTACGATGATAATTGTAGATAACGGTGAATAGAGAAGATAATGGAATTAAGTTAATAAATGTTTATGCTTATAAAATTGAAAAGCTTAACTCATGTTAATGAGAAACAATTCATATTAATGAACAACAATTCATATTAATGAGCAACGATTCATATTAATGAGAAATGATTCAGATTAATGAGTAATGATTCATGTTAATGTGAAACTAAATCGTAATGGAGAAATGTAAATGAATAATAATGTGATGTATGGTATGGGACATACGGGGATTATGATATAGGAATGGAATTATAATATGGAGACTAGAAAAGAGGAACCATTAACTAGGAGGTTAATAGGAAACGTTAAGTGTGCACTCTAGTTGAGAGGTGAGAATTGCAAGTGAGAGTTGGATGTAACATGTACATAATAAATGCTTTATTGCACTTTTTAAATACTTGCTGTTTTAAAAATAATCTACACATTCGGGCTCTGACCCGTTTCCTTGCATATTTTCTCTTCTATTGTATCTCTATATCATGTGTCCAACAACAGGGACGCCAACCATAGTTGATTGTGACGAGCTATGGAGCTATGGAAGTTTTGCTTAGACGCTTATCATGTTTTTGATTCACAGTATTCTTAGTTAGGGCATGTTGCCCAAAGGATTCAGTTATCTTTTCTATTGAGGTCAAATATTGTTGTATTCTGACTTTTAATACATTTTACATTGTTGGGATTATTGTAAAGGATTTATATTACTTGGGAATGTTTATTCCAGTTGCATTTAAATTATTTTGTGATACTTATTGTGTTGTCAGTATTGTTATATAAATGTGTTGTGTTATTCTTAAAAATGGAAAATGGTTTTGTTGAAATTTAAATTTGGAAAGTTTTTAACACCAGCTTATTTGAGTATTGGGTGAGTTGTAAATGTTTTTGACAGTGATGCTAAGAATGAGCCAACTGTATATTCTATTTTAATTTTGTATGGGACTGGCCACCCGGTATTTAATTAGGCGAGGTGTTACACTAGCCAATGGAAGAAAGATATCCAGAGGCATCTGCGTATGTACGAGTGCATGGACGTGCAAAAATAGTTGTTGTCTTCTTTCAAGCTAGTGGGACCGCTTTGCATTGGTGGGAATCCACCACCACCTTGGAGGAGAGGGATATTATCAATATTCAGTCATTTTGGGCGCAGTTTTACAACAAGTACTTTCCATCCACTGTGCAGACTGAGATGAGGTGAAAGTTACTAAATTTAAAACAGGAGAATTTGACTGTTGTTGAGTACGAAGAGGAGTTCACAAGACTTCTCAGTATAGTGCCAAATGAGGTACCCACTAAAGGGAAGAAGATACTTTTATTTGTGGACGGGTTGGCTTGGAGGATTCGTCAACACCTCATAGGCAATCTGTCACTGAGTACCTACACAGACGTACTCAATGCCGCTTTATTACCCTGCCAGGATCATCGCTTCCATCTGCAGGGAAGAAAACAAGCAGGAGAGTCCACCAGCAAGGTAGACAGGGGGTAATGGTAGTAGTGGAGCACCAAAATCCTAGGGGCAGACTCGTCAGTATGAGCAGAGTTCCCATCAGGGGGACCCTGCCAAAAGGTTTGGATCAGGTGACTCCAGGCAGGGAGTTTGGGAATTTAGTTAGGGCCAACAGGGCTAATATCTTCAACCGCTGGGCCATCAGGGTCAACAGTGCTTTCAGCCGGGCCAACAGGACCAATGGAGGGGTGGTAACGACCATCAGGCCCGTAATCAGTAGGGACAAAGGGGAGGAAATTTCAGGGACCGATGCATCGGGTGTGGTAAAAATGGCCACAGGCGCCATGATTGTCCAGAGGGAGATAGGTCCACACAGCAGCAGGGTGCCCGTAATGAGCCACATAGGCCACTTTTTCCAGCTGCCCTCCCAGCAGCAGCTCAGGCACCAGCCCTACCAGCTATTCCAGTAGCTCCAGTGCTGCAGGGGCAGTTACAGTACGGACGTGTCTATAACGTCCACCAGGCAGCAGCTCCACAGGAGACACCTGCAATTAAGGGTACATTTCCTATCCATGGTACTATGTGTCGGGTTTTATTTGAAACTGGGGAGACACACTATTTTTTAGCTACTCACTTTGCGAAGGCCTTAGGGTTATTAGCTACAGCAGAGAGCACTGTGGCATGCGTAGACTCACCAATGGGAAATGGATCGTTAATTTTCTTTATATGCCGGGGTGTGGGAGTAGAGATTGGTAGTTAATCTTACCAGAAGACATGTTAGTCTTAGATATGCATGAGCACGATGTTATCATTGGCATGGATTGGCTTGCAGTATATAAAGCCATGATAGATTGTTTCGGTGGGAGTATTGTCTTTGCCATTCCGGGGCATGAGATGTTTGTAGTGGCGATGCCTCGCCCAGAGGGAGGCTCTACCGCTCATTTGTATTACATAGAGGAGGATACCTCTAAGGAGGTTGTAATTCCCTTAGGCTCGATCCCAGTTGTTCATGAGTATTCTGATGTATTTTAGGAGATACCAGGCCTACCCCCCAGTCGAGAGATAGATTTGTCATAGATTTGTTACCAAATACTTAACCGATAGCATGTGCTCCATACCGTATGGCTCCGAAGGAAATGCAAGAGTTACGAGATCAGATAGAGTAGCTGTTAGGTCAGGGCTTCATTCGTAGGAGTACCTCACCATGGGGTGCTCCAGTTTTGTTTGTAAAGAAGAAAGATGGCTCACTTAGGCTATGTGTGGACTACTGGGAGCTGAACAAGGTCACGATACAGAACAAATATTAGTTGCCTCGAATCGATGATCTGTTCGACCAACTGAGGGGAGCAACTTTCTTTTCGAAGATAGATTTGAGGTCAGGATACCATCAGCTACGGATTAGGGAGCATGATGTTTCGAAGACTACTTTCTTGATGAGATATGGGTCCTATGACTTCAGAGTGATGCCATTTTGACTTACAAATGCTCCATTCGTGTTCATGGACTTGATGAACCAAGTCTTCAGAGAGTTCTTGGATCAGTTTGTCATCGTCTTCATAGACGTCATCCTGATATATTCACATACAAAGGAAGAGCATGCTGAGCACTTGAGGCAGGTTCTTTAGACACTACGAGAGCATCAGCTGTATGCTAAGTACGAGAAGTGCGGATTTTGGTTACGGGAAGTGAAATTATTGGGAAATGTTTTTTCTAAACTGGAGATAGCGGTTGACCCGAGTAAACTGTCAGCAGTGAGGGAGTGGGGACAACCCACGACACCGACGGAAGTACATCATTTTTTGGGGCTAGTCGGGTACTACAGGAGATTTATTCGAGGGTTCTCCAAGATAGTGGGTCCATTGATGAACCTGAATCCCAAGGGGGTACCATATGTTTGGGACGATACTTGTCAATTGTCTTTTGATGAGATGAAAAACAAGATGACTTTGACACCAGTCGTTGCTTTACCCAAGCTGGGTGTGGAGTATTTGGTTTACACCGATGCCTCCTTACGGGGACTCGGGGGAGTACTTCAGCAAGAAGAGAAGGCTATAGCTTTTTGCCTCCCACAAGCTTAAGCCATACGAGAGAAATTACTCCACTCACGCCTAGAGTTAGCAGCAGTCACCATTGCTTTGTATATATGAAGACACTATTTATTGGGGGGAAAATTCCGTTTGTTCATAGACCACAAGTCACTGCAGTACCTGTTTACTCAGCGAGAGCTGAATATGCGTCAGCATAGGTGGTTTGAGTTTGTGAAGTACTATCAGTTCGATATAAAGTACCAATCGGGGAAGGCCAACGTGGTTACTGATGCGTTGAGCCGCAGACCGATAGATGTAGCAGACGTCTGGAAAGCAAAGTGGAAAGAGTTGGGTCACCAGGATGTGGTAGCCCGTTCCTTCATATCTGTCATGACGGTGACTCCCGAGATTGTTACGAGGGTAATACAGGCATAGACAATAGACTCATTTTTCCAGGAGCAAATTGTACGACAATACTGAGTCCTATTCAATTAGTTTCGATGGAGGTTTAAGGTTTAATGGGAGATTATTGGTCCCAGAAGGGGCAGACTTACGTCATGCAGTGATGACCCAATCTCACGGGTCACGATTTGCGGTGCATCCCACGGGAGATAAGATGTACCCGAATATGAGACAACAATACTGGTGGAGTGGGATGAAGAACGACATTGCTGAGTTCGTGTCTAAGTGTTCTACTTGCCATATGGTAAATGTGGACAACCAGAAATCGTCGGGGTTGCTTCAGCCATTGGAAATACCCACGTGGAAGTGGGAAAGTATTTCCATGGATTTTATTACTAGGTTGCCTACATCACAGCGGGGCCATGACTCCATCTGGGTGATTGTGGACCGTTTCACCAAGGTGGCTAATTTTCTATCGGTACAGACAGACTATACCACGGGCCAGTACGCTCAGTTGTTCATTGTTGAGATTGTTAGACTACATGGGGTGCCCCTGGATATTGTGTCAGATAGAGACAAGATTTTCGTGTCGCGTTTCTGGAAGAGTTTTCAGGAGGCCATGGGTACAGAGATGAGGTTGAGTTCAGCTTATCACCCACAGACAGATGGACAAATAGAGTGTACCAATCAGATGTTGGAGGATATGCTACGCATGTGTGTCCTTGATTTGGGGGGAGGTTGGGAGCCACATATTACACTAGTGGAGTTTTCTTATAATAACTCTTATCAGTTCATGATTGGCATGGCTCCATTTGAGGCATTGTATGGCAGGCCTTGTCGTTCTCCCACTTGTTGGTTAGAGGTGGGGGACAACAAGTTTCTCGGACCAGAGGTGATTCAGGAAACCTCCGCTAGGATTGTGATTATCAGGAGTCGCATTCGGGTAGCCCAGGACAGGCTGAAAAGCTACGCCGATGCAAAATGGTTCTTCTGAGCATTTAATGTGGGGGACTAAGTATTACTACGCGTATCTCCTATGAAAGGAGTGATGAGGTTTGGGAAGAAAGGGAACCTGGACCCGAGGTACGTGGGACCATTTACCATTATCGAGAGGATTGGGCCGGTGGCATACAGATTGGGACTGCCAGAGCATTTACACCGCATTCACGATGTATTCCACATCTCTTCGTTAAGACGATACATTCGGGATGACATGGCCCACACCCACATCGCGATTGAGGAGATTGACTTACAGCCTGATAGCTCTTACGAGGAGACACAAGTGGCTATTCTAGACCATAGCGAAAGGAGATTGAGGTCGAATGTAGTCCCACTTGTACGGGTCCAGTGGGAGCATCATAATGTGGAGGAATCCACTTGGGAGTGTGAGGCAAACATGCGTGAAAAGTACCCAGAGTTATTCTTACCATGTACACCTTATTTTTTTTGAATTTCGGGACAAAATTCTGTTATTAGGAGGGAAGTATGTAATTCCCCATATTTTTAAGACTTTAATTTTGGGGATTTATTAAATTTAATTAGAGATATTAATTTAATATTAATCCGGAAAATCATTTAAATACTTACTAGCGTGATGAGAGTTAGTAATTATTGGAATTGTGTTGTAAATTACTTTATGGGTAAAGTAAGAGGTGTAATAGTATTTAGTAAAATTATCATGAGAATCTAATTTGATAATTTTGGAAATTTATCGGGATGCGTTTTGGAAACTTATCGGGATAATTTTGGAAATTTTGGAAATTTATCGGGATTGAATTCAAACTATTAAAAGTGAATAAATTATAAGTCACCCGTATGTACCCGGGGGTTTAGTTTGGGTTTTGGGGCATTTCTAGGCCTAATTTACACCCCGGGAGGGCGTTTTAGACATTTTACATTTTTGGGCATGAAAACCCACGAAATTTCTAAGAGTATATCAGATAATAGGAGTTGTCTTCTAGGGTTAGAACAACCAAAAACCTAAGACGACCATTGGAAGGGAAGAGGATAAGCTTTCCAAGGAGTTCAAGGCCAAGAACTCCATCGTTTGCATCGCCGTCGCCGCCAAACTTTGGATCGCGCAACGAGGATCGCAACCACACCAATCTTGCCCACTAATCTGAACCAAGAATTCCCAGGCAAGTATCTATCTTCCTCTAATTCAGTTAATGCTTCAATGATGTTAGTCTAGGGTTTATTAGGACTAGTTTTCATGAAATAAAACATGTATGGGAGACTCTAAATTGCATGTTGTAGAGGTAAAGGACATATTCTGGAAATGAAATACACATGTAGAGGTTGAACCAAGAAATTACTGTAAATTAGGAGTACGAAATCCGAGAAAAGAATAGGAAGAAACTAAACAAAGAAAATATTAGGGTTCTTGATATTTTTATGGATTATGCCGCTTTTAATTCGTTATACATGATGAAAATACACATGTCTTACGTAGAATACCACTTATTTGAGGATATAACACTTGTAGTATAAATTTTTGAGAGTTTAGAAGTCAAATATAATGGTTTGAATGATTTTGGAAGAAGAAACCCTTAACTGGAAATTCTGCAAGTTTCGTCATATCTGCTTGATCGATCGATCGACCCAGGAGCATCGATCGATCGAGCACCTGCCATCGATCGATCGACCCCTTCTGGAAAAATAAAATTCCTTTTTTTTAAATAGGTGGTTCCAACTTAAATGAATAGAAATTCTTGGACATTATTCTTAGAATATTTTGGGAGGTAAAGAAGACTAGTAGGACTTTATAAAAATAAAACCCTTAATGTAAGAAGAGATTAATATTTAACGGAGGTGTTTTACACTTAAGGAACAATGGGGATGCATGTTTAAGGGGTGAGACTCATAAGGAAGTTACGTTGTGAAATAAATGAGTACCTACTGAAATTACACGTGGGGAGATAGGAATTCACGAGTGTTACGTAGTAAGTTGGAATAATCCCATAAATAAGAATAAAAGAGACAAACCGTTATACGGGATAATCTAGTAATGTGCAATGAGAATAAATATCATAACTATGGGTCGTGGGTGTACCTAAATTAGAATTGGGAATATCAGTATACATATATGACTGTGATTGTACATATACTATATACGTGTAAAAATCATGCCCGCGTTATTTGCTATCACTGAGGTTACTGCACTGGGACAGTCTTATCTCGATGGGACCTTTATGGGATATATTGACTTGTACCCTAGAACATAGGAATCCTCGGTGAAGGCTATCGGATGGATAATCAGACGGTTCTAACAGACGTGAGGGTATGTGATGACTCTTAGTGACTTGGAACTATGCTTTGGCTCAATTTTTATGTGTTTTGTGTTAATACAGTTCGAGAGTGATTCCGAACTAGTATTTCCCTTAGTACGAGTAATACGGGGACTTGATAGCAGAGTATGCCAGCACCATAAATGTATCTGGGGTGCCGATAGTATATATATATATATATATAAACTTGAAATTTGGGAATTATCTACTGTGACTAAAGGTAGGTAAGTAATGAGTAATTATTTCAACTTCGATATAAGTGTTTGAAAAGTTTGAGGCAATACTGAGTAATTATTTAAACTATTGGGATTAGTAGTGTGGTAGGTGTGCACATTAGAAGAGAGGTGAGAATTTCTCAACAGAGTGTTGCACACTAATATGATTGTTGCATTAGCCGGTAAGCATTTTAAATACTTGCTAAACTAAATTTTAAAATGTTTTACAATCGGGCTCTGACCCATTTCCTATATTCTCTTCTCTCTTGTATATATATATATACTACAGGTGCCCAGCCACAGGGGCGTCTTGTATAGGATCTTTTGGAAGGAACGTTCTATAGCTTAGGTGGGAGTTGCAGGCCTCTTGCTTAGACAACCTCATTATTGATTCCACTTCTAGTTTTATATTATTCAGTTGGGTATATGTCGCCCTTTCCATTATGCAATTGGTTTTATCAGAGATTGTGATTCATTTATTTAGAGTATTTATACTTTGGGATTGTTACTGTCAGATGTTTTTCCGTGGAAGTTTTAATGTTGGAGTTATTTAGTTGAATGCTTAAATTGTCTGGATTAAATTTTTAGTCTAGTTGTGGTGTGATTTCTATACTACGGATTATGAAATGATTTAAATATTTTTTTTAAATTAAATTTGGAAATTGATGTCTTAAAATGGTTTTTGTCACTTAGCTTAATTATTTAGGGTGTTTAATTTGAAAATTTATTTTGCGACAGTGATGCTAAGAATGAACCAACCATTCACCTTGGTTATGATTTAATAAAGGACTGATCGCCTTGTATTTAATTAGGCGGGGTGTCACATATAATTCTTCACAGCCCAGATGGATTAGACATGGAATATGTGTTGCATTTCCAGTTCAAAGCTTCTAACAATGAAGCTGAATATGAAAACCTTCATCATTAACTGGGACTAAATCTCCTGAAGAGGTCGAGGCAGCAGATTTCAGTTATTTCATTTCTTCCTCTAAGGCAAAATTCTCTTCCTCTAATAGCTTGGCAATATTCCTATGTTCCTCGATCTCAAGTTTCAGCACACTTTCCCTCTTTTCATGGGCCGAGATATTTTTGTTATAGCCCTGATCAACACTCAACTATTGGTACTTTTTCTCATAACGTTCATATAGGAGTGCACTGGTTTCTTTGTGTTGAATTTAGATCTCCTCGATTACTCCTTGGAGATCTTCAATCATTTCATAATAAGACACATTGTTGGCTACAGCGCGATCAAGTAAACATTTCAAATATTGGTACGCATCCACTGCTCTCTCAGAAGCGTCAGGTCCGAGGATATTAATTATCTGAGCTTTAGTAAAGTCTGTGTGACTAGCATTGAAATAATCATTACATTTTTTCATCAACTCTGTGTCATGAGCTGATAAGAGTTCCATCCTGACGACAAACTAGCAAAGGAAAATAAAAATGCTTTAACAATGATATAGATAGAGTAAGTCAAGGAGAAATTCAGACTATATAACAAAATCCATTTTATTGATCATAAGAAGAAAGATTACAACAAAAGTTACAATGAAGAAAGGAAAAATAGAAGAACAAAATAAATAAAGAGCCGAATAACTCTACACCTTCTCCTTATTTCATGTAACATCATCAACCGGCTTGGACGAAGGAGTTGGTTGCTCGGAAGGCATTTGGTTTTGCTCGATAGAAGTTATTGCCTGTTGAACTTTCTCGGTGGGCCGAGGAATATTAATAGTAGGTACTTATTCTACTATCATCATAGAAGACTCATTAGATGCAGCTTTATCCTCTTCTTCTTCGTCAATAGTAGGAGGAGGGCCATGAGTGTGTTTCCGAAATAATTCAGAATCCTCTGCAACACTCAACTCCTTCAACACTGGTACCCATCCGTCTCTGAAGTACTTCAAACTTTCGTACTCCATCTGGTAAGTAATAGTAGTTTGGGCTTTGTTCCATCCTTTGTCCCAGCCAGAGCTGAAAGACTTATTCACAATATCTTTTCTCTTGGCTTTATCAGAAGAAGCATGTCCCTCAGCAAGCTTCACTTTCTCCTCCAGGTCTTTCTTACTCCGTTTAGCCTCTTCAAGCTTGCCATCAGCTTCTTCTTTGCTGGAAATGGCGACCTTCAATTTTTCCTCCAACTCCTTGGAGGCATTTAGCTCTTGGTCTCGAGTTGTATCAGCTTATTGGTGAGTTGCCTCTGGAGATAGAAGTTTCTTCTCCCAAGTAGCTTTATCTTCCTCGTACTTCCACTAGGAGATCTTCAAAGAATAGGATAACCCAACAAAAGCTTCTTCCACCCCACTAGAGGAAGTTTAAGCCTTGATAGCCTCATCTTTCTCCAGGATACTATTAAAACATGTCATAAACTAAAAAATAAAAAAAGCTCAGATCAGAATATGAATACCGTATATGGAGGTAAAGTAGCACGGAATGTTGATACTTACTGATGCAATATTTTGGGCTGCTAAGTCAGTGACCTTCTCTCGATAAAGGGAACTCTCAGCAACTCAATATTCGGGAATGGTCCAAGACTTGATCAAGCCTTTGGTCGAGCTTGGAGCAATGAGGGATGGAGTCTTCTCTCTCAAAGAAGGATCCTTAACATCAGAAGGCTGAGAAACAGTTTTTATAGATCTTTCTTCAAGATCTCTCCTCAATCTCCTTAAAAGAGCACCTTCAATCAAAGGTGCTGCCTCTTCTTGCGTAATAACAACACCTTCAATCAAAGGTGCTGCCTCTTTTGGGAAAGCAGGTGGTTTCCAACTAACCTCCTTGACAGGTGGAATTATTACTTTGGAGTGAGTACTATCCATTTTCTTCATCCCTTCAGTTGAGACATCCCCTTTGCTTTTCTTTGCACCATTAGTGCCAGGAGAATCATTGGTAAATAATTCAGGCATGTTCCTCTTCATCATCATCAAATCAGCAATAAAGGTATCTAATCAGAAGAAGATTCCTCTACGCTGGCTTGAGATGAAGGAAATTTATCTAGATCGATTATTACAGGAGGGGAAAGAGGACGAGCAATAAAAGAGCAAGTAGTATTTTTTATCTCAACAAATAAGAAGTAACTCTAACGTGCTCCCCGTCAACCAATTGATGCAAACCCCAGATGAGTTTCAAAGCTTTTATATTAATGTCACTCTCTTTTGGGGGCTTTCTTTTGTTATCAACTACAAAAATAAAAAAAAATATCAGTGACGCATTTTATCAAATATAAACAGAGCTAATTTGAAGAATTAAAAACCACATATCCCATTGCCATACAGTGGACATCAGGGACCTTCGTAAACATCATTTCCTTTTAGTTGGCGGTGTTTCCAATTTTTCATCACAACTCCATGATCAAAATAGTCCCTATTAGCATCAAAAGATTGACCACTAAAGCTCTATTGGAAAACCTAGTTTTTAAATAAAATGTGGTATCACTGGTAACCCATTTATAACAAAACATAATTTAAGGGATCCTTAAACGAGTCCCATGAATCTGGTTTAACCTATGTACGCCATTAATTACCCTCCATATATTTGGAGCTACTCTTGCATGAACAATATCAATGTACTAAGGGGGATGACAAAAAGAATGACAATACAAAGATAGAACGAGAAGATAAAGAGTTTAGAAATCTGGAGGTGAAAAGTAGATGACGATCCGTATCTATCACTCTTAAATGCCTTCATAGGGAAGTAGGAAAATAAATGATTACTAGAAAAGACGATTGCGTTTCCGACGGCTAAATGATGAAAAAGGTGCAAATACCCAAGCGTTTGTCGCAAATTCAAATATTTACAAGTTTTCCATTTTGCGCTCAAATGACAAGACTAAATGGAAAATTCCTAAATGTTGGAGATCTGTAATTAATTAAGACATAAAAAGGTGCCCGAGCAACTTTCGAGTAAAATATTTCACACTCTCATACAAAACTTAACTGTGAAACATTGGGGGCTTCTGTTCATACGAAAATTAGTCAGTTGACATGGACCAATCATAAGAAGACATGTGTTATCTTACGTGGCAAATGCTTACACTCACCGAGCAACTTGCAGCACCGAGATACTCATCACCTCGAGCTATTTAGCATGCCGAGCAACTTAACGTGCCGAGCTACTCAACGTGCAGAGCTTCTGTCCAAGAAGATCAAGCGACAATTGCACATTCAATGAACATCGGATTTAATGAACATTCTTATTGTACAGATGTATATGTCTATTAGATAACGACATATTGTCTATTCATATTGTCATCCCCAAGGCTATAAATACATTGTAACACCCTCCATAACGGGGTAATTGATCATTAACAGTTGTGATCAAGATTAAGGCAAGAACATCTAGCAATACAAAACAGTGGATGTAGGCCATTTTTATAAGGCTGAACGAATTTAAAAATCCTCTGTATTATTTTTTATTTCATACTTATACGTGATTAATTAATTAGATCATATCTAGTTTTTTACGTCAACAGATTGGCACTGTATGTCGGAACAACTATACGTAGTGTTTTCACTAACATATTCATCGTAAATGGCTGAAATCCCAGAATCCAGTAACCGGAACAATGACCGAGTTCCCCCCAATCCATCTGCTCCCCCAACTGTTTAGGATCTTACTAGCATGGTAGCCAATTTAGCCCAGGGTCAAACAGATATGCAAGAGACCATGCGTCAACTCATTCAGACCGTTTGTAATGGCACACCTGCCCAGTCAGGTCAACGAAGCGTCCAGAGACTAGTGAGAAAATTATAGTGTGCATATGAGAACACATGCATACGATATGAGCAATCATCCCCGCTATGTGTGGCAACTGTCCACATGGTAGCTGAGCAGATTAATAACTGAGCCGACCTCCCCCTCTAGGTGATACTGAGAACATTGCTAATCACATTTGGTATTATTTTGGACTTTAGGTAGGTTGTGACTATAAGGGTTTAACAATAAGCCCCCAATACTTCAGGCATAAGCTCTGGGTTCTGATGCATAGTTAGTGGATGGAGTATTTTATTCTGCTCGTACTAAAGTGGAGGGTCGGCTCTCATGTGGTCAGCTTGGCCATACCAGATTGCCTTTGTCCGTGTGAAAATCTATGAGGACACGTTCTTTAATTTGAATCAATTTTTTTTAATTCTTTCAACAAAAATCTTAGCTTTGGTTTCATAGGCCAAACATTGATTATTATAGTCCACTACGCTCTATTTTACCATTTGGCTCGAGGCTTCTATTTTCTCAGTTAGGTTCTTCACCATTTTCTCTAGTTTGGTGCTCTTCATAAGAGTCCTAGTATAGAGTGTGTGAATGTCAGGGAGACCATCATTATCGGACTCATTAAGTATAGTGTGTGAGTTATCCCCTAATGCTTTATTTTTTATACTCACACACACATTCAATTTGTCATTCATGCGTTCACTGTGACTCACACACATCATTGTAGAGGTACTATTATAAGTATCAGTAGTATTAATATTATCCAAGCAAAGAGCAGATAAACCCGAAGTAGGCAAGACATTATGGGACATAACATCATCGGGCATAATAACATCAAATTCAACATTATTTGTAGACATATCATCACAATAAACTATTTTAGCAAAAAAGGACATGCAAGGGTCAAAAGTGTTGGAAGATCTCATCTTCTCCAACATCACTTAAATCATCCCAAGTCTTGCTGATATGCGCTCTAGCAGTATTATTAAATTTAACCCTACAATATGTAGCTAAGTGACCCATTTTACCACATATGAAACACTAGGTGTTTTTCAGGTCTCTTTAAGGTTTGTGATTAGTCTCAGTCTTGTTTTGTCATAATTTCTCTTACGAGGTTTGTTATTAGACTGGTTAGGATATTCGAACTTTCTTTGTTTAGAAGAACCCATATTTGTAAACTATGAAATTTTCTTAAATAGTTTTGACATGAGGGTTATCTGATTATGCAATGTCTCCAAATCACATTCCCCATTAGAGTTCAGGTCCATATTAGGCATAACTAACTGAGGTGAGTTCACTTTAGACACTAATACAATATTTGAATTACATGCCTTTTTTATTATTCAAAATATGTTATTTTTATTCAAGTACCATTTCAACAGTCCTAACTTTACAACTAAGGAGTTCAGAGGTAAAGTTTGGATCGTCTATCTCCTCAATTGCAAATCTTTTATTATCAAACTTAGTGGGAAATGATCTTAGAATTTTAGATACAATTTCTTTCCAATTTTACATTATACCATTTGCATGCATTTTTGTTATAATGTCAGTCAATCTAATGTAGAATTCATCAAAAGTCTGAGTCTCATGCATAAGCAAAGTGTTATACTGTTGTATCAACATTTTTGTTTTGGCAACCTTAACACGTTTATCCCCTTTCATGGGACATGACTAACGTGTCCCAATCTTCCTTTTATGTAGAGAAAATAGAAATACGTTTAAATTCGTGCTCATTAAGAGACATGAAAATTGCATTTTCCATTTATTATTACTTAAGGAGGCATGTTTCTCTTATTTAGTAAACTCCTTGAGGAGAATTTTAATCCCTTCAGTATTACCCTCTGTTATAGGCTTGGTTGTGTGAGAATAGTCATTTTCAAGTGCTTCCCAAATATTATCTCCCAATGTGCATTGGATAAAAACAATCATCCTTACTTTCTAGTGACATAAATTGGTTCCATCAAAGAGGGGAGGTCTGGACAGATTTCTAAGATGCTCAAAATTTTCGACCATAAAAGAATTTTGAACAGTTTCAATCTTCATGATCAAAAGTTTTGAAGAAAACACTCAACTCTAATACCAATTGAGAAACGCTCACTAAGTTATTTTAACAATCAGTTAAAAAAGTTAAATGAGTTCCGAACTACTTTTTGCAGAAACTCTTAGAAAAATCTCGAATAGAACACAAGAAGTGTTAAAATAGTTTATAAGAACAAATTACTTAATAATCTTGGATTAAAGTTCTTTAGTTTAAACCTAAGTCTACGCTGCGGATTGTAGTAATGGGATATTATACAACACACACATGAGACATGTATTTTTTAGATGGTAAAACCCCATAAAAATTGGGGAAACATCCACTGAGGTTTCTACACCTCAAAAATAAAAATCAACCAAAATAGTTAAGGTTAAAAGTTGGGGTAGGCCACATCGGATCGATGCCTATGTGGCAATTCGGATAAAGAAGGGCAAGGACAAGGAGGTGTCCTCGTGCTTCGCAACCACTATTGTAAGTTATAAATGTTTAATTTTTTTTAATTACGTTATATTTTTTTTATTTACCTAACTAATTAATCGTGTACTTTATATCATTTCAGGCAAAGCTTAAGGACACGCATGAGTAGTAGTCTGATGGCGATAAAGCATATTTGGCTACGAGCATACTCAACCAAGTGCTCAGGCTGGATCACAAGGGGAGGACTGGGGGTGAGCTCGCGGGTGGGCTTGTCATGGATCATCGAAATGGAGACGAGCAACACCGAGTTGGCTCATAAGGTAGACATCCATTACGATAAGCTATCAAGTTTGGAGGCGACAGTCGTAGATATGTACACCATAATGAAGTGTCAGTTGGGGTCCAACTCTGATGAGGGCAAGGGGAAGGGGAAGGGTAAAGAGAAGGAGAAGAAGGTAAAGGTATATGAGGACGTCACTGCTTCATCACTGATACGCATGGACTCACCGCCATGTGATCCATTTCCCATCTTGACACCCATCGAGCAACATATGTCAACAATTGGTTGGCTGAGCCTATTTTTACTCGAAATATATTTTGGGGAACCAATGACGAGGCGGTTGAGGTACCCGAGCTTCCTCCCGGGTATGGTGGTTTATGGACGTCCCCTCCAAAACATTGAGGCAAGGGTGCTCATCATGAATGTGCTATCTGAAAAGGAGAACTCACCTTTGTGGTTACACGAACAATGCGTCATTCAGCGAATTGAGGGGCGTGTCAATGGATATGTCATGTGGCCTTCCTTCCTCTTCCAACCTGCTCAAGACCCGATGCCATGATATTATTTCTATTTATTTTATTCAGATATTGGATTATATTTGAATTTTTTTATTTGGCAGATGTCGGTTTGGATATGGATATTTGTATTTCTATTTTATTCGGATATGGATTATATATGCCATGATTTGGTACATGTTGATTTGGTAAATTATTTCTATTTTATTTGGATATATGATGTTTGGATAGGTATAATTTTGCTATAACACGTACATATATGCTGTTGGGCAGTGGCAGTGGCAGTGGCCATACTGCCCAGCAATTTTTTTAAGTTGTGCCCAAAATTATCTCAAACTTTGACCGTAATAAGTCCGTGACAAGGAGACTTGTCACGGTCAAAGTACATGACAATTTTTTATTTGTCACAGTCCAAAACCGTGGCAAGTTTAAGTTTTGTCACGAACTTGTCACGGTCGTTGATTATGACAAACTTGTCAGTGTCAAAGACTTTGAGAAGTTTGTGACAACTCTAATGAACTTGTCACGGTCTTTGGTCATTACAAGTATTTGACAATGTCAGTTGTCAGCCCAAACTTATCACGGTCAAAGACCGAGCCAAGTTTTACTTGTCAAGGTTTTTTACGGTGACAAGTTGGCAATTTTGGTGTAGTGATAACAATTACAACGTCGTTGCTGATTATAAATGCGTTTCACCATAACTGCTTAGTCTAGAATTTGTAAATCAGTACTCTATAACTAAGTTTGTGTTGTCCGTGATTATAATTGCACTTAAGAGTTCTTCTCAATAATTATATCAATGTTAAATCCATGTAAATTCCTCTATAATATTTTGAGTTTTTTGGGTCACTACCTTATGGTTTTTTACCCGACAACCTGCCCCTCAGTCCAAAATCTCTGGCGGAGCTTACGGTTGTAATAAATAGATACGAATACCCTTAAATAAAGTCAAAGTGAGGTAAAACATTTACCTTGTTCCAAAAGTGTATTACCCATTCCACTTATGACAAATTTCTCTTGTTACCAAACACATACAAATTGGCAAAAAAAATAAAAATTCACTCCTTTACCGTCTCACTCCCGATCGCCGTCACTTATCACTTCACCTTTCATCACCCCTTCACCTTACTAGCTTCTCTCCACTACCACACTAATCTGAGAAGAAATCTATCTAAAAAAGATGAAGATATCGATTTGGGATGGAAGGTTTAAGGGTTTCAATTTTAAAATAGAATTGATTATTCTTTCCGATTTAGTTTCCAAGATTTGTTTGGATAGACTCAAGGGGTCGGATGAACCTAAAGGTGAAATTTTGATAAGGATATTTTGATTTGGTTTGGAGTTGTAGTTCTCCGAAATCAATTCTGTTTTAATTTAGGTGTTTTTGAGAACAATTTCAATTATGAATATGATTTCAGGTTCACTACAGTTCTTGGGTTATCATTGATCTCTCTGTTGTAATTGATTTTTTGTGAATATCAGTTGAAAATGGGTCTGAGAATTCCATCAATTTTGTGTGTATCAGTTAAAAGGGCTATGAAAATTCTATTTTTTTTATTTTTTTTTTGTTTGTTTTAATCCCTTATGTTAATTGATTGTGTTTCCAATTTCATTCTCATCGTTTATTGACGGCCCACGGTACTTTTTTATATGACTCTTAAGTTTGTATAAAATGATGAAACTACATTTTATTTGATAAATATACATTTGAACTAAATTAGTCCATCTTAACATATGCAATTAGAGTAGTTTACCAATTTAATTTTATTAACCATTTACAATACACTCTTCCACCACCGGTTACCACAACCGTCTGCCACCATCGCATTTCATATTTGAAAAAAACTAATCGTAAAACTCCTTACCACAACAACATAATAAATTGAAAAAAAAAGATGAGAATGAAACTGAAAACACAATCAAACTTAACAGTCATGTTAATTGATGACCCATTTTAAGTAACAAACCATTTTTGCCCATTACGAGCTAGTGTTTGAACCAAAGATTTTGGAATTCGGGCTAAATATGAGTTAAGCAACAGGCTAAATATTGGTTGAAAATGGATTTAATATAAATAGACCCATTAGTGTTAAAACCTAATATTTACGGCTTTCTTCCCTCATCGAATCCTCTCTCTCCCTCCCTTTCCATCCAGTCTCCTTTCCAATCTCTCTCTGTAAGGACATGTTTTATAAATTTCCGGGGTAGAATCTAGGAATTTTCCAATTGTCCAAGCTCACCTTTGGCACGTTTCCACAATCATCCACGACGTCCTTGATCCAAATTCATGTATCCATCATCTTCGTATGTGCATCATGGCTCAAGCAATGTACACTTCAACCATTCCCACTACTCCACTTATTTATGGTAAAATAATTTAAATTGGAGTTTTTATTTATTTATATAAATAGTTGGGAATATTTTTTAAATAAATTTTGAAGACTGAAAGATGATAAACACGCAAGATCTATTTAAGGAGTCATTTTGAGACACGCCACTGATGTCGCTCAAACGACATCATATGTGGTTCGAACGGGATCAGATTTCGTTCAAACAACATCGTATGTCACTCGAATGATGCACCGCCTCAAAATGTGTATATAAATAGTGTTGATTCTACACGTTTTCCCAATTCTACACACCTCCATTTATACAAAACAGTAGCACTTTTCAGACTTCATTTTTTATGGTTTTCTTACCTTTTTTATTCACAAAAAATTCCCAATCTTTTACGTGAATCCTATAAACCCCAAAGAAGATTGTTCTACTCATCTGGATTACACTTGTGGAGAAGATGAAGCTTTTCCATTGCTGACCTTCTGGAGCTCTTGCGGGAACTTTAACCAACGACATTGAATCGACGTCTGCGTGTGTTTTGTATGTCACTACTTGTATTTTCATTGTAATCTGTGTAAACCGTTCTTTACAAATTACAGTAAAAATTAGATGGTTGTGCCCATGTGGGGGATATTTCCTCAATTGTGATTGTCTTTCATGCTTTGTATTAATTCATTAGTCAATCATGCTTGTTTTCAAGAGTTAAGTTTTGTTGGGACAAAAATTAGAATTTAATTAAATAAGTTTGACATTGATTGCTGACGCACTCTCAAATTGGTATCAGAGAAAATTACACAACTTTACTATGTAATTTTTTTGCAAAATTTTTTTGGATATCAATTTTTTTTTAAATTGATTTTTGAAAAAGCACAATTTCAATGGAGAACTTATATAATAGAGTCCCAATTTTTTATGGGTCAAATTATGCCGATTGGAAAGCTCGCATGAAATCTCGCCTAAAGGCCATTGATGAACGTGTTTGGGTTATGTGTGAAAGAGGGTGGACTGCTACCATTTTCACTGTAGATAAACGTAACAAATTTAAAGTTGTGACTGAATGGACTGAGGAAGAATTTAACTGGAGCAAATATAACTCACGTGGGCTTAGTGCCATTTCCGAAAATGTCACCCCTGACAAGTTTCGATGCATCATGACGTGTACCACGTCTAAAGAGGCATTGGATGTTCTACAACTTACCCATGAAGGCACAAGCACAGTAAAAGAATATAAATTACAAAACTTAACTATTCAGTTTGAAACTATCACCATGCATGAAAATGAGTATTTTGATGAATTTTATGCACGCTTATCTGATATCGTGAACACTAGTTTCAACTTAGGTGAACACATTACTGAAGGTAGGGTAGTTAAGAAAATTTTGACATCAATGCCTAAGAGATTTATCCCCAAAGTCGCTGTGTTAAATTCATTAGGTAATTTGAGTAAGCTGAAATTAGAAGAGTTAGTTGGAGACCTACAGACCTATGAAATCGACATGTTCCCAAACATGATAAAATCAAAAGACAAAGGGGTGGCTCTTAAATCCCAAGACAAAAAGAGTGAGGGGTCCTTGAGAAAGAGAGGTGAGTCATCTAAGAATAGAGAGGAAGAAATGTCTGATTCTGATTCTGACTTAGACAATTTGGTCCTTTTTGCTAAAAATTTCAAAAAAAAACTCAATTTAAAGAAAAATGTGAATTTTATAGATAAAAATAATTTTGAAAAAAATAAAGCTGAAAAGAAAATTGAGAAAGATAAAAAGGACACCCCTAAGAAAGAAGGTGAGAGATGTTTTGAGCGTGGCGGTAGAGGTAATAGGGGGTTTGAGTGTGAAACTACATTAAAACGTCAAGATGCGCTGAATACCACCCTAAGTGACGGCAGTGAGGTCGAGTCGGTGGACTCTGGAGACGAGTCATCACATGAATGCAACTTCACCGCATTCATGGCTAGTTGTGTCCATCCTAATCGGTGCGGCGTTTGTTCCGGGGGGAAAGGAGAAAGAAGATCCCCGAGGAAGAAACTGTGTCACAGTCGTGCACCATTCTCTTCGAAAAGGGGTCTTCGATCATCTTCGATGTGGGATAAATGTAAAGAGATAGAGTCGCCAGCCTATTTTGCTCAAAACAAGCAAAATAATATATTTCCACCTCGAGAGAGAGGCATCAAGGACAAATTGATGCATGAGAAACCAATGGAACGGAGGTCCAGGGGCTAAGTTATGGAATGGGAAGGTGTTAGGCACCCATCCCTCCCTTTCGATCTCTCATGGGAAAATTTTAACATTTTCCTTTATCCCCGTGAAGTGTATGCATGTGTTTATATAAAAGAGATTGGAATCATTCGACCCATACCATGGAAAAGATAGGGTGAGGTCATCCATAGGAATATTCCCAAAATAATAACAAATGTAGAAAATAGAATATGAGCGTTCATAGAGATATTGATCATTTTTGGGAAATGATAATATATATGGGATGAGACATGAACAAATATGTTATATCTATATGTACGATAATAATGAGTGATTTTGAAGATTATCAAAAATAAGACAAGTTAGAAAATTTGACTCGAGTCTCGGATTTCAATTTAAGATGCCTACGTATCCTATAAAGGCTTCAAAGTCCACGTAGTTCGTATGTAGAATAGGGGTGGGGTTTATCCAATAGATTCGAATGAAATTTTATTAGGTGTGTGCATGTAGAAAATGTATTTTTTGTTTTGAAAAAGTGTGGTGGATAATTTCGTTCGAAATTTACGGGTGTAACCCTCTTTTATTTGCTTTGTATTTTTTATGAAAAATAGACTATGTACAATATACTAATAAAAGCGTAGATGTTAATGTTTATAAACTAGAGTGAAACTAGATTATGAATCTAAAGTAATTTATTCAAAACCAAGAGATTTAAAAGAATGGGAGAAGGAATTGGACCTTTTTTGGAGCTTGATCTTGGATCTTGGATGAACTCATTTGAATGTTGAAGGATGAGAAGGATATTTGCCAAATTGGGTGTGAAAAGGATGGGTATTTAGGCTTGAATGGAACTTCTCCTATGGAACTTCACTGACTTCGAGAGAATGTTATTGAGATCACTGATGACGATGGGTTTGTTGTCTGTTGGGAATAAGGTCATGGCCCTTATTTATAGGGAAAAAATGGGAGTGACAATCGGCATACCCCAAGGGGTGCCTATCGACGGGTCAGCTTTGACACTATGCCAATAGGCAGGGTTCAGGACCTGCCAATTGGCAGTCTCGTGCGAACTTTTTTGGAAAAATGACTATAGAGAAAAAATCGTTGATCCCAATCATGCACGAGTTATACCATTAGAAATGTATTTTAGAAGCGTTCGAGAGTCCTTTGGAGCGATCTCAGGTCCGGGATTTGACTTTGGGTCAAATATGGCTCGGAAGCGCTCGTCGGTCCTTTGGACAAGAGCTCGTCGGACGCAAACAGATCGCTCGTCTGCATGGTAAGTGAGAATCGGGCATAGGGTTAACCATTGGAAAGGTTAGGAGATGTACTTCAACATTCCAAAGATTTTCATTCTTTTCGTAAATTTGACCTTGGTCAACTAGGGCCCAGAACCGCCTGGTGACCTCTTGGAGTAAAACGGATCGTTCGTCCACACCGTAGGTAAGAATTTCACACGAGGTGGATTATTTGAAAGGATATTCCGGGCCCTATGGATATTCATTCAGTTTCGTTCAAGCGAAAGAGTTAACTTTGGTCAAATGGAGTTCGGGAATGCCCGGTGGCCTCCAGATTGATTTTTAGGAGAAAACTTACGGTTCATCCAAAAGGTTATGCTATTTTATACATGTGACAGACTGTTGGAAAGAGGTTTTAGTACCGTTCGAAGATTCAAAGAGCATTCACTCTGACGGTGGAGATGATTAGGGTCAATTCGGGGCTTGGGAGCGACAAATGACCTCTGAATCAGTTTTCGGTAGTGAAATGGTCCGTTCATCTGAATCGTTATGACGATTGATGCACATGGAAGACCATTGGAAAAGGTACTTGGAGACCTTCAAATATTAAAAGATATTTTTCTCTGACGAAAGAGTTGATCGGAGTCAAATGGGGCTCGGGGGTGCCCGGTGGTCTCTAGATCAGTACTCAAAGTGCGACATGGGTTTGCGGTGGAAGGGGGAAGTTCTAGAAGTCTAAAGGGAGACTTAGGGGGTCCTAAAATGTGGTGTCTATATATCCCCTCAACGGGTGAACTTGGAACAAGTGATTGCCATCGAATAGACACCACATGATGAAGGGAGGTCAGTTATGCAGACCTAAGGGGTGTGGATGACCGCTTCCAAGGGTCAAGTTGAATTTTGACATAAAAGGAGGTGATAACCAAGGGTAGAGATCAATTCTGACCTAAAAGAGGTGATGACCAAGGACCAAGGTAATTTATGACCTAAATAAAGTGACGATCCAAGACCGAGGTCAATTCTGACCTAAAAGAAGTGACGATCGAGGACCGAGGTCAATTCTGACCTAACTAAGGTGACGATCCAAGATCAAGGTCAATTCTGACCTAATAGAGGTGACGACCAAGAATCGAGGTCAATTGTGACCTAATTAAAGAGAGGATCTAAGATCGAGGTCAATTATGACCTAAATGAGGTGACGACCGAGGACTGAGGTCAATTTTGCCCTAACTAAGGTGACGACCGAGGACCGAGTTCAATTCTAACCTAACTAAGGTGACGATCTAGACTGAGGTCAATTATAACCTAAGAGAGGTGACGATCGAGGACCGAATGCAATTCTGACCTAACTAAGGTGATGATCCAAGCTCGAGGTCAATTCTGACCTAAGAGGGGTGATGACCAAGGACCGAGGTCAATTCTGACCTAACTGAGGTGACGATCCAAGTCCAAGGTCAATTCTAACCTAAGATAGGTGATGATCGAGGACCGAGGTCAATTTTGACATAACTAAGGTGACAATCCAAGACCGATGTCAATTTTGACCTAAAAGAGGCGACGACCGAGGATCGAGGTCAATTCTGACCTAACTACGATGATGATCCAATATCGAGGTCAATTTTAACCTAATAAAGGAGATGACCGAGGACCGAAGTCAATTCTGACCTAACTGAGGTGACGATATAAGACCAAGGTCAATTCTGACCTAGAAGACTTTTCCTTTGGGAATTTAGGGATTCCATTGGGGATGAAGATTGGTTTTTAGGTTTCTCTGGGGAATAGTGAATGATCAGAGGATTTTCAGCTGGGGAAAATTTGGATCGTCCTTTGGAGACATTGCTGGGGAGAATGATTCCTTAGAATTCCACTAGGGTGTAAAAATGTTTTCCTTGGTGAACAAGGTGCTAGAATGGATTTGGCATTTTTCGGTAATTGTTCAGAATTTTCTAGTATTTCTTCAGTCTTTTTGTATGAAATTTTAAAGGTTGTGCCAATTGGCATTGGCACGGACTTTTGGGATACCTCGAGTAGGTGAAAGGCTCAGTGCCGATCAGTGGGTGAATGGGGCTGCCGATCGGCATGACCCTTAGCCTCCTATAAAAAGGGGGTGGGTTATCCTCATTTTGCATAGCTTACTCACTTATTTTCTTCTGCTATAAACCTTTGAAAGTTGTCCTAACATCCAAAATGGTTAACTTCTCAAGTAGTGCAACCCATATGGCATGGCTCAATGCCGATAACTAGGCATGGTTATAGTGGAGGGCTAGGGTGCTCGTCGCATTGGGTAGCATGAATTCTTTCGACTTGTTTGAGCCTGTGTCGAATGATCAGACTATTATGTATGAGCCTTCGCGTAATCTCTCTTCAAGGGTGGTGAATCCTAGTGGCTATGCAAGTCTTTCGTGACTCTTGCTATTGCTTTCTTCTTTTCTTAACGAAATTGCTTTATTTCCTGAATCTGACAAGGGTTTTCTTTATTTCTTGACAGTCTGATGTCTCCATGTTGACTATTCGTGCCCGTGGTACGACAGGGCTTAAGGATTTTTCGGAGCACCTTCCTGCTGTGGTGCATTAGATGGTCTCCTCTATGGGTTTTGGGAGGCTAGCATCGGCATTAGATGAGACGCCCCGCTGCATTGCGATTTTATGTGCTTTGGGAGATAGGTGGTGGGACACTACCCACACCTTCCATTTTGGTTTTAGGGAGATAACGGTGACTCCCATTGATGTTCAGCAGTTACTTGGGCTGGACTACGAGGGTGCCCAGATCGAGGTGGACAGGACGCTGTGGGTGATACCAGAGGCCCTAACGGCGGCTTTAGGTGACGTGGGGAGGGTGGTTTTTGTAGATTGCCTCTGCTTGTCCTCTTTGAGGGAGATTTTGCTGAGGAGGATGGTTGAGGAGAACGATAGGCAGCATGTGCGTCAGATGGCTCATTTTTTATCTTGTTGGTGTTGGGAGGTTTTCTGGTGGCGACGAGTGGTGACGTCATTCGCTTGTGGTTTCTGCCATTTCTGAGGTTTTTTTTAACATCCGCTTCTATGACTGGGGGATCCTAACTTTGGCGACCCTTTACTATTCTTTGGATGCATTCATCCGGTGTTGTTGTCCGACATTTACTGGGGCCACGTATCTTCTGGAGGTATTTTTTATTTTGCGCATTTTCCTTTATGACTTCATATTTTCCATTCATGCACTTCCTTTTGATTTCGTGAATGATGATACTTGTTATTTACAGATGTGGTTCTATGGGGTGATTGGGTTGAACACCCACCTGATTTCTTTTAAGGATGACTCTGTTGGGAACTTTTGCCGGATGTTTCGATGGCGCGGGTCTAATCGGCAATCAAAGAAGAACCTTTCTCTGGAGGTTGTTCGTCAGTTCTTGAATGGCCTCACCAATGAGCATCTAAGATTTCTTTTGTCCTTAAGACTGTTCTTTTCCTTTGATTTCATTTTATTGATACTCATCCTTTGCTTTTACTGGGTATTTGTAGGTGACCTTTTATCCCTGGGGGGCGGCTATTGAACACACCGGGGTGACTGGGGAACATGCACAAATGCGGCGCCTACTGGCGCATGAGTTCAGCTACTCCTGGTATCTTGGGCAGAGGGTAGTCCATCAGATTATGGAGGACGAGGTTGCGGTGCTCCCGACAAGGCCCCCTATGTTCATGAGGCGCTTACAGGATATATCTGACGATGTCCGAGTGGCTGCGATGATGGGAGAGCCATACTCCCTATATACCGACATAGCGGTGACGTATGATTATATGGACTTCATCATGAGTTGGCTGATGCCCCTATAATTTATGATGTGATTCCTCTCCCTAGGGCAGGCTCGAGTCGGTAGGTGGGGCCTTCTCATAGCGTACGTGGTGCGACTACGTCAGCGGAAGTGGCGACGACTTCAGGGCCTTTTTTGTGCAGCTGTGTTGCCCTAGTTACAACCTTCGATGGGCTGATGGGGGACCCGTGCGTCTGCAGTATCTCCCTCATGCGATGGACCTGGAGGAGTGGGGTCTAACGGGGGAGGTCCTTCGTCCTGCGGTACGTATTTTTTTATTTCCTTGATTCCTTTCTCTATCCTCATGCTTGACTGATTCGATCTTTTCTATTCTTCCTTGTAGCATATCAGTGTTTCGACCACTTGGCTAAAGGACATCAGGGACTGGATATCTTCAGTGACTGCTTATATTCATGAGGCGATTCCGGTCCCTTCTTTCTTGGTGCCATATGCCTCGTTCGAGGAAGGGTCTGGCTCTAGAAGTGGGGGCACATCGTTCGCCATAGGGGGAAGAGGGCGCGCCACAGGGATGGGGAATCCTAAAGAGAAGAGAGAGAGAGAGAAATATGCAAATTAGGTTCGAGCTGAGTCCCGTTATTTTTTCTATTTTCCCCTGAAAAATGTTAACGTAAAACATCAAAATATATGCAAATGAAGAATGAATTTTTTGTTAATTTTCTTATTTAGTGATTAATGCACATGCTCTTTTTACTTTACTGCTGAGACCATAAAAAAAGAATTTAAAATTGATTTGAGAAGGATTTTCTCAAAATGAGATTAGTAAAAGTGTAAAGGAAATTCGGAATTTCCTTAAGATAACAATTATTTTATTGAGTTTTTTTTTTTTATTTTGACAAAAGAGGAGAAATGGAAATTTCCCAAAATAAAGTGTTGCCAATCAGCATGACCCCTGTCCTACCAATTGGCATGTCAGTCCAGTCCAATCAATCAAAGGCTTTGATTACATTTTCGTCAATTTCTTAGTACTTGGTGGGGCAAGTTTTACTCCGATTTCTACAAGGCTCCTTATCTTGGCTTAAGAGTTTCCAAGTATAAAAAGGGACGTGGATGGGGCTTTCCCCCTCACACTTTCACTTTCTCCCTTTTTCACATTCTTACTTACTATCTCGTAGTATTGCAAGATGGATCTCCCTAGTAGCCTTGAGTTTTCTAAGTACCTTGAGGTCTTGGAAGCAATGTGTTCTTAAAATGTTGATTATGACGCCTTTCATATGCGACAAGTCTCTTTATGGCACAACTGAACCATTGAGTGGAACATGATGATGGTGGCTATTGAGTTTTGGTATCCCAAGGATCATGTCTTTCTCTTCGAGTTAGATGAGATTTATCCTACCTACAAGGAATTTTCTGCCATGCCTGGGATAAAAACCAGCGTTAACTTGCCAAGGCGCTACGTGAGTTTTCCCGTTCTCTTAGGGAATTATTGGCTAGGCTTCTTCATATTTCGCCTTTGGTGGTCAGGCCCTTGGTTATGGGGAATATGATTTTCCTTCTGGCGGTGTTGCAGTCCGTGCATTCCCAGGATTTGGGTAATGTCGGATATGCCAGGGCCATCATCCTAGGCATTGTTTCAAAAGTTATATTGGTGACCGGGGAGATGCTGGTGGACCCCAAACTGTATGCTATTATTTCTTCAATGTCGTACCGTCGCAATACTGCAATGGTGATACTGGCAAAGACCTTGAATGGCCTGGGTGCTTGGTGGGAGGGTCATTCTGACTTTCTAAGAGGGAGCCCCGTGATGTTGTTTATATGGCTATCAGAAAGGTTTCGTATGGCGGTCCCTCCTGAGTATCCTTTGTCAGCGATTCCAAACTTCTTTTTGTTCTACTTCATTAGCGTAGGCCTGGAAATTGAGAGTTAGGGGAATTGGTTTGTAGAGCATGAGGCTCGAGGTCTACGTTGGCCCGTGCCTTGGTGGGGTGATCTGCTGCACATTCTAGAGCTTGGAGAGTACCAGTACGTCAAACTAGTTGGCCTCAAGCACACCTCTTTCTACTTTCCCTGGCAGCTTTTGTGCCAATATGGTTGGGAGAAAATTGTGCCACCGCAGACACCAAACTTATTTCTTTTGGAGGACCTGACAGAGCGTATGCACATGTGGCTTGAATCTTTATGGGAGAATCGTCGTCCGTCGACCCGTACTTCTCAGTCTAATGGGCAAGTCTGGCATGTCTCTAAGGACTACATGAAGTGGTTGTGGAAGGAGGTAGTGGCCAGGATGTTGGTTGTGGAGACTGGTCAAAGGTGGTTTTCAATAACTGACACTATGGAGTGAGGCGTTGTGGTCTACCCCAAGCTGGTTCGGGATAATCGCTCCATGGCGCCTCTGCGATACTTCATTCATGCAGGGGAGGTTTGGGGAATCCCGAATGCAGGTGGTGATGGTAGTGGTTCCTCTGGAAGTTGTGCGTAGGGCTTTGGGTGGCTTTTGTAAAAGGTGTTATTTTGTTTTTTGTGGGAATAATTAGAGTGATTTTCAGGAGTAGTGGGTCTTGTTATTATGTGGGTTTTTGTTTAGGTAAGTCGCTTGACTCCTTATGTCGATGTAATCATACGAACATTTTAGATAATGAAATAAATAAGTTTTTAATCATCTAGTTGTGCCCTTTGATGAATTTTTGCATTTTCAATTATCTATACCAATCGTTAAGGCATACATAATCCTTTTGTTCATGTATATGTTAAAATGAATTATCATTCTCGGGGATAAGAAAAGAATAGCATGTTGCGAAAAAGAAGGGGGTCACGCTTATCTTTAGCGGACGAGCTGCCTATGTACCAATAAGGGTTTTAAAAAAAATTGAAATTCATTTTTTGAAAATGTTTTTAGAGGATCAGACCCACGTAATTATGGGTAGGGGAAATGAAGAGTTTTTTTTTTAATAGAAGGGAGATGAGAAGAGTCTTAGAGCGCCGAGATTTCGGACTAGGGGTAGAATTTCTTGTGACAGTCCAAGTTGACTGGAAGCTACAAATCTTCCCTGTCGAGGTTAGTGATCACAGTGGTGCCGCCCGACAGGATCTTCTTCACAATTTAGGGGCCATTCCAACTGGGCTTAAATTTCCCTCTGGAGTCCCAGATGGGCTCTACTATTTCTTTATGGGTTAAATCCCACTCTTAGACACCGTGGTCCTTGACTCTCTTATTTAAGGATTGTGGTATACGACTATGGTACCCTTGTATGTGATATAGATCTTTCAATCCCCTTTCATCTAGGAGGGTCAGCTGGTCAAGCCGGGTTTGGTACCAGTCTTCTTCGCTGACCTTGCTTTCAATCATGATGCGCAACAAGGGTATTTCCAGCTCCACAGGTAGGACCACTTCCATGACATAGACTAGAGAGTAAGGGGTAGCCCTAGTAGAGGTTCTAACTGAAGTACGGTATCCCCAAATGGCGTAAAGGATCCTATCGGCCCAATCACGACAACTCTCGATCATTTTGCTACTCACAGCTTTGAGATTCTTATTGGCTGCTTCGACTGCTCCATTGGTTTGAGGTTGGTAGGGAGAGGATTTATGTCTATGAATTCCATACTCGCCGACCACTTTCATAACATTTGCCTCAAAATATAGCCTGTTGTCTGATACCAACTCGTGTGGGACCCCATATCGGCAGATAATGTTTTTCTTAATGAATCTAGCCACTTTCTTAGCATTTAGAACTACATATGATTCGGCTTCGACCCATTTGTGAAGTAGTCAATAGCGATTAGGTTGAACTCATGCCCATTAGATTCCTTTGGTGTGACTTTCCCTTTGATATCGATGCCCTGCGTGGAAAACGACCAGGGATAAGTTATGTTGTACAGTTCTCATGGAGGCAGATGTTCTAAGTTGGAGAAGTTTTAGCATTTGAGACATCTTCAAACGTAGGTTGTGTACTCCTGTACTATGGTAGTCCAGTAATATCCATATTAGATGATCTTTTTGGCGAGCATATGGTCATTCATGTGGGGTTTGCATTCCCCACTATGGATTTTCCGCATCATCTATTCAACGTCAGCCCCTGTGGTGCAGTGCAAATGGGTTCCATAAAAGTTTTTCTTAAATAGTGCTTTATCACAAACAATGTACTGGGCCGCGAGTCTGTGAAGAGTTGCTCAGTCTTTCTTATCGGCTCCTTGGGGATACCTACCGTGTCTAAGGAGGCGCCAAATATCATAGTACCAGCAGCCGACTATTTTGAATTCTTTCGCTGTGCAGAGCTCGACATGGTAGTAGTGGGTTGGTTTATCTTATTTTTGGACATGGAAGGGGGTCATGGTTATTCCTTCGGGCATGTCAATCATGGAGGCTAAGGTGGCAAGGGCATCAGCTAGGTTGTTCTTAGCTCAGGGCAGGTAGTGGAAGGTGATTTATAGGAATTAGGAAACTAGTTCTTAAAGGTGGGCATGGAAGGGTAAGAGTTTATCATCCTTGACTTTCCATTTCCAAAGTACTTGTAAGACGATGAGGGCTAAATCCTCATAGACATCAAGGTATCAAATTCCTTTCTTGAGGTCAACTTCTAGGCCTACCGTGCACGACTCGTATTCAGTCATATTATTAGTGAAGGGAAATCCAATTTGATGGCAATGTGAGTGTGGGAGTCATCAGGCGCAATTAGGAGGATTCCAATGCCATATCATTTTTGTTGGTAGCACCGTCAAAGAAAATTTTTCATCGAATATCTTCTTGGGAGGCGTAAAGGATATTCTCAACTAGGAACTCATAAATCCACACATCGGATTCTTCCATAGGGTAGTTTTCAAGGTAGTCACAGATAGGTGATATCTGTGATATCAAACTCGGATAGAAGAATCAACCAATGGGACATTCGACTAGATAAGTCGGTCTTCTCGAGTAGGTACTTGATGGGATCCATTCGGGATATGACTCTGATGGGGAAGGCGAGCATGTAATTTTTGGGTAACCCAGACATATGGTTCTTAGAGAGATATAAAATTGAAGAGGTCTTCAATCTTGAATCAAACCAGCAATACCCCAACTCACATAAAGCCCTTGCATTTTGACTCTGAAATATAGGTTATTATTTTAAGAACAATGAAGGTGTTTGGTATTTCGGTTTGGAAGAAAAATGTGTATGGTTTAAAAGTGATTTCGATTTCTCTCGGCTATCTCTTTAACCGGTAATCAATTGATCGCATCTCTCTCTCTCTCTCTCACACTCTATTTTCTCTTGAAGAAGATAAACTCTCACTTTGATTTCTAAGCACTAACTCGCTCTTTCTTATTTCTTCCTTGGAGATGAAATCTCCTCTCCCTTTTTATATTCGATGCCGACCTCACCTATCTAGACCAAATGAGATCAAAAACCCTAATTGAATATATATACTTAGCAATGAAAATTTGTAACAAACCAAGGGTGCAGATCGATTTCTTTTAATGGACTGTAAATCCAAAGGTGTAAACACATCGGTGGAAAATCCCTACGTTGGTTGGCTAACCACCAGCTAAATGTTGGTTGGAACCAATAAAGACATTAATAAAGTTGGTCGTCATATAAAAACAATCAAGCAGGAATCAAGTAAGACAAGTCTTGCTTAATTATTATATTGGTGACCCAAAGGGCATCTAAACTAAGCAGGAACATGGGATAAATATTCCATTGCTTAGGCTCCTATGGATAATCGAAATATAATTACAACTAGGCATCAACATGGGACAAATATTCCATTGCCTAGGCACATATGGGTGATTATAAATCACTAGAACTAGATAAAAACATGGGGTAAAAGTTCCATTGTCTAGACATCAAATTAAAGAGGCAAATTTTCCATAAATCGTATACTGGTCAGATAAATGATCCATCGTCCTTATTAGTAAATTATGAAATATCGTATTGTTGAAATAATAATTAACAGAAGAAACATTGATAAATTGTATCAGAAGAAAATTTTCTTCATTTTACAACAACTGTGACTAACAAAAATATAAACAGACTATTTTATTGGCCATTTTCCTTTTGATTTTGCTACATGATCCACTCTAGCTGGAGGATCATCTAAAGCGTAAGGAGGGTTTATAAAATTTAAGTTTTGAAGCATCCTTATATTACTAGAACTTGGTCGGCTCAACAAATGACGAGGTCGAGAGATCTCAAATTCCGCATATAACTCATAGTCACCCAAGTATTTTGTGATCAAACATTAAGGAATAGATTGAACATGGATCCAATCAACATCAAGTTTGAAATGAGGTTCTCGACCGTCAAGAAATCGAGGCTCATACCAGAACCATAATTCATTTTTCTTATCAACATTTCATCACAGTGAGCGCAATCATCCAACCCCAATTATATCCTTCATTGTTTTCTTACATCAATTTGGCACGAAGGTGATCTAAGGCCTCATTGTATCCCTCCATCCAAAACTCTTTCGGCTGCTAATGGAATTGATAAGTTAGTCGTTCAACATAATGATGAAGTCTTATCATCACACTTTCCTTAGTCTGCATCAAAGAGCTCTGAGTAGATAGTTGTTATCTAAGAGCCTGAATCTTTTGGGATATCTCAACCAAAGCTTGATTTTTTGCTTTCAATTGAGTAGCTTGATTCTCCAAGGCTTGTCTAGTTCTAGTTTCTTTAATATTTCTATGACCTACTCTTCCTCTACCCCAAGGAGTGGATGTTGGTCTGGATCATTTCAGAGTTTCCACCTCCTCTCTTAATGAAGCATTTTCAATTTTTAAGAATGAAATACCTTAATCAATAGTTGGAACTCTGGCTCTAGAGGTATAAACATATTTCATTTGTCTCAACTCTTCTCTTAAGGCATTTTTCTCTTCCCCCAACAGCTTGTCAATGCTCCTATTCACCTCAATTTTAAATTTTAGCACACTTTCTCTCTTATTATTAGCAGAAATAAATATACCATAGCCCCGAGTAGCCCTCAATTGTTGATACTTCTTCTCATAACCTTCGTGAAGATGAGCAGTGGCTTTATTATATTTCTCTTAAAGATGTTTAATCATTTCGTAGTAAGCTAAGTTATTTGCCACTGCTCAGTCAAGAAAGCATTTTAAGTATTGGTAAGATTTAATTTCTTGCTCGGACGGATTGGGAATAAGGATATTGATTATTTTTTCCTCTGGAAAATCTTCATGACCACCTTTAAAGTAGTATGTGCATTTATTCATTAACTCTTTATCATGAGCTAATAACAGTTTCATTCTGGCAATAAACTAGCAAAGAAAAGTAAAGATAGATCAATAACATATTTATTAAAAGGCATAAGAAGATTTCATATAAGAAACAAGCCAATTTTATTTATCAAAACAAATGGGAGTACAACAATAGGTACAAAACAAAGGAAAAATAAGTAAATAAAATTATTATATAACTATACACCTTCTCCTTATCCTTTGCAACCTTCTTAGTAGATTGTACAGTAGAGATCGGGGGATAAGGTTCCTCGGTAGAAGGAGTTGGTTATTGAGGTTATTCGGAGGCAAGCTAATGTTGTTTGGAAGAAGGTATTATTTATTGAGTTTGCTCAAAGGGCTGAGGAAGAACAACATAAGGTGTTTCCTCCAGAATCATCAAAGAAGATTCTTCAAATCTAACTTCATTTTCTTCTTCTCTAATGGAGGTAGGAGGACCATGGGTATGTTTCTGAAATTATTCAGAGTCTTCAGCAATGCCCAACTCTTTCATAGATGGTACCCATCCATCCCTGAATAATTTCAAGCCTGCATACTCAATTTGAGTAGAGGCAGCATCAAAAGCCTTGTTCCACCCATTATTCAAGCTAGAGCTAAAGGACCCCTTAACTGCAGACTTCCTCTTCATCTTTTCCAAAGACAACTTCTCCTTAAATTGATCAGAAAGGTCTTCAGCAGACTTTGCCCTCTGCTTAATTTTTTTCTTAGGTCATTCGGCCTCTTCAAGCTTTTGTTTAAATTTTTCGTTGTTCGCAACGGCATTATGTAGTTTTTCTTCCATTTCTTTTGCCCTCCAATCAGCTTCCCAGACAGTATCTTCAGCTTTCTGCTGAGCCTTTTTGTCAACTTTTATTTTATTCTCCCATGAGGCTTTATCAGGCTCATATTTCTTATGGGAGTCCTCAAGGGATTTGGATAAGACATTGAAGGCTTCATCTAAATAATTGGAAGAGTAGGAAACCTTAAAATCTTCATCCTTCTCCAGGATATTATTGAAATATACCAAAAACTGCAAGATAAATAATTTCAAGTTAGTAAGTGAAAACACAAAGAGAAGATGAAAGTTAGAGAATGGTAGCACTTACTGAGGTTATGTGTTGGGCAGCCAACTCATTGACTTTTCCCCGAGAAGAAGAAGTCTCAGCAACTCGGTGGTCTGGAAGAGTTCCCGACCAAATCAATTTCCTGACCAAACTAGGAGTAATGAATGCTGGTGGACCAGCATCCAAAGAAGGTAATTATACCCTAGAAGGTTGAGTGGCCAAGCAAGACCCCCTCTTAGTCTTCTTAGAGGGACATACCCATCAATCAAAGTTGTTGTCTCTTTAATCAAAGGTGTTGCCTCTTTTTGGGCAGCATGGGGCTTTTGGGTGGCCTCCTTAATAGATGAAGTTGCCTTCCCATATGTGCTAACATCCATTTGTTTAGTCCCTTCAGCTGGGACATATTCTTTGTGTTTCTTTACCCCCTCATCACCAGGGGCATTCTTGGAAAAGAAATCTGTAACTTTACTCTTCTTCGTCATTAGGTCGGTAACAACAGATAAATCAACAGTGGTAATGCCTAAATTAGAAGAAGATTCTTCAACAGCAAAAGAAGATGATGGACCATGCTCAAGATCAATCACCAGAGTAAGTGGAGCAACAGGCCGAGCAATGAAGGAGGAGACAGTGTTCTTGTATTCTAGCAAATAGGAAGCAGATCTCACATGTTCCCCAACAACAGATTGTTGAATACTCCAGATAAATTTTTGCTCTTTTATGTTTATATTGCTCTATTTTTTTTTACTGTCAACTACAAAATTAAAAGCAAAAGTTTGTGAAGCATTTTATCAAATAAAAATAGAGAAAGTTTAAAAAAATCAGAAGCAACCTATCCCATTGCCATAAGGCGGACATATGGGACCTTGGTATACATCATCACCATTTAGTGGGGATGTTGCCAATTTTTTACCACAACCCTATGATTAAAATAATCTCTATTATAATCAGGGAGGTTGACCACTAAATCCCTATTTGCAAACCTAGTTTTTAAATAAAACGTGGTGTCACTTGTGACCCATTTATAACAAAACATCATTTCAGGAATCCTTATGTGGGTTCCATATATTTGATTCAACCTATGTACGCCATTAACTACCCTCCGTGTATTTGAAACAACTCTTATAGGTACAACATCAAAGTATTAGCAAAAATCCAAACACAGAGGATTTGGCGGGAAAGAAAAGCCTCATTCAGCTATGAAAATAGAGGAAAACCAATGCCCCTCGGCTAAAGCAAATAACTCACAAGGATAGTTTACTTCTTCCAAAATAATCCAAGATTGAATGGAGAAATTAGTCCTAAACTTATCCAGTGACTTAATGGAATAAATCATGATGACTAATGCAAAGAAAGAAGAAGTAGGGAATAGATTCTTACAGGAAATTAAGGAATTGGCTCAGACAGGAGACAAAAAAGACTTTCATTGGAAGAAAATAAGAGAAAACAAGGACTTTGTAGATGAAAATGGTATAAGGTAGAAATAATCTCTGGTTTTACTGCCTTTATATATGATGACTCGGGAAAAGAGAAAGCTAATGATTAAAAACTGATGACGATTGCATATTCGACAGCTAATTACAATAAAAAGACGCTAATACCCAAGCGTTTGCCTAAATTTCAAATATTTACAAAAATTCCATTTTGCACCTAAAGTTGTTGAACAATATGGAAAAATTCTATAAGTATTGGAGGTCCGCAATTACCCAAGATATGAAGAATTTGTTCGAGCAACTTTTTTTAGTAAATATTCGACACTATTGCATCGAACTTCAAGTGTGAAACATTGGGAACTTCTGTTGATACCAAAATTAGTCAGCTGACATGGAAAAATTATATGACGACATGTGTCATCCTATTTGGCATTATTCCAAGACAAATGTATATTATACAGCTACTTAGTGTACCGAGCTACTCAGCTTGCCGACCAACTGGGAACACTGGTCAACTTACTTGGAATATTAATTGTCAAAACAGGTTCAATGCTTATTGTATTACAATCATAATCTCGTTATGTACAGATGTGAATGCCTATTTGATAAAGGCATTCCATCTCTTCACATTGATACCCCAAAGGCTATAAATACATTGTAATATCCTCACCAGTAGGACAATTGAAAACCAAGGAAAAGACAGCAAGCAATACAAGACAGTAGACGTTGGCCATTTTATAAAGGTTGAACCACTTTAAAAATTCTCTTGTCTTATTTCTTCACTCATATTTATCTAGTGATTAATTAATTAGATCAAATCTAGTTTTTGACATCAACAGTAGCCTTTACTCAAGACAAATTTCGACCCTATCTCATCGGTTCCCCCATTACTTGTTTCATCAATAACGCAGCTTTAAAATATCTCCTTGCAAAGAAAGATGCAAAGACGCACCTCATAAGGTGGATCATACTCCTACAAGAGTTTAATCTCTCCATTAGAGACAAAAAATGAGTAGAAAACATCGTAGTCAATCACTTATCTCGGCTATCGTCTGACGTACCTAGCGATCCTACACCCATAGACGTGTACTTTTTGAATGAATAACTCTTTACCACCTCTTCTTTGCCCTGGTTTACGGTTATAGTCAATTACCTTATCACGGGAGTCATCCCTCCCGAGTGGACACCGCAAGATAAGAAGAGGTTCATTACTTGGTCGCGCATGTTTTTTTAGGACGATCCCTTCCTTTTTAAATAATGTGTGGACCATATCATTCGACGATGTGTAACGAATGATGAAATACCCAAGGTCATTCAATTCTGTCATTCGGACGCAAGTGGTGGCCACTTTTCGATGAAAAAGACAGCCTCTAAACTTCTCCAAAGCGTTTTATACTGGCCCATAATGTTCCGAGATGTGAGTAATTATTGCGAATCATGCGACAGGTGTCAATGAATGGGGATGATTACCCGACGAGACATGATGCCATTAACCTTGATACTCATTATTGAGATCTTTGACTATTGGGGTATTGACTTCATGGGCCATTTTCCCCCATCTTTTGGATACCAATACATCCTAGTCGTGGTAGATTACGTTTCCAAATGGGTGGAAGCTATAGCTACAAAGATGAATGATAATAAAGTGGTGATTAGGTTCCTACAAGAACACATACTTTCTCGCTTTGGTGCTCCAAAAGCGATAATTAGTGATAATAACACGCACTTTTGCAACTGTCCATTTGTGATACTCGTGATAAAGTATGGTGTAATTCACCAGGTTGGAATGACAAATAAATGGGCAGGCTGAGTTAGCGAAACGGGAAATCAAGCACATTCTCAAGAAGGCCGTCTATCCTAACCAAAAAGATTGGTCACATAAATTGAACGATTCTCTATGGGACTATCATACTGCATACAAGAACCCACTTGGAATGTCCCTGTTTCTATTTGTGTATAGAAAACCTTTCCATATTCATGTTGATCTAGAGCACAAAGCATATTGGGCCATAAAGAGAGTGAATTATGACATGGACAAAGTCGGTGAAGCTCGCAAGCTTCAATTAAATGAGTTAGAGGAAATATGAAATGATGCGTATGATAATGCTAAGATTTCAAAAGAAATGATGAAATTTGCACATAATAGATTATTCGACGCAAAGAGTTTATTCCCGGTCAAAAGGTACTCCTTTATAACTCTTGGCTTCACCTATTTCTGGGTAAGTTGAGATCTCGATGGATTGGCACATTCGTTGTGAATAACGTATTCCCCCACGAAGCTGTGGAACTAAAAGATCCAAATGGGGAAGTAAGTTCAAGATTAATGGACAACACCTAAATCCATATCTAGAGGCGTGCGTAGATGAAGTCAACACCATTTGGTTGTCGAACCCCATTTACGAGGTAGATTGAGCTTAAGATGAGAGGTCGTCGCACCACCGACGCGTATGGGGTGATTCTTGTGTATAGTAGTTACTAGTTATGTGTCGATTAAGATAGATTAGGTAGGACTAATAAATAGGTGGGGTGCACATTCAGCAGGTAGGAAGCACGCATTGTGAGGATCCGTGGGTTTCGAAATGAGGATTGAGCGAAAATCGGAGTCATGGTTGAGTTGTTATCACGTGGGAGAACCTTTAAGAGTACTATAGAGGGTAAGAAATCAAGTCAGAGGAGTCTCTAAAAAATTCAATAGCGATCTGAACCACCCCTGGGCACCCAATCTGGACCGCCCTTTGGTTTTCTTCGACACTTCCCTAGGTGCAACCCTCTTTTCCCAATCACTTCACTTCCCTCCACTTCGTTTCTCCCACCATTTCCCTCCCCAAAATACATCCCCTTTTCACTCATTCTCTTTTCCCTCCAAATCCATACCTTCCCACCCAAGACCCACCTATAAATACCACCCCTACTCCCCATCTCTTCCACATCAATTCTTCCAGAGCATAATCACTTCTAAATCCATTCTCCTCATTAAACTCTCAATCACTTCTTCCCACCCACTATATAACTCTATGGCGGGCCAAGACCGAACCATCAAATCCAATATCGTTAACATCATCGACAAGAATCCCTTCGACTATCGCTCCAACCAAGAAATACGCTGGTGCAAGGAGTTCTTTGGGAAAGCGTGGAAACTCCAAATAAAGTGGGCCATTAATTAGGAAGAGCTACCCAATTCCATCACCAGCCTTTTCACTCCTAAGCGTTGGTGTCATTACCTTAATTAGCCCTACCATAAAGTTTGGGCGGTCGAGGTTCGTGAGTTCTACGGGACCCTGCCGAAATGCAGGTGCAAGGCCAACACATCCCATTTACTTTACAGTTACTTGTCGCGAAGCTCCCTAAAAAAGACGTCCCCAATCTCACTAGTTTCATCTACCCTAATGCATTCCCACCACTCGACAAGGCTATTTGCATTCAACGTCTAGTGCCCGGGAAAGTCTGGACCACGAGTGTCTTTCGGGTCAACCGGATGAGTGAAAAAGCGCGACTCACGTTTCAAATTGTGTGCGCGAATATTCTGCCAAATTGAAATGATTCTGGGATGCGACCTCGGCAGGACACACTTGTGTACCACCTCTTTGACTAATCCTCCTCTACAAATTTGGCGCATATTATATACCGAGATGTTTATTTTGCGACGTTGGGTAAAAAGGGCACCACTCCCCTTCCTTAAGCCCGATTTATTACTACCATTCTCACCAATCACCTCATCGCTCCACCTGTCGGGTCTCTCCACCTACCAACTCCTTTTGGGTAGGCAACCTGAAACAAGAGTGAGTGCTAACGAGCAATTTTATGCGCTCGGTATGATGAATAATCCGATGAGGACGAGGGTAGTGAGGAGGAGGAGCAGGAGGCTGGTATCGAAATAGGGGAATAAGGGGTGGGATCCGATGAGGATGCAGTGGATTATTACTTTGAGCTTCTCGAGAATGATACGGATGCATGAAACACGGCATTAGAAGACAAAGTTGGCGGGTTCGTTACGCAATACCGAAGGGATACGAGCATGATGGCCTTCAAGCTTACATGTATCCACCAAATTTTAGTGGGCCCCCTTCGAGCTTCTATGATCCTTACGAGCCAAAAGTGCTCAGTAGCTCCAACCCCCACCCCAGTGAAGCTTTTATAGGTGTTTGTGTTGATGGTTGTTTTTATGATTGAGTTGTTATGTTGTTGCTTCTTTCCTTTTTCTGTGAATGTAACTCGGCTTTATATTTAAAAATCTGCATTTTCTCCATTTGTTTGTTTTATTTATCGCATTTCTTGTTTTGCCTTATTTATATTTTAGTCCTTTTGATCGGGGACAATTCAAAAGTCTAAGTTAGGGGGGGTAACGAGTGCGTATTTCTAAAACTTCACAAATTTTCAAAATGCCAAAAAATTAAAAAAATTGAAAAAAATTGAAAAATTCAAAAAAGCCAAAAATATTTATTTTCAAAATAAATATAAATTAGAATTTAAATTATTCAAAAATGTCACTAAAATTCTATTTAAAGTCTCAAATTATAAAAACAAAATACACAAAGTCAAAATTAACCAAAGATGGAAATTGAGCGAAAATTGACAACTTAACGAATAAGTGTGGAGATTAACAAACCCGATGAGATTTCAAGCCTATCACTTTTGAGAGTTTATAAATCAATCTGAGCTAGTCGCTAACTCAAAGTTCTATTTAGCATTTATAAAAATCGTTGATGATCTTTATACCTTTATTCTGATCGGTTACGGGAATTGTGTGAGATGTTTTCTCTAAAAATGTGCAAAATAAATCTCTAAATTAAATTCACCTCGAGACGCATATGGTAACGCAATTAGTAATTTGGGCAATGAAGTAGGCCATCGTTTGTCATATAAAAAGATTGGGTAGAAAAGTCATGAAATTTTTTCCATTTGCAACCCAACTTGAGCCGATTTTTTTCCCCTTTCATTTGATAACCCAAAACACCCAAATGACCCAGAATTGAGAAAATTGAAACTGCAGAAATTTAGTCCAATTGGTGCAAATAAAAGGGAAAATAAAAAGAATGAAAATGTCCAACAAAAATAGCAAAAATAGCAAAATAAGTGAAAATGAGCAAATGCCCAAAAAAGCACTGACGGACATTTTAAGGAAATTTTCCAATTCCAAAAATATCCAACCATCTCCTTTTACCCATTACACCTTATAACACCCAAAAGTTCTAACCGAGTCCAAATTGCAAAATTAGTTACCGCGTGGAGAGTAAGGAGAAAAAGATAATAAAAGAGATTAAAGGGGTGAATTATAAGCGATGTTTCCCGTTTCTTTGTAATTGTATTCCGATGAAGATATATTTTCACCCATAAATTTCCATCTTTTGAAGCCAGTGTGCGTGAATTCGTGCTTTTAATGCATTTACTCTATATGACAGGCACATCGAGAAAAAATAGCCACATTTTCGAGTGATTTGTTTATGAGAGCACCCCGAGATAATTCGAATCAAAACAAATTTTTGGATAAGTAATGTAATGATCAATCGGTGGAAATTAGCGGTTAAATTTATGGCTTCGTACACACACACACACACCACGATTTGAGACGCTTGAGTTGAATTGATGATGACTGTTTTCTGAAAAAATTTGAATTGTACAATTTTGGATTATTTTGAATTTTCTTTGAGTTGAATTTTGTGGGTATATTCATTGCAAACCCTCACGAGACACAACTCGTCCTACTAGGGTGACCTAGGGGTTTAAAGGGTTATTGCATAAGCTAAATGCAATCGCTTGCCTACGAAAGTGATACTCTATCGAAATAAAATGTAAATTTTGAGAGTTGATCCATAGTTCAATTCTTTTACATTGCTCAGGAGGCTCAAGGTTCTAAGTTGGGGGGGTTGATTAGGCTCCAATTCTTTCGAATATATCCACTTAATTTAGGGACTTTTATCATCTCGAGTAATGTAAACTGAGTTAAATTGTCGCATTTCATTGCTACTGACTCCTTCTGATAAGCACATCTAGTTTCACGTATTTCTCATGAGTTTTGTAAGTATTTAAAGCACCGGGGAAGAAAGAAGCTAGAAAAGCATTGAATGAAGTCAAATATGGAAAGGCAAAGGGCAATTTCATAATTTGCACCCTTCATCCTGTGTTGAAACCAACTATAAAGTTGAAGATATTTCGATCACAAGAACATTGGAACAAACGACAAGTCAATCCGAGCTACGGTGAAAAAGTTATAAACATTTAAAGATGAAAAGAACCAAGAAAAGATCCCTGCATGAAATTCCAGGGTGATCTGGACCTTTAATTTAAAAAGGATCCGGACCGGTTCCCCCTAAAAATATATAAATAAAAAAATACATGCGATCTGAACCTTTTATTCAGAAAGGATCCGGACTGCCCTTGATAAAAAGTCTTTGTCCAGAAAAACGGTGTGATTCGAACCTTTTGTTCAAAATGGATCCGGACCGCCTTAGCTGAGATCCCTGTTTAAAATATGGGGACGATTCGATTCTCCCTATCCGATGGATCCAGACCACATTGGATTTTCTCAGATTTTTCTATTCTCTCTCAGGGTTTTAATGGGGTGAAACTCTTGTACATTTCGGAGCTATTTATTCATATTACTTATATAATAATAAAAGTTCGATTTTTTGTTTTATTATTAGGTGTAGAGGGTTTTTGGTAGCCAGGAAGCCCTAGATTTTAATAAGAGCATTGTTGTAAGGATTTCATCCTATGTTCTTCAATACAAGTAATCTCTTTTCTTTTCATTCTTTCACAATTGCTCTTGTTTGTTACTTATTTAACTCTGCACCCTTATAGTTCTCAATTTTTATGAGATATGATGTTCTCTTCCTTTAAACCCATGCTCTTTCTTTTAATTTAATCATGTCCAACTAACTTTCTAAGGATTGAGATGCATGAATCCAACCCAATGTTCTTTACAAATGCGCAAAATTAAATTTTGAATTAAGTAATTGATTCAATCGCGTTGTGTGGTGATCATAACCGTTGTAGGGCTGCCGGTCCCGTTTTCCCTATGTAACCAGTATGCTTAAGAGTGCAACGCGCGTGTCGCTACAATGACGCCGCTTTGTTATTACTCTTGATCATGTATGGTGCGGGCTTGAACCTCATATACATAATGCTTGAAATTAATAAAGACTGGTTTTATCAATTATAAAAATTCAATATATGGTTTTAACATCAGTAAATGAACTAGGGTTGGAGGTAGACCTGATAATTTTTTACACGACCCGAAAACCCGACTCGAACTCAACACAATTTTTGTGGGTCAGGTCATGCCTAAACAGGTCCGGGTCGATATCTGGTCAGACCCGCATAACCCATTTATTAAATAGGTCGTGTTTCGGGTCAACCCGCTAACCCCCAGTTGACTCATAATTAACCCATTTATTTTTCGGGTTAATTTTGGGTCATATTCCTGTCAAAACCTGTTAAACCCATTTAGACACGATTAATTTTAAACCGTTTATTTTTTATAACATGTTATTACTTTCGTGTTAACGGGTTGAAAAATAACCTGTTTATTAGTTGGGTTATGCGGGTCGTGTCTGGTTTTCGAGTTAAGCACGACTTGTTTATTAAATGGGTTATGCGTGTCGTGTCAGGTTTTTGAGTTTAACACGACCTATTTATTAAACGAGTTAGAGGGTTGTGTCAGGTTTTCGAGTCGAACACAACCTGTTTATTAAACGAGTTATGTGTGTCGTGTCGTGTAACTCGTTTGTTAAACAGGTCGTGTTCGGGTCGGGTCGTGTAACCCGATTAATAAACGGGTTATGTTTGGGTTAAGGTGTTTATCAGAATACATGGGTCTTGACCCGACCCGCCAACACGAATTGCCAGGCCTAGTTAGAGTAGTGTATCCTAACTCGTTTTTCTCACTTAAAATATTTTCAATTAGAGTTCAATTTTATAAATAGTTTAAAAAGCATTTCGTTTGTTTCTTGATTCAGTAGGTAGATTTTCTTATTACTTTTAATTGCAGGTAGTCCACCTCCCAAATAATCTTTTCATTTCTTTTAGAGCCGAGTTAGGATATATTCGTCTTTCCAACATCGTCACGATTTACTCATCCTTCTTCCCTGAGGATAGATACCCGTCTTACCGGGATATTACTTGAGCGACAAGCTTGCACTTGAGCCTATATAGCTCGCACCCTTGAACACATTTGTGGTCGTGTCACCTACTTTTTGGCTTATGTTGTTATTTTGATCCCATTAAGGACAGGTAATGGAAATTTGAATTTAAGAGGGCAATGTGATTTATGAAAATTCAGTATGAGGGTTGAGAGTGGGGATAGGCTAACTAGGGATGAATTTCGAGTAAGGTAGATACGGTAAACAAGCGAGCGAATGTTTATAGGTAATTCGGGAAATTAAAATGGGATTTGAGGATAGTTAGGCCCGTGATTAGTGTTGTTAGCATGTTGGTCAGAAGCGAAGATAATTAGTGAGTTACATTATATGTGAGTGAACACTTATTATATATTAGGAAGGCAGGTTATACTTTGGGAATAAAATAAAGTGTACATTATGATATGTACTATTGTGTATATCATATAGATTATACGTATCGAGTGTGATATGTATATGTATATTATTGTGTAATTTGTTTATGTGGGCATACCTACTCAACTATGTTATCGTAGGAGGTTATGCGTAGTGGGCAGTCCACCTTGTTGATTCCATTCAAATGGTGTTGGATTGTTGTCCCTGGTCATAGTCCTATGGTTTTAGGTATTATCCGTGTGTGATGGTATTGTTGGCTCAGTCTCTTGGGTGCATTATCGTACGGTCATGACTCCAAAGATAAGGATATCACCGACTCTGCTATATGTGTACATTTTGGGGATCGATGGTGAAATTTTGGCCCGGTAGTCCAAGTGTGGTACATGAGTTACATGAACTTGATAGCATACTAAGGATGAATCCAAAAGGTTCAACTTAGGGATGCGTTATATACGTATATAGAGTAATATGTATACATGTCTGATTTATTTGTGTGGATGTATTGTTGTAGCTAGTGTACGACTACATCGTGTATATAATTATATAACCTTAATTGTAACTAGCATATGATTACATTGTTTATATAGTGATATAATATTAATTGTAGCTAGTGTAGGGCTATATTATATATAAAGTGATATAAATATAAATGTGACATCTAAGTGATAACTTATGTGTTAGCTACATATTATATAATGTAATACCCCACCATAAAAAATAAGTGTTGATTAATAATTTGAATATTTCATTCGGAGAAATTAGTGGAGAAATAACTTAATGAGTGTTTGAGTTAGAATTGTACATAAAATGACACGTTGCGCAATGTAATAAAAAAGAAATTTCAACGATTCATGGCCCGCATGGATGAACATTTGAGTTCAAATGGTTCTAATTAGCATATTGGTGAAGGACGGTGAAAATTAATCGAGGAACGGACGAATAATAGATGAAAATAAATGTAAAGGATAAATATTGTCAATACGTAAAACAGTAAAGCATAATGTGGTGTGATTTTTCTATAAGTCCTCAGAGATGATAAAAATAATTTGACCAATTATTTGGGGTCCTAAAAATATGTATAATAATATTATGGGGTCAAGATGGAATTTGAAGAAGTTTTGAATGAGGAGTCGATTGATCAATGTAATTTGGCATGGGTTATCGATTGATCAAGCAGATACGTTAACAATCTGCATATTTGAGGAGCATGATTTTTTTTGGATTCCTTTCTTCAAGCCTTGGGTTGTCCCACTCCGTTATTGAGACACTAGTATGATGTTTTCTTGCCCATTTGTTTAGGGGAGGGTAATACTTTTGACTTTTTGGGTTAGTGCGAGTTGTAGAGGAATTATAAGACAGAGAGAAAGAGAGGGAGGAGAGTGCACTAACATTTTCCATCAGATTTCACCTTCTCCCTATCACTTGTTTTAGCTCTCTAAAACCAGAATCTTGCCAAATTCGTAGCCACCATTTACACTACCTTAAACCACCATAAAAACACCATTTAGAAACCTAAAACCACCTTGTTTCACCATAGAAGGCCCAAGGAATATTTATTGGGCTGTAGAAGATGATATTCTTGGAGATTGGTGGAGGTTGTAGAGTATTCTTTGTGCTTACATATGGAATTCATGGAGAAGAAGAAGACTTTGGTTGGAGCGTTCATGGAATGCTTTTCTTATAACTCCCTGAGGTCACCTTTGGAGGTGGGGGTTACTCATCCTACACTAACATTCAACCACCATTTTGGAGTCTTATAGGTGGGAAAAATCTTACAATGTTAGAGGTTTTAAGTTTGATGAATTTTCAACATGTTATTTACATGTATTAGACTTGATATATGTTATTTTGTAACCACTGGTTAATTATCGTGATTTTATATGAAAATGGGTTTAAAAAAGAGATGATTTAAAATGGGTATTGAAAATGTTTAAATTCAGAATATATATTTTGAACATTTTTTGAAATAAAATGTGTTGAAAGATGTTTTAAAGGTAGATAATGTGACTTCGTGCTTAGAAATGCATTAGACTTGTGTAGGCCATTTTTATGAAATAAAAGTATGATTTTCTTACTTAAAATGATGAAGTATAAGAAGAAGAAAAACTTTTACTTAAATGGGTGTTTTTTAGATGTATAAACTGATAATATAAGTAGTAAGGGTTGATATGCAAATAAACAAATCATAAAGTGTTTTCATGAAATTATTATTTAAATATAAATAAAGGAAATCAAAAAGGCCAAATATGAAAATATGTGAAAGATTAAGTTTCATATAAAGTTGTGGTGTCAAGTTTAAATAATGGAAATAAGGAAGGTTCAATATGTACATAATGGTTAAATGGGTATTTTTTCAAGTATATAAGACTCGTGTAGAAAGTAAATGGGTTCATTTTGTAAATATGTGAAAAAATAAGGTTTTACTTAAAGTTGGGGTGTAAAAGTTAATAATGAAAATTAAGGGGTTTAAACGTGAAAATAACGGTAAAATTGGTGTTATGATGTAGATTCTCATAATTAAAGTGTGTATTTCAAATATGTGAAAAATGGGACTTTAATGTGTTAGAAGATGTTATTTTATATATAAAACGTGTTAAAATGATAAGTGTAGAAGTGGGGTAAGTTGTGAAATTAAACAATTGTTGAGAATGGACTAAAAGTGTTTTAAATGACAAGTTGGAAACTTAATAACCATTTTGGGGAAGTAATACTTGTTAAAGGACCAAATTGCATGCTTTGGTAAATAAATAGTAAATTGGTAAATTTATGTAAAGTGGAATATTTTTATGGAATAAAAATGTTTATAAATGTTTGTACACTAGCATGAGTGAAAGGGACATAAGTCCTAAAACGTAAATGATCTTTTAAGTGTATTATGAAAAAACGGCTGGTTAAGCTCGGGCTTTTGGCTTCGTCCCGTAAAAGCAAAAACATGTGAATCAATGTGAACATTGAAACGATGTTAAACACATTAAAAAGATAAAAGAATACTCGGATGATGCCGAGTATAATTAAGAATGGCATGACGTCCTTAGTGGTGAAAGACCCCACACCCAGTGCGCATTTTAATATATGGTGATTGGAACCGACGATGCCGAGCCCGTGAAGTCCAGGGGTATTAGAGGTTTTCGAGAAAATATAATGGTATTAAATTGGAATAAGACAATAAGTGTGTTGTGTGATGGACATAACCTAACATATACGAAAAGATAAATGTTTTGTTTAGTGTATAATATGGACAAGTAAATTGAGTAATGATTAATGTACAAAAAGTAAATGATGTTTCAGTAAGATGACTAATGTTTAGGCAAAGTGACTTAATGGATGATTATGCTACTCAATGAGGTTTTAAACTCATAATAACACAAGTGTGTGTTGTGTAAGGACACAATTCCCAATTGAGTCTATTGTATGTTTATTTGACTTATTCCCGAAACAAAACAACGTTTGAGTCATAGGTAGATTTTTATTGTCAAAATCCCAAACAAATTGTGACATATTGAAGGTTATTGAAGATGTTGTAGCAAAGCTTCAAAGATTTCTCATAATAGTTTATGGTGCATATTTCATCTTCAAGTTTAATTGCGTTCAGATATCACTCAGGTTTGAATGCGTAATTTTAATGGGACTCGGAGTTTATTTTAATTTGTTTAAGGATGTTATTTTATTAAAGAAATGATGTTAAAATGTTTTTAGAAGTGTTTAAAAATGTTCACACTTCGTTTATTATGAGATAAATATGGTTTAGAGTTGTTTTAAATTCAAACACACGTGTTCTGTCGTTCAAACGACCTTTGCAGTAGTTCGAGTGACATGGGGATGTTATTCGAATGACATGCATATGTCATTTGCGTGAGACGCCACCTCAAGAAATTTATTTAAGGAGCGTTTTCTCAAAATTTCGTCAAGTGTGCAGTCTGAAATACAGTTTACAAACCAGTAAATTTTATGCACAGAGTTTTCTAAGGCTTTCCAAGTCAAAAACATACTTAGAGTTTCAAAGATCCGAATTTTCATTATTATACACTATATTGATCTTTGTTAGCACCGTTCAGAGTTTGTGTTACATAAAACTTTATTGGGTTTTGCGGTGGAGAAGTGAAAAAGATGTGTTTAACATTTTAGATGTTACAAGCCATATCGGTGGACATCGAGGCATTCATGGAGGCGACTGCTGTGGACAGGTATTGCGGAAGGATTTGCGTGGGAACTGTGAAAGAGTGGTTGAAGATCATAAGAGTGTCAAGTCTCGTAGGGATTGAGTCGTTGAGTAAGACTTCTGTATGTTCCTTATAAATCCACATTCCTAGTGATTTTTTCACTTGGGTTATCCGAGATTTTTTCCCTTTGTGGTTTCCTCGTACATCCGTTGTGAGGATTATTTTCCTTACTTTACTTGCTTTAATCACTAGATGTATGTTTAGGATTAATAAAGATAAAATTTGGTTAAGTTAATTTTTTTTCACAATTTCGTGCACATAAAATTTAAAAAAGAGTTTTTAAAAAACACAAAGTGTTTCATCATCTTTAAAGCAAAGTCTGATTTGTAAAATAGGGGGCCTACAAATTGGTATCAGATCTAGAAACATATTTCTATTATGTTGATCCCTTTTTGCTATTAAGGATGAATTTTGGAAATTTTGATAGTTTTCGTACTCCTGTTTTTGATCGTATTAACTATGCTTATTGGAAGATACGAATGAGAAGTGACTTAAAATCCATAAATGAGCGTGTGTCGTTAGCGACTGAAAAGGGTTGGACACCACTAGTTACATGAGAGGGTGAGGCCATTAGTTTGAAACCCATGGTGTCATGGACCGAGGTTGAACATATGCTTGAACTTTACAACTATAAGGGTCTACACATTATTTCCTCACATGTCACACCTGAAGAGTACAATAAAATCATGACTTGTGGGATATAGTTGCACTCACTCATGAGGGCACGAGCATGGTCGGGCGTCAAAGTTACAAAATCTCAGTTATATACTAGGTTATCCACTTTGTTTAGCCTATGAGAGAATACACCCAATAGTCGAGTCGTAAAGATAATCTTAAGGTCGTTACCTAAAAGGTTTGATGTAAAAGTGATATCTTTAAACTCACTTGGTATGCTAGAGTCGACGAAACATAAAGAGGTTGTAGGTGACTTTTAAACCTATGCACTTGATATGTTTACCTCCAAGCAAGAGCCAAAGAAAGAAAATGGGCATTGCTTTGAAAGCCTCGAAGGAGGAGACTAAAGTTTCGGATGATGATTCCGTTTTCGATTTTGAGGATGTTGCCATGTTAATAGAGAAATTCAAAAAAATTCTTAAATTCTAAATGCATTTGAAAGATGCTAAAAGATTTGAGAAATTCAAGAACAAGGTAAATTCCACCCCTAAGGACAAGAGTGAGAAAGTTAAGCAGAATGAGACAGATAGGCATTTTGGGTGCGAGGGAGTATGGTCACAAGGTTGCCGAGTTCTAATCCCCCGTACTTTTACTGATTTTAATTATGGATTGATTGAAATAAAAATGGAAAATTAATTAGTAATCAATCCGAATTTATATACTAGCGAGACGAGAGTTAATATTTATCTATGGTAATTATATTGAATATTACTTGGTGAGAATAGTGATATGTGATTAAGGATTTATTAAAATTATCGCAAGTAAAGATACGACATTTATGGTAATTAAATTTAGATGCGCGTGTCAGTCATGTCGGGACCCGGCTTAATGGATTTAAAAGGTAATTTATTTTTAAGTCACCCAAATGATCATTTTGAGTGCGGCAATGTGTCTGAAAGGGTAGAGATAGTCATAAAAGTCTTCCCGGGAGGTTTACTTTGGGACCCAGGGCAACTTTAGGCCAAACTATCAACCCGGGAGGGTATTTTGGGCATTTTAAATATTAGAGTATTAGGACCTCTGAAATTCCTAAGGTTATATCAGATGCTAGATTAGAGACCTTAGGGTTTTCATCACCAAAACTCAAAGACGGCTATTAGAGAAGAAGTGGATGAAGTTCCCAAACGAGAACCAATATTCTTAGGCTTTTTGTACCACCGTCACCACCATCGGATATATTGAGAAGAGAGTATCGCCCCTATATCATCTTTTCCAATGGATCAGAACTTCCATTTCCAGACAAGTGATTTAACTTGCAATAATTAAGTGTATATATTATCCATGATAGTTTAGAATTAGAGAAAAACCTTGAAAAATGATCAATTGGTGGATTTGGAGATTTAAATCTTAATATTGGTAGGCTTTGCATGTAGACTAACTTCTAAAAATATAGCAGTGGAGAAATCAAGATCCATATATAAAGAATTACAAATTAATGTTGAGTTATATGATGTTCTTGAAGAAAATAGAAAAAATAGGATTTTTATGAAATACATGATTCGATCCAAGAGAATGATAACCCATAATGATTTAATGATTCTAAGACGTTAGAATTTATGTTTTTATGTTGGTATAATTTTTGGTATAAATATTTGGGAGTTTGGGACATTATACTAGGGGATTTGAGGGTTAAAATTGATGAAACCTGTTCATGTAAAAAATTAGATTATTTCTAATTAATCAATCACAGATAAAAATAAATTAGACAAAGAATTTTAAAGTGGTTCGACCTTTTTAGAATGGCCTACGTCCACTGTTTTTGTTGTTACTGATTGTTTGGGAATTCTCGATAACAGGTTTAACCAAGAAATTCCGAGTCCCCTTACAATGAGGATGATACAATGTATTTATAGCCCTGAGACTATACATGTGAAAGGGTAATACATAGTTGTCCAATAGGCGTGTACATTTATATGATAATAATCATCATTTAATGCGCATTATCCTCTTAATTGTCTGATAATAAATGCTCTGATCGAGGTGCAGCTCGGATCGCCTAAGTAGCTCAGTATGTACGAGTTGATCGGAGTATACTTGTTGCTCGGAGCGTCATAGTTGGTCGGGGAGGTTGAGTTCCTCGAAGTCAGGGTGTTGTTAAAAATGTTTGTAGGTGCCATGTAGAGTGACACGTATCTCCACATAATTGATCCACATCAGCGGACTAATTTTGGTATCAACAGAAGCCCCCAATGTTTCACAGTTAGAGGTTTAGGAGTGTGGAACATTCTTCTCGAAATATGGAGGGATTAAATGGTCTTCCTAAATTTTAGGAGTGGTTTCCTTGTATTTATTTTTCCTTTCGAATTAATAGAATCAGACTCTTCTAATTTTTCTAACTGCTTTGGTCTTAGTGCTCTTTCTGTCTTTTTAGTCGCCGACAGCGCAAACGTCTTTCTTTGTAATCATTATTTTTACCCATTCCCAAGGTGAGGTATTTAAGCGTTGCAGAAAATCCTATCGTCTTTTACTTTTTCAAATTTCTATCTCTGAGTTCTCCATTTCCTCTTTATTTTGTGCGTTCATTCCTTACATCGTTCGTTGTCAACTGATCCATCATTTTTCTGTAAGATCTCCTTCCTTCTTTCTTATTTCCTTTATTTATCATGGTTTACCTTATTGAGTCGCTTGATAAATTTCGTTCTGATTTCTCTATTCCTTCATGGGTCATTTTGGAAGAACTTTCTGAACCTTCAGATTATTTTCGTTTGGCTGAGGGACATTGGTTCCCCAGTCTCTTTGTAGCTGAATGTGGATTTTCTTTTCCCCGAAACCCCTTGTGTCTAGAATTATGTCAATATTTTCACGTAGTTCCTGCAAAAATAACCCCCAATACATGGAGAATAGTTAATGAGGTCCATATGTTAAATCAGATTCATGGAACTCGTATAGGAATTCCAGAAATTATGTTTTGTTATAGATGGCCTGTCAGTGACAGTACTTTTTATTTGAAAAGTAGGTTTTGAAATAGGGCTTTAGTCGTCAATCTCCCAGATGCCAACAGGGATTAATTAAAACATGGTGTAGTTATGAAAAATTGGCAACATGCTCCACTAATTGGAAATGATGTGTATCAGGGTCCTAGATGTCCTCCTTATGGCAATGGGATAGGTTGTTTTTATTTTATTTTTGAAATTATTCTTTCTCTGTGTTTGATAAAATGTATCACTGATATTTTAATTTTCATTTATTTGTAGTTGACAACAAAAGAAGGTCTCCAAAAGAGACATAAGTTAATTTAAAGCATCTGAAACTTATCTGGGGTTTACATCAGACTGTCGCTGATAAACATATCAGATCAGCTTCATACTTGTTGCAGTACAAGAGTTACACCTCGTCTTTTACTGCTCGTCCAGTGATAAGTGACATAGTACCAGTATCACCTTATGAAAGTTCTTCTCCTGAGTCACGTATTCCTCTTAGTGACAGAATAAAGAGAAGAAGAGCTCCTGCCCTCTTCGAGAAATCTGCCTATATTACTGGAGAGGCAAAGAAAAGTAAGAAGGATGTCCTGGAAGAAGGGACAAGACAACTTGATGCACCTCCTCCCGCTGCTACTAAGAAGGTTGTCGAGAAGCCCCCTGTGTCTCCGGGCAAGATTGCAATTGTTTCCCCTATAAGTGAGGTTGTAGTTATATCACCGACCAAGATGACATCCTTGGTCAAGAATGTTCCTGCTCCCACGAGGAAGTTGAAGAAGAGCTCCTCGGTCAATTTGGCTGAATCCATCTCTTAGCCTATAACTAATGAAAGTGGTGTTCCCACTTTTGTTGCTCCGAGTTCTGCTATGAGCTCTGTGAAGTCTTGGATCATCCCTGAGATCCAAGGTATTGAAGAAAATCTTTCTCTGGATAGGGTTACCACCTTGGCAGCTCAACACATTGCCTCAATAAGTATTGCTAATCTAAACTTTCATTTTTCAACGTTATGTCCTTGCACTGACTTATAGTTATTTTCTTTTTCCAGTTGGTACCTTTCTTTAATATTATTCTGAAGAAGGACGAAGCCATCAAGTCGTCCATCTCCTCGGGTGGTGTAGAGGAGGCTTTTGTAGGTTTGACACAGTCTTTAAAGGATTCTCATCAGAAGTATATCGATGATAAAGCTGCTTTAGAGAAGCATCTTAATTCCACCGAGAAGAAGAGGAATCATGCTATTGAAGTCTTCAAGGGGTTGGAGAAGAAAATAAAAGACTTGGATAAGAAGAACAAAGAGCTCGAGGGGAAGCTCCAACATGCTGGAGAGTTTGAAAAGAAGCTCAAATTTGCTGAGGAAGAGCTAAGTAGACTTCGTGACACTGGTCGTCAGAAGGAAGATGAAGAAAGGAAATTGAAAGCTGCCGAGGAACTTCTATCTGAGAAGATTTCCTCGGAGAAGGTGAAAAGGAAACTGGCTGTGAAAAAGTCCTTCAGTGCTGGCTGGGATAAAGGTTGGAATAAGGGTTTAGCTGCCATGATCTCACAAATAGAGTATGGCAGCCTCAAATAATTCAGGGATGGTTGGGTTGCTGCTCTGAATGAGATGAACGTCGATGAGAATTCAGACTTATTTCAGCGACACATTCCTGGCCCCCCTCTTTCTCCCGGGGAAGAAGAAGAGGATGAAGCTTCCTCTGAGGAATCTTCTATGATGGTTGGGGATCAGGTCTCTACTGTTGAACTTCACTACGAAGAACCCCAGCCAATTATTACTCCTACCGAGAAGCTTCAATCAACCAACATTTCAGTCGAGCAGCTTCCAGCACCCACCGAACAACCTTCTATGCCATCCGAGCAACCTACCTCCTCGTCCCAGCTTCTCGAGAAAGTTTTGGGAAACTAGGAGAAGGTGTAGAGTTGTTTGGACTTTTCTCTCTGTTTATTTTTGTCAAATGTAACTATGAACTATGTACTTCTCTTTTATGATGCAATAAAATTTGAGATTTTGATTATTCACATTGTTGATTCTCTTCTTCTTGCTCTATTTGCACTCTTATTGATTCTTTCTATCTCTTCCTTTTACTAGTTTACGGCCAGGATGGAATTATTATCAGCTCATGATACAAAATTATTGAGACAATGCAATGAATACTTCAAAGATGGTCATACAGATATGACTGAAGCTCAAATCGTTGATATTCTCGGTCCAGATGCTTCAGAGCGAGCAGTTGAAGCCTGCCAGTATTTAAAGTGTCTGATCGACCGTGCAATGGCTAATAATGTAGATTATTATGAGATGATTGAAGACCTCCAGGGCACTCCCGAGGAGCTTCAATAACAATACAAGGAATCTACAACCCTCTTGCATCAGGGATATGAGAAGAAGTATCAACAACTAAGTGATGATAAAGGGTATGATAAGTTGTTTGTTGCTTACGATATAAAGGAAAGGACTTTGAAGACCGAGGTTGAAGAGCATGGGCAGATCGCCAAACTGTTAGAGCAGGAAAACAATAATTTGCGAGGAGAGATATCTCAGCTAAAATCTGCAGCCTCTACCTTGGGAGCCTTAGTTCCTGTCAACGATGAAGGTTTTTCTTTCTTAGAGGTTAAAAATTCCAATCTGAGAGATGAATTGGAAACCTTGAAGAGAGCTGGTCCTTCTACCTCTGCTCGCGGACGAGCAAGAGCTTCTCGGGGACAAGCAAGGGCTGCTCGAGTTACTATTGAAGAATCTAGAACGCAGGCAGCCTTGGAGAATCAAGCATTCCAGTTGGTGGCAAAGAATCAAGCATTACCTGAGATGTCCAAGAAGATTCTGAATCTGGACGAGCATCTCTCTACACAAAAGTCTGCCTTGGAGAGTAAAGAACTTTTAACGAATAACCTCCACGAGCAACTGGAGAGGTTAACCTATCTATTCCATAATAAGCCCAGGGAGTTCTGGATGGCTGGTTATAATGAATCCCTCTACCATCTAGATGATCGGATCCAAAATGCAAATAATGTGGGTTACAAGCAAGGATGGCTTAATGCCTTGGGCGTGCTGCAGTTGGAACATGGTCACTATTTGTAGGATTACTATGACCCTGGGTTGCTCTATTTGCCGGTGCCACCTTTCAAACTGGATATGAGATGGATTCCATCTTGGGCCATTCCTTAATGTCTGATTTCAAAGTATCTCGGTGACTACAGTCTTCATTCCAATTTCGAGATATCTCACCCTGAACACCTACTTGAACGTCCCTCAGTAATGAATATCAGGATGCTTAAAGATATAAATTTCATCAATTCCCCCTATGTCGTAGGCGATCCTCTCGCTGGTGAAGAACCTATTTCAAAGGTAGAGGGGAAGAAACCAATAGAATAGGATTCTTGTTGTAACAATTTTTTATGTATTTCATTCTCAATGTATTTTGTTTTGGATTTAATGAAAAATTTCTAGTTTTCTTTGCAATTTGTCATTGTCTTTGGAAATATTTTGTAAGACATTTTCTACTGAATGTGCATGTATAACTGTTGAAAAGATAAAGATATTTTGTGCTATTTTAAATTGTCGATCAACTAGAGTTGGTGAAAATTTATTGTCGACTATCTGAATTTATCTGACGACCAAGCAGAGTTGGTGATATTTTATTTCTCGACCAACTATGGTGGTAGTTTAAAATTCCTTAAGTTTAATTTTAAGCCCTGGAATGACTTTCATTTATTTAACCAATTGTTTCCGACCAACCGGAGTTGATGGTTTTTGTTCCCGACCAACCTTAGTTGGCAGATTTTTATTCTCGACCAACCTTAGATGGTAGATTTTCTTTCTCGACCAACCTTAGCTGGAAGATTTTCTTCCCACCCAACCGTAGATGGTATTTCTGGGAAATTTTTTACTCCCGACCAACTTAGAGTTGGTGGATTTTCTTCCCAACCAACCATAGTTGGTATTTCTGTGAAATTTGTTTTTCCTGACCAACTTATAGTTGGTGGATTTTCTTCCCAACCAACCATAGTTGGTATTTCTGGGAAATTTTGTATTCCCGACCAACTTATAGTTGGGGATTTTCATCCCAACCAACTGTAGTTAGTATTTCTGGGAAATTTTTTATTCCCGACCAACTTATTGGTGGATTTTCTTCCCAACCAACCGTAGTTGGTATTTCTGAGAAATTTTTTATTCCCGACCAACTTATAGTTGGTGGATTGTCTTCCCAACCAACCGTAGTTGGTGTTTCTGGGTTTAATGCGTAGTTTATAGCACTAATAGTTCGAAAAATTTTCAATAAAAGGAGAGAAATGGGGCGAAATATCCAAAACTTTATTACATAGAGATTAAATTACTGATAATATTTGGGCAGATGCTCTGCGTTCCATGAATTCTTAAACTCCTCTCCTTCTAAGGTTTCGATTCTATGTGTTCCTGGTCGAACAACCTCTGTTACTCTGTAGGGCCCATGCCAGTTAGCTTCCAGTTTGTTGTCCTTTTGAATTACTTTCTTTAGCACATAGTCTCCTTCTTTTAGGTCGCATTTCTTTACTCTCTTGTTATAGAATAGAGTTGTCCGTTGCTGGTATGCAGCGTTTCTGATTATTGCTTCTTCTCTAACTTCCTCGAGCATATCCAAATCTAATCTTCTCATCAAGTCACTGATAGGAGAGTTGAAATTCAGCACTCTGTGTGTGGGGAGACCCAGCTCGGTAGGTATAACAGCTTCACTTCTAAATGCCAGCATATATGGATATTCTCCTGTGGCTGCTCGTGGAGTAGTACGATAAGCCCATAGTACAGAATGCAGCTCATTGATCCAATTTGCCTTTGCATAATTTAATCTTTTCTTCATGCCATTCAACAGCGTTCTGTTCGTCACTTCAGTTTGCCCATTGCTCCGGGGATGGCCTGGTGCAGAGTGGGTTTTTAATATGTTCGACTGATGACAATTTGCAGCGAATTCCTCGTTGTTAAATTGTGTTCCATGGTCGGTGATGAATGCATGAAGAAGACCATATCTAAAAATGATATTCTTCCAAATAAATAGGTACACCTTTTCATATGTCATATCGATAAGGGGCTCAGCTTCCACCCACTTAGTAAAGTAATCCACTGCGACGACGAGATATTTAAACCTTCCTCTGGTCGTTGGAAGTGGCCCGACCAAGTCAATTCCTCACATGGAAAATGTCCAAGGGGAAGTAATGGTTGTCAACAATGCTTGGGGAATTCTTCGGATGGTGGAGAAGCGTTGACATTTGTCACATTTTTTGGCATAGGCTATGCAATCATCCCTCATTGTCGGCCCATAGTATCCTTGCGTCATTATCCTTTGCAGAAGTGTCCGACCTGCTACATGGGCTCCACAAGACCCTTCATGGACTTCTTCAATCAAGTCTTTCATCTCGGCGGGATGTACACATCTCTGCAAGCCAGCTATAATTCCTCATTTATATAGAACATCATTGGTCAATACATAATAAGCAGCTTTAAACTTTAGTTTCTTGGCTGCGACTTTATCAGTTGGCAAATACCCTTCTTCAACATATGCCCTGATAGGATCCATCCAAGATGGTCCTAAATCAATGGTAATAAAGTTCATCATCAGATCTTCATCTATGCTCCGACTAGCCAAGACTTCAATTGGGATTGTTCTTCGTAGCTTGGTGCGTGTGGCTGATGCTAAAAGAGCTAAGGCATCTGCTCTGGCATTCTCCAACCTTGGTATTCTAATTATCTGCACTGCCATCAGACTTGATAAAATCTCCATCGCTTTTTCATGATACCTGATCATTAATTCTCCTTTGGCTGCATATACTCCCAGTATTTGATTTACGATCAACTGCGAGTCACTGAATACAATAACTTGCTCTGCCCCCATGGTTTTTTCCAAATTAAGACCTGCAATCATGGCTTCATATTCATCCTCATTATTAGAAGCCTTGAATTGGAAGCGCAGAGCATACTCCACATCGACCTCATTCGGGTTATTTAAAATAATCCCTGCCCCACAGCCTGTAGTGTAAGATGAGCCATCCACATATAGGTTCCATATAAGTACATCGTCTTCAAATTTTTGATCAGACAGAGTTCCTCGATAAAATATTTGTTGCTTCCTTTTATCTTCCTCTAGCACTTCTTGCTGCTCGTCGACCATCTTCTCTTGCTTGTCGACCATCTTCTCTTGCTCGTCGATCAACTTCTTTAGTTCGTCGAGCAACGTAAGTTGATCAGGGTTTAAATTCTATGATCCTGTAACATCCACAGGTTGGTCGGTATCCAACTTTTTCTCCTCGAAGGTGTCAGGATAGGTGAACTCTGCTATAAAATCTGCTATTGCTTGCCCTTTTAGTGACGATCTAGGATCATAAAATATGTCATATTCACCAAGTTCTACTGCCCAGTACATCAATCTCCCTGATTTTTCTGGTTTATGAAGAGCTTGCCTCAATGCTAGTGCCAATTTTTCCAGTCTTGGATATCTGATCTCTTCTCCTCGGAAGGCTTTGCTAGTGTAATAAATTAGTTTTTGTACTCCATTCTCCATTGTTATTAATGCCAAGCTAACTGCATTCTCCGACACTACCAAATACAAGTACAATCTTTCTCCCATCACTGGCCTGGATAACAGTGAAGGTGCTCCCAGATATTTCTTCAATTCTTGAAAATCCTTCTCGCATTCATCATTCCATTCAAATGTTCTTTGGAGAGTTTTGAAGAATGGGAGGCATCCATCTGTTGCTCGTGATACAAATCTATTAAGTGCTGCAACTCGCACAGTGAGACTTTCTACTTCCTTCTTCGTCGTTGGAGATCGTAGTCCCAATAGAGCCTTGATCTTTTTTGGGTTTGCTGCTATTCCTCGTTGGTTGACAATATACCCGAGGAATATGCCTTCTCGTACTCCGAATATGCACTTGGTGGGATTCAGCTTCATTTGATATTTATCCAGTTGATCAAAGGTCTGGCCTAAGTCAATTAGATGGTCAGCAACTCTCTTGCTCTTCGTCAGCATATCATCCACATAAACTTCCATATTGCGACTGATTTGTTCTGCAAATACCTTGTCCATCAGTCGTTGATATGTTGCACCTGCATTTTTCAAACCAAAAGGCATAACATTATAACAATAAGTTCCCCTAGGGGTAATGAAAGAGGTACTCTCCCTGTCTTCAGGTTTCATTTTAATCTGGTTGTAACCAGAATAGGCATCCATGAAGCTCAACAGCTCGTGTCCCGAGGTAGCATCCACTAATTGATCAATTCGGGGCAAAGGAAAATGATCCTTTGGCATGCCTTGTTAAGGTCGGTAAAGTCTACACACATCCTCCATTTGTTGTTTTTCTTCTTCAACATTACTACATTTTCCAACTAGTCTGGATATTTGACATTGCCAATAAAGCAAGCTTTATGGAGCTTCTCGACCTCCTCTTGTATGGCTTGGTTCTTCTCGGGGATGAAATCTCTGTCTCTGATTCACTGGCTTGATCTCCTTATTCACATTGAGTTCGTGACATAACAAATTTGGATCTATTCCTAGCATATCCTCATGACTCCAAGGAAAAGTTTGTTTTCTGCTTTTTAGGAAAATTGTCGATTCCTGTTTTAGTGAGGCATCTAACAACGAGCCTATTTGAGTTGTTCGTTCCGGGTGCTCGTTGTCCAAAATGATGTTTTCAATAGCTTCCACCACCTGACCTTTCACGAGCTGCGATTCGTCTCTAGGATCTAATGTTTTGATCTCCGCACCTTCATCCACTTGGTAGTTCGTAGTCTTTTTCCTAGATTCCTCCAGTTCTTCTTGCTCGGCAGATGCGTAATAACATTCCTGAGCAACATTTTGGTCACCCTTTATAACTCCTACTCTAAAATTGGTTGGAAACTTCAGACACTGATGTACAGTAGATGGTACTGCTTCGATCTTATTCAAACCTACCCTTCCCATGATGATATTGTAAGTTGACTGGTCATTCTTATCCATCACAAAGAAACGTACTCTTTCTGTTCGACAATCAGGTCAGGTGCCGATGAACATATCCAACTTGATCGTCCCAAGTGAGAAGACTTTCTCTCCAGTAAACCCAAAGAGGGGCCTGTGATAAGATTCCAACTGAGACAACTTCAAATTTAAACTATCGAAGCATGAGTAGAACATGATATCCGTCGAGCTACCATTATTCACTAGTACTCTTGAGATTATTACTTCCTTCATCCTCATTTTGATCACTAGTGGATCATCATGAGGATATAGTACACCTGCGAGGTCGTTCTTGGAGAAATTGATGATTAATTTTTCTTTGTTCACCTTCCTCGGGCGATCATCCTCAGCTAGATTTATTCGCTGAATGTATGAACAAGCTTGAGCTTCATTGAGGTAAGCTTTCCTTTTCGCAGTAAGGTCCCCACCTCCTGTATCTCCACCTGTAATAACGTTACAATCAAATGATCCAAAACGAATTGAAAATACCTCACGTTCTGGTTGTCTTGGTCTCTTGGGGAGATCAGGGTCGTCTTCTAGATCATCTTCATGATCTCTTTTCTTATTTTCTTCTGATTGACTACGAGATCTAGACCTCTGTCTTGCTCGATCGTTGCTTTTTCTTTCATTTCTTCAATCAACATACTTTGTCAGCTTTCCTCGTCTGATGAGTGCTACGATTTCATTCTGGAGAGCTATGCAATTTTTGGTCGTGTGACCATGGTCTTTATGGAACTCGCAATATTTGGTCTTATTCCTCTTATCAGGATCTGACTTCATTTTCTCAGGCCAGTTTAGTTCCTCGTTGTTCTTGATCTCTTCCAGGACATGGTTTATGTCTACTTTCAAAGGAGTATAATTTTCAAATTTCTTCAATATTTTGCATGATTGTTTTGCCTTTGATTGCTTGTCGCCACCATTGTTCTTATGTTCTTTCTTTTTAGCCTTATTAAGCTCCACCTTGGTCTCTTTGATGTCCATGTTTTTCTTCGCAACCATAGCCTCCTCAGCATTCATGATCTTGGCCGCTTTTGCCATTAGTTCTTACATGGTTCTGGGTGGATCTTTGGCCAAAGTGTAGTACAATTTATTGGGCAACAGTCCAGTCATTAAAGGTGTAATTGCTATTTTTTCCTCGTAATCAATAACTTCGAGCTTCTCGTTATTGAAACGAGTTATGTAATCCCTGGTGCTCTCACCTATTTTTTGTCTAACACTTAACAAATGTGCAACTCGTTTAACTGGTTTTGCCCCAAAACAGAAATTTCCAATGAAGTGCTCGGGCAATTGAAAGAAATTTGATATCTTCCCCCGAGGAAGATTATTGTACCATATTTGTGCAGATCCGGTAAGAGTTTCCGAAAATGCCCTGCATCTCATCTCGTCTGGCACGGCATAGATGTCGACAGCAGCTTGGTATTCTTCTATATGAAGGACAGGGTCAGTTTTTCCATCATATTTAGGGGTCACAACAGGTGCTTTGAACTTTGACAGTGTGGGAAAATCCATAATTGTCTGTATAAAAGGTGTCCCTTGCAAAAAAGTTCTTTGTAGAGGATTCTTGGCCTTAACCATTTCCCCTAGTCTATCCTCCAACATTTGAATAGAGACTTTCCTTGAATCCTTTCCCTCCTTGGGCCTATTGGTTCGAGCAATTGATCGTGTTGAAGTCGCTTACTGGGATCTATCTTGTCGAGCAACTGGTTGTGATTGGGCAGAACCCTCTCTTAGATCAGATGGTCGTCGAAAGTTTCTCGACACAGCCTTAGGAGGACTTTTATACTTCCTAGGGACCAATCGATCAAAAGGAGAGATCCTACTTAATCTTTCTAATGCACTACTCCTTTCTAGAGAGAGAGTGATGTGTTGTTCTGTATCTGTGGCTCATACTGACGAAGTTCGACCCGGTTGATAAAAAAAATCATCAGATTTCTCAGTGCGATATGAATCGCTATGCCTAATACGCGAAGAAACTAAACGGGTATTTCTTTGAACACTTCGTTGTCCTGAATGGGTCGGCGCTCCACCTTGGATAGTTTGCATGAGTTGTCGCATAGTCTCTTGCATAGCTGTCTGGCCTTCAGCCAAATTGGCCATAATTCTAGCTAGATCTTACACATTTGGAGGAGCAAATGGATTCGGGGAGGTTCCAGCGTTTCGATTACTGGATTCAGGATTATCAGCCATTGGTGATAAATTATTTTGGTAAAAAATGAGAATTTCAGTCATTTCCCACAGACGGCACCAATCTGTTGATGTAAAAAATTAGATTATTGCTAATTAATCAATCACAGATAAAAATAAATAAGACAAAAGAATTTTAAAGTGGCTCAGCCTTATAAGAATGGCCTACGTCCACTGTTTTTGTTATTGCTGACTGTTTGGGAATTCTCGATAACAGGTTCTACCAAGAAATTCCGAGTCCCCCTACAATGAGGATAATACAATGTATTTATAGCCCTGAGGTTGTACATGTGAAAGGGTAATACATAGCTGTCCAATAGGCGTATACATCTATATGATAATAATCATCATTTAATGTGCATTTAATCCTCTTAATTGTCTGGTAATAAATGCTCTGATCGAGGTGCGGCTCGGACCGCCTAAGCTGCTCGGACCGCCTAAGTAGCTCGGTATGTACGAGTTTCTCGGAGTATACTTTTTGCTCGGAGCGTCATAGTTGATTGGGGAGGTTGAGTTCCTCGAAGTCAGGGTGTTGCTCAAAAATGTTTGTAGGTGCCATGTAGAGTGACACGTGTCTCCACATAATTGATCCACGTCGGCGGACTAATTTTGGTATCAACAAAACCCATAGGCAAAAATGTGCAGAAATTGTAGGCCAATATCTGATGGATCGATCGATAAACCCAATAATATCGATCGATCGACTGGATCGATCGATCGGCCATTTCCTTTTATCGATCGAATCCTCCTGAATTTTGTTAATTGTTTTTCTTTAAGGTTCGACAAAATCCCAAGCTTATAAAAACACTTAACGTAATTATGGAATATTGTGGGACATAGTTTTGGTCAATAAGGTCGTAGTTAATGTCCGAAAAATGTTATACCTTATGGGATTAAATGGAATACTTATGGGTTCTTGTTGAGTGAGGTATGGCTATAAATTATATAAAATGGGATTGAAATTGGATGAATAATAACTTGAGGTTAAGAACAGTAGTAGGCGGACTTTAGATTACTGAGATAAGCTTAGAGATAAATGAAAGTCCTAGTAACCTTTTGGGATAGGTTTGGGTATTCGAAATTATATGATGAGAGTTGTCACGCTAAATAATATTACGTAGGATAGTCGGCATAAATATACTACTCATGAGACTTACAATATGGGCCGGGTGAATACCTATATCAAATTTATGAATACATAGGATGTGTGACTACCTAATGTATGGATGATTATGTATATGACATACCTACCACACTTGCTATCACAGGAGGTTTATTTGTTAGAAGGGGATAAATTTATCTCTATGTGTCTTCGGGGGGGGGGGGGGGGGATTTAGATTTCAAACCTCAAGAACATAGAACTGTGAAGACATATTTGTGATGTGATAAGTCAGTTGACTATGGGAGCATAGGTATGTGCGTGACCCATAGGTATGTGATCTATATTCGCCTCCAATGTGTGTGACGTGCATTGATATGATTCCTGAGTTATTCAGAACGCGTAATCCTTACGTACGTGATGTAACGGGATTTGATAGTAGAGTATGCATGCACCGCAGTTTAGCCTTCGTTTGTCGTATTAATATGTATATTATAGTGATACATATATATACTTGTCATGTATTTTACTGCGTGAACTCAGTAGATGAGAAAAATAATGAAACCTAAAATAATGCTAGTATGGGAATACTTAACTTTAGATTGTTAGAACTCCTATTCGAAATAAAAGATGGAAAACATTCAACATGGCATATCATGGAAAATGTTTGGGGGCACTATGGGTGATAGCTTGGGTGACGAATGTATACAAACTAGTTAGGTAGTAGCATAACTAGGATTGGTTAAGGGTATGCGTTAAGCGTGCACTTTAGTTGAGGGGTGAGAAACTCATGTGAGAGAACGTGACTAACATGTATATAATATTTATTGTTTAATGCAATTAAACACTTGCTGCTCTTAAAATATTTTCACCTCGGGCGCTAATCTGTTTTCTTCTAAATCTATTTTATTTTTGTAAAAGCCTTTTAGGTGACCATCCATAAGGACACCAAGCATAAGAGTTCCATTCTGTTGACGTACTGTAGCTGTTGTGGAAGTTACCGAATATCGGTATTAGATGCCTCTACATCTATCTTTACTTCCCTCAGAGTCATTTATATTAGTTAGGGCGGGTTGTCCATTATTATTCAGAGATAACACTTTCAGACTTTCATTTATTTTAGATGTTGGTTTTATTTATTCAGGCATTTGTATTGAGATTATATCTTGCTTTGGGACCATTATTGGAGTGTTTACTTCAGACTCAGCTTATTTCATTACATTAATTATTCATATGGGATTGTTTATATGAATGTTTAATGGTTGGTTATTCATTACTTGTAAGTCTGTCAATCGGGCTCTATAAGATGAGCTTGGGGTTGTTCAGGCTCGACTTGATTTAGATTTACTCAGCTCAAGCTCAAGCTTGGTCCGAACGAGCCTGAGAGTTCTTGACTCAAGCTCAACTCACAAAGTATAACGGGCTTCGAGCCCAATTTGAGCAGGCCCAAATTGAATATTCCACCATGTATTTATTTATTTTATTAATAAATATTCATATATTTCAATAAATATTTATTTATTTTAATAATAAATATTCATATTTCAACAATAAAATTTGTATTTCAGCAATAAAAACACGTTTTATCAATAAAATTCATATCTCAATATTAAAAATTCATATCTCAACGTTAAAAAGACATATTTTAGCATTAAAAACATATTTTAGCTCTAAAAAAACACTTTTCAGAATTAGAAAAACATATTTCAGCACTACAAAAACATAATTCAGCATTAAAAAATACTTTCTGGCATTAAAAAAACATATAAAAAAACATATTTCAACACTAAAAAACACATTAATTTCATAATACATGAACCAACTAAATTCATGTATTGTCCAAATATAAGAGAAAAAATTATGGGAGAAGAAACATAACGAGTTAATCTCGAGAGACGTTTTCTTTTTAGAAATCAAAAAAATTAAGAGAGTAAAGTTGCTTTTAAGAAATTGATTGAAATGAATTTTAAAGTTGTAATAAATGTTGCTCATTAAACTCTCTTTCTTCTATTGTTTTTAAAGTATAATATAAATATAGACATAGATATAGTATAATATTTTTATAATTTATACTAATCATAGCATACTCATCTTTACTCAAATTATGCAGTTAATTTATAATTTTAAAATAAATGCATGTTTGTATGTTCCAAACATGTTACTATTTTTCTTCATAATATTAGCTTAAAAGACAAAATTTTTATATTATTATATTAATTATGCCGCATATACTTTACAATTAAAAGTATAACACGTTCGCGCATCGTGCGGGTTTAAAGCTAGTATAAGGATAATATTTGGTTAAGGCAATAATAAATTGTTGTTTGTGTTTTGGGTACAAGAATTTCTTAAAATAATCCCAATTTATTTTTATAATTTACACTTGAAAAAATTTGAAGGTGATATGTGCAATTTTAGAATCTCATGAGTTGGGTGGATAATGTTTAAAAGAAGTGAAAGGGGAAAAAAACCTAAATCCCGCAAAAAGCACCGGAACCTCTCTTCTCCCACTACTACCTCCGCCATCAACAAAACACCATTGCCTCTGTTCGATCCCTTAAATTTCTCAACCAGTTGCCATCATCTGTAATTATAATCAATAAATACGCATACGTATACACAGGTGGGTTCTAGGTTTTCAGTTTAAATACACCCCATTAAGATAGGAAAGGATGGAATTCTTTTACTTTTTTGTAACTAATATTGTTGCATATCTTCCAATTTGTGTTCAGGATACAAATCGCACGGTGTTCTGCTTACTTCTTGTAATTTATAGGATGATTTTTGGGTTTGATTAAAAGTTTTTCTCATTCTAGAGATTTGATTATGCAGTGCAATATACAATACATACATGTATTTTGGAAAATAACATCTCATTCTGCATATCTTACCAAATGCTTTTCTCACAATGGTTTGATCATAACTAATCTATACTGCTCTTACAAAATGAAGTCAGGAATCCACGTGCATATCAAAATATAAAACTGAAAACATATTTAAATTTCTAATAAAATTGAAAGCTCATAATCCCATGTGATGGTATTAAGGCGATGATGATGATGATGGGTGAATGGGTTCAAACCCAACCCAAAAATTAAACAAACCCAAATTCAATCTGTCCATATCAAACCCAAATCCACAATAGCCCCACCCATAACCGAGCACATCCCTCCGTTTGCTTGACCTAAAAATACCACCACCCCCCTTTGGGTATTTTAGGTTAAAAATGAATTATTATTTGAGTTTGGGGTTTAAAGTTTGTTCTTTATCTTTAGATTTTTATTTTTTTAATTTGGGGTTTTGAAACTTCTGTTTTCGAGGGGTGTAGTGCTTATTTGGTGTATAGTTTTTGTCCTGTTGCATGCATCTTTTTCATTCCATACTTGCAGTGATAAATATTGTGACAATGTTCAATTTGAAAATAAAAATATTTGTATTACATTTTATTCTCCTTTATCTTGAAACAATGTGAAATTAATGGCTTATATGACATGAGTACTTATTATTTCCATTCCTTGGAATATTTTCACGTAGCCACAACGCTACCCAATTTGATTATTACATTGTTATTAACCAGAGGACTTGAGGGCCATATATAGTTTACTCATGTCAGTTTTATCGTATTTAATTCAATTCATTGTGTCTTCACTTATTCTCTCATTCGCAAGTACGGATGCATTTGGGCATCATAGTTGGAAAATTTATATTTATGTTCATTTGTGAAATGAAGCCTTGATATAAAATTTGATTATGTTAGTATTACATTTTAAACTTAGCACTTACTATTTTAATAGTGGTTTTAACGATGTTTAATTAGGTACTCACGACCCTTAATCTAAATTACCTTAAACGCCTCTATCCTTTATAAATCAATTGTGGACAATTTTTACCCCCCCCCCCCCCCATTTCTAATATCTACTATGTAGCCATTCTACCACCTACACTAATGACACTCGACCTTTCCACACAACACGTAGCCCCTGCATCAATAAATGTAGCTTGTCACCATCTTCCCCTCACCCTCACCCTCACCCTCACTCTTTCACTTTTCGATTCCTTTTTCTCTACTCAGCAAAGCCCTTTCGTTTCCTTTTATCAAGTTACAAATGAAACGAACACGATTGTCAACAAATTACATGAACTACGAGGGTTTCTAATAACTCCCATCTCATATTTCCAAACAATACATGATTCCAAAATCTGCGAGCCCATTAAAAATCTTGGATTTTTTTTATCAAGTTACTGTTGTAGCTGCGGCCCACATCTGATATGCTAATTTTTTTTATATTAATCTAGAATTACGAACTCAACATCTCAATAAATTCATCCTCACCGAACATATTAGGGCTTTCGAGCTTTAACTTCAAATTATTGAAGAATTTTTGCTCTAGCTTGAAGATTTTAGAATTAATATGTAATTTTTTTAATTAATAAAGTGTTGAGGAGTGATGCCCCGGTCTTACAGTATTTTTTAGACTTTTGTTTTTACTTTTGTTATTAAACTATATGGAGTGGGTGAGTGGTGTGTTCTTGAAGGTACATATTTTAGCGTAAAAAAGTTAATGAAGGTTTTCTTTAACCCGCTGAAGCGATTTGTAATTGTTTTGAAGGTCTTAATTAGTGTCTCAAAATCTTTATAATGCGTAGATGTTATATTTTTTAGAAGCATGGAGTTTATGTGATTTACGCATAAATTACTATAGGGTAATGATGGTTAATATATTGAAACCAGTGTCATATTCTACTAGATATTAGAATTATGAATACTTATTATTATACAAGTATTTGTTGATGCCATAGCTGAATGATGAATTAGTTTTATATTGCAAGGCCATAAATTATTTTCTTCTCTCACCAATGATGGAGAAAATTTGGTGAGTTTCAATCCCATGCTCTCTACCTGCCTTTTGTCTAACCTCTGTGATGTTTTTAGTTTGTGGTATTTTTTTGATTTTATTCAATTTTCTCTAGTTTAATGGAATGGTAGATTTTTTCTATATCTTGTTCTTAACAAGATATAATTAAACATTTGTGGTTGCTAATGTTTAGTTTTTTGTTTATGTGAATCGATAAATACAAATTAGTGACAAGTGTTGTGATCAAAGAAGGCCAATATGATGGTACCTGGTCTGATAGATATAGGTCAAATTTTAACTGCGTGTAATCTTGAACAATTGCCTCCTCGTATTCTACGTAAATTAATACAATGACCACCGCTCACGTGCAACGCACGGGGTACTGCTAGTATAATTCAAAGGTAGCTTATTCCAAGTGAATGGCACTAAGACAACTGATTTAAGTCTTAAAATTTATTTTGTTTATTATAAATATAATTCATTCTTCGTATATTATTTTGTTCATGTATTTGCATCCTTTAAACTCCTGTTCTTTTTTCCAATACTAATCTGTCCTTTTAACCTTGTGATATTATATGCTAAATGTTTTCGATGGCCTATATGTTTTCAATGAGAAAGGTGACATCAGACTCTCTGCTTGCAACGAAGGAAGCATTTCCGTAAATTTTTCTATGCAAACATTATTTGTTTGTCCGATATACAAATATTGACCTTCAACTACACGAGGTTTACACAATGTTCAGTTAGGTGTAGATTAATCGGCCTTTTATGCGGATTTTTATTTTTATTTATTTTTAATATTCGTACTTTCTAACAAAACTATTCAACTACTAATAATGTCAATCTTGAACAATAATAAGTCCAGACATAAAAGATAATTGGTAGCCATCAAGAACAATGCAAACATCATAATAAACCCTAAACCAAAACTTTGAAGCACATTTAGTACAACACAACACAATAAAATAATACATTAAAAACAAGTACTCTCGACAGTTACTCACCTTTTACCTCCTATGCGGTGGAATTAGTCGGCGAGTCACCTTCTACCTTATAGGTGGGTAGTAGCCGACCTTGTAGACCTTTTTAAAAATAAAATGCATTTATATAATTGGGTTTAGTCATTTTCTGTTTGCCAGGTATTTAGGGTTGAAAGTGGCCCAAAAGAATGTTCACGTTAAACTACCAATTTTTAATGAGTCTTGATTTTCAATTCTAATTTTCCTTTACACGGTGATGGTAGTAGGAAGGATACCAAATTTTTGGAATTTAATCCACATGAATGTGTTTGTATTTCTCTGAGGAAAAAGGTCATTGTGCAATTTGTTCAATCTATTACCGTATCATTCCGAGTCGAGTAAAAACTTCGCATTTGAAAGAGGGAAATATCAAGTTTCAAAGTTGGGACTCTTTTGAGTGTAGTTGAATAATATTATAATAGTCTTGTTTTGTGTTAGGCACACAAATGGTCAAAGTCATAATAGTACTATTAGCATGGTGTGACAATTTCATATAATAAAATATATGAAGGCCAATATGTATTAGTTAATTTAAAAGTGACTGAAATAAAATGTTGCAAATTCAAATGTACAAGTGATAGTGTTTTGCCAAGGTTCAATAGGTATCATAGCCTCATAGGTTGATTGTATTGCATTAGTCAACCATGTAAACAACGCAAGAAATGTATATTTACTTGCAACAAGTATCATTTTCATTGGTCATTGTGTTAACACAAGTTAAATTCATTATAAGATACATGTGCTAGGATCAGGTGCGGACTACTTAAGGACCAACTCTATTCGGGAATTTTTTTATAAAATACTAAAAGAATTTATTTTGAGTTGATTATTTTTGTAGTATCCCACAAAAAAAATTAAATCGAAAATGATTTACTTGCTCAACTCAACATGACACCTATTTTTCTATTCTTATTAAACTCAATATCTTTTGTTAAATCACATGATATAATGTCTTTTTTTACAATATTCCACTAAGTTAATTTGGGCCTACCTCTACCCCTTGCGTTACCATCAATATTAACTCAATCACTCTTCCTCACAGGAACATACATTGGTCTACGTGCGACGTGTCTCAACCGTCTAAGTGATTTTCTTTCAATTTATTTTCTATAGGAAATACTTTTACCGTTTCACGAATTTCTTCATTTTTAATTTTATTCTTTCGGGTTTTACCACGCATCCATCTTGGCATTCGCATCTCGGCAACACTCATTTTTTGTGGTGTAGGATGAAATGTTTAAATATCTCGCCCAAAAAATCAAATTAAAATAATTTTTTTAGTATTTAAATATCCCCCAAAAGTGATCCATACCATGTCTGCATGGACTTGGTCTGCATTAGATTTTTTTCTTACATTGGTAAATATTCACTTAAAAAATACATGCAATGAACATACAATGATTTCAAGTCCAAAATCATATTCAATAATTCTCATATAACAACTAATGTATCAGAGGTAACTTTCTTGTCTCTTCAGTGAAAACCTTTTAAGGGGAGAAACCAAGCTAAGTGGAAACCACATGTATATAATGATATCAAACAAAAATATTATATCACCAACTCTACAAAATTATTGGCCTAGCTTTGCACCCAAGACATATTTCTATAATTCACTAAACAATTCTTATGTCAATCAACGGATGTAGAAGCGTAAAATAACTAATCTACACACCAACAACAATAATAACAGCTAATCTACACAACAAGCAGAAAAAAACTAATGCTATCCCAAATTCTCTCTCAAATCCTCATACCTCAAAACTCTCTCAAATCCTCATAACTCAAAATCTTGGTTGGATACGAATGATGTCATACAAGGGACGTTATAGAGGTTTAGGGGAGGTTTTAGAACATACCAAGACTCTCTCTAAGTGGGCGTACTTGTATAAGTGGGTGTAATAATTAACTGACTCTCCCACTTGTTAGAATATTCTACAAGCCATTAGATAACTAAAAAAAGAACATAAAAGAAAATGCCAAAATTATAAATTACCCCAAACTAAAAAATACAAAAGATTACTAAATAAAAGATAAACTTCTCCCGTGAGCACAACCATGCACCATAATCCAAACTACATTACTCTCCTCATCTTCAAAAAACTCGTTCTTGAGCGTGAGGGAGCGACTCACCAAAATGTACACGAGTCACACGAGTCACACAAGTGTTAGCTTCTAAAGTAGAACCCAAATCAAATCAAACACGCAAATGGACCGGCTGAACTTCTGTTAGACCCATATGGACCTTTAACAATTCCTAATATACCCTAATCTCAACGATGTCTCCTTAAGGAATCCGAGAAACCAAAAAATGATGACCATATCCTCCTTCTCAACACCACAAGCACATGATTGCAACTTGGATTGGTGGACCCTTGAATCTGATTGGATGGTAAATCCGACGACTGCACCTTTGCGAGTAGGATGGCAAAACAAGTAGGGCATGCCCGTTTTAGCAAAACAAGTAGGGCACGACCATATCCCAAAAAGTCGGTGTAAAAAATTGCAAATAGTCGGAAAATGGATCCCAAGTGGGATGTATTTCTCATGCAAGTCATGTATTGTGTTAAAGGTTGACCGGATTAGAGGTCAATACGAAGGGTGAGATCGTCTAAAAGTAGGGCATGCCCGTTTTGGGTCAGATTTGCTTGCTGTTGGGTGTAGCCGTGTAGGTGAGTGGGAAAAGGGTAAAAATGGGGGTAAAAAGATTTAGGACATATTTGGCTAAAGTATGGGTAAAAATTGGTGGGATTTTGGGGATTTGGTTGGTGTATGGAAGCCCTAAGTGGTAGTGGGGTTTGTTAGGGTTTGTTTTGGGATATTAGGGTTTGGGCAGAAGGGTTGATTTTGGACGGGATAGCCTAATGATGGTCGAAATAGCAGTGAGGGTGGTCGGAAAGGTGGGACAGCAAACCTTGCCCATGCCAGGAGAAGGATATTTTTTAATCTATGAATTTTCATTTTTTTAAAAAAAATTTATGTTAATAGAAAAGGTACCATACTCTAACATAAACTACATGTCAAAATCCCCAAAATAAAATAAACAACAATTTTAGAGAGGTATTCTCATATTTCAAAATGTAGGTGTGTCTCGAGCGTGAAGGGTGAATGACTATGCGGCTAGGCCTCTTTCCATAAATTCTTCTCCTTGAAACTAGAGGCGACCACATATGCGACTCGGGTATCTACTTGCAAGAAACCTAAAAAAATTAGCAACAAATCCAATGGGTTAGGTTTAATTAGTGTGGTTTGATTTGTGGGCTAAGGTTTGATCTGGGCTGGTCCTTTTCTGGTTATTTTTTCATCTTTCTTCGATTTTTGTGGAGTCTTGTCGATTTGGGCAACGGAGGTAGGGGCGGGACTGGAGGCAGAGGGTTGGAGGAGGCGAAGACGACGGTGGTGCGGTGGTGGGGGTGATATTTGGGGAGTGAAGGAGAGCTGATTGGGGGTTAGGGCAGAGGGTATGGTTGTGGTAGTGGTTTGAGAGGGGGTGAGGGTATATGAGAGGGGGTGAGGGTTAGGAGAAGCTGGTCTTTGGGCAACGTTGTTGTTGAGATCATGGTTAATTTGCCTCAATTATTGTTTCAAATCTTGGTTACTTTGTTTCAATTCTTGAACCTCTTTGTGTTGGTGGTTGGATTTCTTTTTGGCCATTTGATGATGTAGAGATGTTGAAGACACCCGTTCTGATAGCAATTTGATGTAAACTATACGTCAAAAGGTTTAAAAAAAAAACAAATTTAGAGAGAATTGATGACATATTCTCGTATTTAAAAACGTATGTGTCCCCAAATGAGGAGTACAAGTGAGTATTTATAAGGGAGAAATTACTTACTAACCAATAATCACCCAAATGACCAAAAAGAACAATTACTAACTAATAATATGATGCAGGAGCATAGCGTTCTCCATCTTTTTTTTTTGTTTCTTTATTTCTTTTATTCTTGAGATTTTCTAGAACATTCTTTAGTGGGGGCTCAAAAGCTTATGTGTAGATATTCTAGGAATGTTTTAGAGGCCTCATATGCTCTTTAAATACTCTAGCATAATCTCATTTGTACTCATTCCATAATTATGAGATATGACATATTGAGAGAGAATTTATAGATTAAACAATTTCTATTTTATTTTATTAATATTTTTATTGTTGTTGTGTAGTTAGTAATTTTTATGCTTCCGCCCCTTTATTTCCATCAAATTGGTATCAGAGCCAAATTTGTTCTTGGTATCTCATGGATAATGATTGGGACCAGGGGTGGTGCCACCCTGATCTATGGTGGAACCCTAGCCATCCTAGCTTCCTCTAAATCCTAACCCCACCTCTTTTGCCCAATCTAAACCCACGAACACTAACCTAACTTCACCAAAACTTACCCAGCCTCCTGCCGCTACCGCACAAGACCCGGAGGCCTTCGACAAGTTGTCGAGCACCAAAATTGGAGGTTTTGATCCCGCATGCTTTCCCAAGACCTCGGTCGCCCTAGACCAACCGCTTTTGATAGTTTCTGGCTTCACTCAGCAGCCTCCGGCCCAAGAAATCTACCTCCACTTTGTTAGTCTGTGACAACTATGATTCCCGCCCAGATTCAAACCTCTGGGGCTTTTTCCAACCTAAATAAAATCCACCCTTTCATATCCGATCTATTACCACCCCACCCGATCTCATCGGCCACCACACCTCCACTACCAAACCCCAAATCAACCCAATTCCTTTCAAAGCCAACCATACCACGAAAATTTTTGCAAACCAAGAATTAAATAAAATCCCAACCATAAAACCCCAATTCCAAACTACAACCCCAACTCTAAACAACCCATATTACAAACACAAAAGAATTCCCTAACCTTTTATCACAAACCCCTTGATCCCACTCCCACATTCTAGGATTCTGAACCTATCTTCCCTCATTAGGCATCCTTCCCATACCCACCTATATTCCTTATTCCACCGCTTTATTCCTCTGTCGGAGATGGGACTCCTTTTGCCATGGTCAAGTAGACTTAGCGAATGTATCTATGACTTACGTCCATACCATGGTGGTATCCACCACTGTTCACCTCCAGTAAACCTTGCTTGCTGACAATGACTGGGTGCTCATGAGTATCTTCTTTACCCGTTGCACAACCAAAGGGAATCTATGTACGGTAACCATTGATGGTGGGCTAGTGATAATCTGGTAGCTCAGGAGATGGTGGATCGATTACTATTACTGATTGGACATAAATATTGTATATTTATTACCATAATTTCAGTATATTTGTGCACCCGAGTGATGCAACCTATATGTATTTGACACACATTTATGCTACTAACCTTCGTTGGCGAGTATTTCGTGTTTCGTGCTTCTCTTATTGGTTTACAGGTTAATTATGCAAGCAGTGCAAAAGAGGAAGCGAGACAATGAAAGAAAAGCTAAGAAGGCAAGTTCAAGGGCAAATTGGTAATTTTGTAGCCAGATCCGGAAGGAGAAGTCAACTGGAAAGTTGAAGATCTCGGAACAACGAGAACACTGGAAGAAACGGCACCCAAATCCGAGCTACGGTTGATGAGTTATGACCAGTTGAAGTTGAAGAAAAATTCAAAGAAGAAAGAAAAGAAAACGAGAAAAATTCTAAGTGTTAAAGGGAAGAAAAAGCACCCCAGCCCAGCATACATTCGCGAACCCAGGGCCGAACCGGTTTGGGGGGCGAACCGGTTTGGGGTACATGAGAACCAGTTTGGGGGGCCTGATGCGCGAATTTGCTTCTCCATTCTGATTGGCTCTCAAGAATCCTTTTAGGTTAAAACTCTCCAAAAGAGTTGGGAACGAGGGTAACAACTTAGGAACAGCCGTTCTAGATATTTTTGGGTAATTTTTCATAGATAAAAAGGGAGGAGAACATCTAGGAAGATAGCTTCGATTAATTGCTACAAGATCAGTACATTTCGGGGTTTGTTTTCAAGTTATACTTCACGCTTTATTTTTATAATATTTAGTCTTCTTGCATGGTAATTTGTTTGTATGGTTTGAAGTAATTTCTGCATTTATAGTACTTCGTTACGTATATTGATCTAGTGTTATCATGAGTTTGTTCGCATGCAACGTTAATATTTCATGCATTGTTCAGTTTAATATGTCCGACTAGGTTTAAAAGGTTGGGATGCATGAACCCAACCTAATGTGTTAGTGAATGTGTATAATGTTAATCCGATGAATTTAACGATTGATTTTGGATCGTATTGCATAATTACATAATAATTGTGGATCTTTATATCTCGTTTACCTTTGGGTACTCGTGATGATTTAGAGTACAATTTAAGTGCCATTATCGCGATACCGATTTACTCATCCTCAGATTAGGTATAACGCGGGCTTGAACCTCGTATACATAATGCTTGGGAGTACTAAATTTCGGGTCTAATCAATCGGATAAATTTATGATTAACATTGTCACTGCACTACACTAGGGTTGGGGGATTGTATTCCCATCCTGTTTCTCTCATCAGTTAAAATAAAAAGTTTTTGAAATCATCAGTCATTCTCCATTTCGGTAGATTAATTTAGTTGCATCTTTGCTCATTTTCATTATCGCATTTAGTTTAATCAATCTCAAAACCAAATCAATTTTTCCTTTTCTCTTTTGAGTTAAGGTTAGGATCTCTCCGTCTCGTCCCGTCGTCCTTTTTTCCAGTGGATTCGATACCTGACTTACCGGGATTATTACTTGAGCGACAGGCTTTCACTTGAGCCTAGAGTGAACGCACTTCTAAGACACATTTTCAGTCGCGTCAAGTTTTTGGCGCCGTTGTCGGGGAAGTAGGTAGACTTAGGATTAGATCGAGTCAATCCAAAGCTTTGACCAAAAAAATAAAAAATAAAAAATAAAAAATAAAAAATAAAAAATAAAAAAATAATAAAAAGCACAAAAAGATTCACAATTATCCTCTCTCCTAAGCTTAATGTAAAATTATGAAAATCCTTCCACACCTCATAATACTCCAACCAACATTCGCGAAAATCCTATAGTGGAGTATAATCCAGATAGTCCCCACACTCCAAACTCCCCACAGTTCTGGATCCCGCCTCCCACACCGTCACACTTAATCTCCAGTAAGACTCCATTCTCCTACGTAGGACACACCTCTGAGCACACTTCGAGCACACCCAGTGAGAACGCCGAGTCATTAAGTGAGATAGAGATGTCGCAACATATTAATGCACCTACCGGTGAGGAAGAGCCCCCGTACCGTCCGTTGAGAGAATTCTTATATCCCGAGCGCACTGTCACTCCGGGATGCATTATACTCCCGTATAATGTCGGGCTCCGTTTCAAAAATGGAATGATCCAGATGCTACCACCTTACCACGGTATGGATTCTGAAAAACCATACCTCTATATTAGGTAATTTGAGGACGTGTGTGATACTCTCAACGATCAAACCTACACACAAGAGGTAATCCGCCTCAAACTCTTCCCCTTCTCGCTCAAAGATAAAGCTAAGCCTGGTTATGGTCTTTACCTCCAAGCTTGATTCCATCCTGGAATGAGCTACAGTCGAAATTTCTCAAGAAATTCTTCCCACCACATCGAACAATCTCTATAAAGGCTCAAATTCAAGAATTCAGGCAACATGAAAATGATCCATTCCATCGATGTTATGAACGTTTCAACGAGTTAGTGGCTTCATGCCCCCATCATGGGAAGTGGTCCGTTTGTCGATTTAGATGCCCACGATGCTGATCTATAATGGGTTGAATCTTAACTCCAAAAAACTTGTTGAAACAATGGGAAGTGGTCCGTTTGTCGATTTAGATGCCCACGATGCTGATCTTCACATGAGGTATGTCGCCGAGACTACCCAATCCTAGGATACCTCCGATCCGAACGCTCAAAATCGAAATCGACAATCCACCACTGCTCCGTCGGCATCCGGCCTATTCCAAGTAGATAAGAATTCTATGACGGACAGTCGATTGGACACCCTTGAGAAAGGATTGCGAGACCTATGTGAGATATATGGAAAAGGACTAGCTGGACCCATTCCAAACCCTATCGTGAAGGTGTGTGCGATTTCTGAGGCGGGACATTAAGCTGAGGAATGTCCGAAGATACCCGCCCACAAAGTAATGTTACAGTAGCAAGTTAGTGGTATAGGAGGCTTTAAGGGTAATTTCGGTGCCCCGCACGGGAATTCATACAACCCTTCGTGGAAAAATCACCCCGATTTTAGCTACGGGAAACAACATGCTGCGATGAACCCTCATTCGCTTGTTGCCCCTCCTCCACCACAACAATTTCATCAAGCACCACCAACTCAAGGAAATTATAACCCGCCACAGTGGAAAACTCTCGAGGATACCATTAATCAATTCATCGCAATCCAGACCGCAACCAATGCCAATTATGATAGTCTGATTGGCGACATAAATGCGAATCTGTCAAAAATACAATCTTCATTGAGTGTTCAAGAGAAAGGAAAATTTCCTGCCCAAGGCCAACGACCTCCCCAAGGTCAAACTAGTGTTAGCTCGACACCCCATGACCATCCTGAGCAATGTAGCGCAATTACCACTTTACGTAGTGGGAGAGTCGTTGACTTGTCACCTCTTCCACAAGACGTACCTAAAGACAAGGAGATTTCACCTGGCACGAAAGAGGCCGAAGATGTCCCCTTGAATAAAAGTGATAAAGACGACACTAGTGAGGCCGAGGTAGTAGTGAAACTACCCACCGCGGCACCATTTCCTCAAAGGTTGATTCCTTCACAAAAAGGAAGCCCACGTGAGGAAGTGCTAGACGTGCTAAAGCAAGTAAAGCTGAATTTACCTTTCCTCGATGCCATTAAGCAATTTCCAGCTTATGGAAAAGTCATTAAAGACCTGTTGATGGTAAAGAGAAAGATGAAGGTAAAGAAAAATGTCTTGCTAGCATAGAATGTGAGCTCCATTCTACTCAATGATCTCCCACCTAAATTCAAAGATCCTGGTGCACCCACCATTTCCTGCATCATTGGAGAAAACAAAATCGAAAAATCCTTAATTGATTTAGGAGCAAGTGTCAATATCCTCCCTTACTCCATCTATAAGCAACTTGACTTGGGCGACCTCAAGCCCACAAAGGTCACTCTCCAATTAGCAGATCGAACCGTGAAGATTCCACGAGGCATAATTGAGGACGTGATCATCCAAGTTGACACCTTCTACTTCCCGGTAGATTTTGTCATTTGGGACACGGAGCCCTCCTTTACCTCAAGCAACCATGTTCCTATCATGCTTGGGAGGCCGTTCTTATCTACGGCTAACGCAATCATCAATACTCGGAATGGGCGAATGCAGCTCACTTTTGGCAACATGACTTTAGAGACCAACATCTTCCATATCACCCAACAGACAGGGGAAGAAGATGATCTTCACGCGGTAAGTTCTATAAATGAGATCGTAGAGGAATACTTTAAGGAGAAGTATTGTGGAGACACCTTAGGATCCTCTTTAGTGTTGAATCACGAGAATAAAGAGTCCCACAAAAGCGAGACGTTAGGGGTGTGCCCTATTTCATCAAGTAATAGTGGTAGTTGTGACGATGAGAGGAAAGTGGGGGAGAGGTGTGTAGTGACCGCAATTGAAAGAGAGAGAGAAGGGTTAGAAGAGAGAAAACTGGTGGAGTTGGTGATCGAGCAAGTGAGAGTGGACGTAGGCACCACTCGGGGGAGAGATCTAGGGGACATTAGCATGGAATAATTTGAAAAAGAATTCGGTCTGGTGGATGAGAGCCTAGATAAGAGCATTACTATTGAAGTCCAATCCCTATTGGACTCTTGTAGTCACTTAGACGAAAGTGAATTCAAAGAAAAAATTGATGAATTCCTTCGTTGTGACAGTCCACCCACACCAATAGAGGCCCCGGAAAGTTGTGGTTCATCCGACCTAGAGCCCGACCCATGCATCTTAAAAATTGAAAGAAACCTAGGTGTCCCCTCCGAGTCAGCGCACGCAGACCACGCTTTGAGTCAGCATCACAAGGATCCCTTTCCAATTAGTCACGACGAGTCTCCTGGTCTATCCTTTATCTATGGGCGAGGTCCCAACTTGTTCCGATTGTTGGAATATAATCCGAGGACGGGAGTGACAAGGAGAGCATCGACCTCCGTAAGTGGGGTCGGGTGAGTTTGTGGAGAGATTAGAGGTCGTCGCACCCCCGACGCATATGGGGTGATTTTTGTTGTATTTTTGAGTCATGCATGAGTTTCCTTAAGTGTCTTGTTGCATTTTTCATATTTGTTTGTTTTATTTTTCTGCACTTTTCATTTACCTTGAGTTAGATTTTCGTCCTTTTTGCTTGAGGACAATGCAAAAGTCTAAGTTAGGGGGGGTCACAAGTGCGTATTTCTAAAACTTCACAAATTTTCAAAATGCCCAAAAATTTCCAAAAAAAATCATAAAATTTTGAAAAATCCAAAAGTATTTTTGTTCAAAATAAATAAAAATTGAAAATCAAATTTTTCCAAAATATCATTAAAAGTCGAATTGGAGTTTCAAATTGTAAACATCCAACATACACAAAGCCGAAATTGACCAAAGATGAAAATTGAGCGAAAATTAACGACTTAACGAATAAATGTGGAGATTAACAAACCCGGTGAGATTGGAGCCTATCACGTTTTGCGAGTTTTTAAATCAATCCGAGTTAATTGTTAACTCAAAGCTCTTTTTAGCGCTTAATAAGTTGTCAAGGATCTCAATCCTTTCATTTTGATCGATTTTGAAAAATGTGTGCAATATTGCCTTGAAAAACGTGCCAAATTAGTCTCTAAACTTAAATTCACCTCGAAACGTATATGGTAACGCAATTGGCATTTTGGACAATGAAGTAGGCCCTCGTTTGTCACCCAAAATTTTGGCCCAAAAAAGTAGCAAAAAATCACCCTTTGCAAACCAAATTGAACCGAATAATTTTCCCTTTCGTTTGACAACCCGAAAAACCCAAAATAGCCGGAATTGTGAAAAACGAGACAATTCCCAATTTAAGTCCAAGAAGTGCATATAAATGGGCAAGAAAAAAAATAGTATGCTCAACAAAAATAATAAGAAAAGAAATGAAATGAAAAAACAAAAAAAAAAATAGAAAAGGAAGAAAAATGAGCAATAGCCCGGAAAAAGCACAAATGGACATCATTAATGACTTTTCCAATTCCAACCTTCCATACCTCCTTCATATTACTCAATGCAACCTTCAACCCGAAAAAGTCCTAACCGAGTCGAAATTGCAAAAATTGATTACCGCGTGGAGAGTTAAGACACCAAAAGATAATATAAGAGGTTAAGTGCGCGAAATAGAGGCAATGTTCCTGTTTTTAAAATCGTAATCCGTTGATGAGATCCTTTCACCATAAAGTTTCCGTCTTTCTAATTGTATGTGTGAATTTCCTTCCACAACATTTACTCTTTATATCACGCATACCGAGAGAATATCCAAAATCCGAGAGATCCGTTTGTGAGAGCGTTCCGTGAGAAAATGAAATCAAAATGAATTTTTGAATAAGTAACGTAATGATCAATCAGTGGAAATTGGCCGTTATATTTTCGGCTTCGCACACACACATTAAGGTTTGAGACTCGTAAATATGACTTGATGATGACTATTTTCTGTAAAGTTTGAATTACACAATTTTTGCATATTTTGAAATTTCTTTGAGTCGAATTTTGTGGGTATATTCTCTGGAAACCCTCACGAGACACAACTCGTCCTACTAGGGTGACCTAGGGGTTTAAAGGTTTGTTGCATGCGCTAAATGTAATCTCTTGCCCGCGAAAAAGGTATTTTATCCTAATAAAATGTGATTTACAAGATTTAAGCCTCGTTAGGATTCTTTTACATTGCTCAGGACGCGCAAAGTTCTAAGTTAGGGGGGTTTGATTGGACATAAATATTGTATATTTATTCACCTAATTTCAGTATATTTGTGCAGCCGAGTGATGTAACCTATATGGATTTGACACATATTTATTCTACTAACCTTCGTTGGCGAGTATTTTGTGTTTCGTGCTTCTCTTATTGGTTTTACAGGTTAATTATGCAAGCAGTGCAAAAGAGGAAGCGAGGCAATGAAAGAAAAGCTAAGAAGGCAAGTTCAAGGGCAAATTGGTAATTTTCCAGGCAGATCCGAAAGGAGAAGTCAACTGGAAAGTTGAAGATCTCGAAACAGCGAGAACACTGGAAGAAACGACACCCTAATCCGAGCTACGGTTGATGAGTTATGACCAGTTGAAGTTGAAGAAAAATCCAAAGAAGAAAGAAAAGAAAACAAGAAAAATTCTAAATGTTAAAGGGAAGAAGAAGCACCCCAGACCAGCATACATTTGTGAACCCAGGGTCGAACTGGTTTGGGGGGCGAACCGGTTCGGGGTACATGCGAACCGGTTCGGGGGGCCTGATGCGCGAATTTGCTTCTCCATTCTGATTGGCTCTCAAGAATCCTTTTAGGTTAAAGCTCTCCAAAAGAGTAGGGAACGAGGGTAACTACTTAGGAACAGTCGTTCGGGATATTTTTACTTAGTTTTTGATAGAGAAAAAGTGAGGATAACATCTAGGTAGATAGCTTCGATTAATTTCTACAAGATCAGTACATTTCGGGGTTTGTTTTCAAGTTATACTTCACGCTTTATTTTTATAATATTTAGTCTTCTTACATGGTAATTTCTTTGTATGTTTTGAAGGAATTTCTGTGTTTATAGTACTTCGTTAAGTATATTGATCTAGTGTTATCATGAGTTTGTTCGCATGTAACGTTAATATTTCATGCATTGTTCAGTTTAATATGTCCGGCTAGGTTTAAAAGGTTGGGATGCATGAACCCAACCTAATGTGTTAGTGAATGTGTATAACGTTAATCCGATGAATTTATAGATTAATTTTGGATCGTATTGTGTAATTACATAATAATTTTGGATCTTTATATCTCGTTTACCTTTGGGTACTCGTGATGATTGAGAGTACAATTTGAGTGCCATTATTGCGATACCGATTTACTCATCCTTAGATTAGGTATAATGCGGGCTTGAACCTCGTATACATAATGGTTGGGGGTACTAAATTCTGGGCCTGAGCAATCGGATAAATTTATGATTAACATTGTCACTGCACTACACTAGGGTTGGGGGATTGTATTCCCATCCTATTTCTCTCATCAGTTAAAATAAAAAGTTTTTGAAATCATCAGTCATTCTCCATTTCGGTAGATTAATTTAGTTGCATCTTTGCTCATTTTCATTATCGCATTTAGTTTAATCAATCTCAAAACCAAATCAATTTTTCCTTATCTTTTTAGATTCAAGGTTAAGATCTCTCCGTCTCGTCCCGTCGTCACAACTCTATTGTCCTTTTTCCCTGTGGATTCAATACCCGACTTACCGGGATTATTACTTGAGCGACAGTCTTACACTTGAGCCTAGAGTGAACGCACTTCTGAGACACATTTTTAGTCGCGTCAATTACCGACTGAGCTTATAGCCGTACCATGCCATATAGGGTGGTTTGGTAGTGGAGCTGCACTCAACTTTAGCAAATAGTGCCACATGGCATTTTCCATTGGCGACTGCCATGATGAGATCACCTACACAGTAGTAGAGATGAGGGTATCTCACCTGCTATTAGGGAGACCTGGCAGTTTGACCACCAGAACATGCATGACGGGAGTGCCAACTCGTACTCTTTTATGCATAACGGACAGGACTTCATCCTTCAGCCTATGAGACCTTTTTCGATATCACGACCATCGACATTGGAGTTAGCGGATGAGGCGATCGAGTCTAGCCTCTATTTATGCCCTTATCAGCCTATTACTACTCAAGGGATAGATTTTCCCTCGATGGTTCCGGGTTTATTAGACAATTATGAGGAAGTGTTTCCCCCATCTGATGAGCTTCCCCCACTCTAGGATATACAACACGTTATGAACTTCATGCCTGGGGTGCAGCTTCCCAACCTACAATATTATTGCATATTTCCCACTAAGCATGCGGAATTGCAGAGGTAGGGTACCGAGTTATGCGACAAATGCTGCATCAGAGAGCTAATGTCACCGTGTACAATACCAACCCTTCTAGCTTAGAAGAAGGATGGGAGCAGGCGATGTGCGTGGATAGTCCGGCCATCAACAAAATCATGGTGAAATACCGGTTCCTTATTCCTCGATTGGAAGACATGCTAGATCAACTTTATGGAGCTTGAGTTTTCTCCAAGCTAGACCACCAAATTTGTACGAGGTTAGGAAATTAGTGGTACAAAACCTTCAAGACAAATGATGGTTTGTATGAGTGGACGGTGATGCCCTTCGGGTTGTCTAATGCACCTTTCACGTTTATGAGAGTTTTGATCCGGATCCTCAGTCCATTTATGGGCAAATTTGTAGTAATTTATTTTGATATCCTGAAATATAGTAGATTCGAGGATGAGCATTTGGAGCATGTAGCCCAGGGTTGAGCTGTTCTCACAAGGAGGAGCGTTTCCATCTCACGCTGAAGAAGTGTGCTTTCATGGTTTCGTTTGTCATCTTCTTGGGCTATGTTGTTTCGGGGGAGTGTGCACGAGTAGATGACGCTAAAATCCAGACAATAGTTGATTGGCCCACCCTACTTCTGTAACTCAGGTTCGCAACTTTCACGAATAGTTGAATTCGATAATGTCATATCACCCACGACAGATTTGATGAATACTTACTCAACCATTGAATTTCGTTGGATCGAGGTGGCGGATCGACCCTTTTCACGTATCAAGCAGTTGATGACTATTTTAGCTCTCCCAGATTTTGATAAATTATTTAAGCTCTCCGGCGATGCTTGCAAAACAAGAATAGGCATTGTCTTGAGTCAGAATGGAAAGCCAATAGCCTTTTATAGTCAGAAGTTGACGAGAGCCACCTTTAACTATTTGACTTATGACTTGGAGTTTTATGCAGCTGTTAAGATCGTTAAATTCACGTAACCCTACCTTCTACATAAGGAATTTGTCATCAAATCGGATAATGTGACCCTTCGCCTTCTACACAGCCAGCAGCGTGTTACTGGCAAACACACCAAGTGGACCACCCATCTCCAGTGCTACATTTTTCACTTACAGTAGAAGTCGGGTAGCGAGAATCAGGTTGCCGATGCCCTTAGTCGACGAGCACACGCTTTAGTGACATTGCGGAGTTTGGTGTTCGGCTTCGTTGAAGTCCGGAGTCTCTATCCGATCGGTGTATAGTTTGGGCCCGTATTTGCAGCATTCTAGCGGGGCGATGGCGGTTCATGGGATTATTTGTTACAAGATTTCTTTCTACATCGTGGCACCATTGTTGTCAAATCGCGAATCGTATCGTGAATCGTTTACCCCCCAAATCGCGAATCGTGAGTCGAATCGTGAATCGTATCGCTGGAATCGAAACCAAATGATAAAAATGTAGTAAAACATATGTAAATGGAATTTAATACTATAGAATTGGTAATTAACTGTAATATGACAAAAACTAATCGTAGCACATGATAATATACCAAAATATATCACAAAAATTAACCGTAGCACATGTTCTCATTCATTTTAAGCTTAAAAATGTAAAAAACAAAAATATATCATAAAATAGCCTACATATTAATTTAAAACACCCTACATAAAACAAAAATATATCATAAAAGCCTATATATTAATTTAATGTAAAAAAATCACGGGGAAAAAAAAGTGAATCGGACCGAATCAGGAATCGGACCCGAATCGAAAGATTCGAATCGTGAATCGCCAATTCAGTCCGATTCTTTAGACATTTGCGATTCTAAGGTTGATTCAAATCATTTTGGCAGTGAATCGAATCGAATCGTCCGATTCGAATCGCGAATCGAATCGTCCGATTCGAATCGCGAATCGGACGATTTTAACAACAATGCGTGGCACAACTCTCTGTATTCTGGCATCTTCTTATCGGGATAAGAATATCTCCGAGATCCACGGAGGTGGGATATTCGACTATTTGGGACTGGCGTGTACACACACGACACCGAGGGATCGATTTTATTGGCCCACGATGAGGAGGGATACCAATGCATTTATCTAACGTTGCTACACTTGTAAGAAAATAAAGGAAAACATTCAAATGTCAGATTATACACCCCTCTACCGATCCCTGAGAGGTCATGGCATGATGTTTCCATAGATTTCATTGTAGGACTCCCGCGTACAACTGGCGGTCATGACTCCATCTTAGTTGTGATAGATCGATTCGACAAGATGACCCGTTTCATCCCCTACACGTATATAAGACTCTTTACACGCCGCTACCATCTACTTTTGTCAGGATGTCCGTCTCCGTGGGGTCCCAAGAAGTATTACATCGGATAGAGATGTACGATTGACCAGATATTTTTGGCGTACCTTGTGGAAACTTCTACGCACAAAGTTACAGTTCTCAACTGCCTTTCACTCACAAATAAACGAACAGTAAGTGTTGGAGATTTATTGCGCTGCCTCTCTTCAAAACATCCATGACGATGGGATATCGTGATAGCTCGGGCCGAGTTTACCTTCAATAATGTTGTCAACCATTCAACCAGTCTCTCACCTTTCAGATTTTTTTAGCCCCCCCTTCTATTCCCTTGGATCTAGTAGAGTTAACCCCGATGGTGCCTACATATCCTTTGGAAGCTGACTTCGCCACACATATGGCATCAATTTAGGCGGACGTTTGCGCCTGGCTTAAAACTATTTACGCCTCTTATAAAGAGGTAGGTGATGAGCACATGTGTTTCGTCTCCTACCATCCATGAGATTTAGTTATGGTATAACTTAAAAAGGCACGGTGGCAGGGGAAAGAAAATAAACTCTTTATGAGACGGCTTGGACCTTTTCCCATTATTTTGGTTTATGGGCCTGATGCCTACAAAGTGGATCTTCTTGAGACATTTCGTATGCACCTCACCTTCAATGTGGTCATCCTATCACCCTTTCATGGTACTCATGTTCCACCAATACCACTTCCCCAAGCCACGATGCAACCAGTCCGCCCTCACGTTGATCGAATAGAGGCTATACTTGATTCTGACCGAGTCCATTTCCTCTTCCTCTGGAGATTATGTGCGCTTCCTCGTTCGTTGGTTAGGCATACCTGAGGCTGAGGATTCCTGGATTATTGAGGCGACCCTCAACATACCGATCCTGATGATTTCTACCGCCACTATACAATGTTTAAAAAGGTGCAAGAGGTGTACGCCTCAAGGCGCTGAAAAAAGCCTCGAGGCTTAAGCCTCAGGGTTGAATTTGAGGCTTACGCCTTAATGCGCCTCGAGGATTACGCCTCGATGCGCCTCACGCCTTGCCTCATGCAATGTTGTTTTAATCTACTAACTCTTATTCTTTTTTTATTTTAGTTCAGTTTTAACGTTGCACTTAATTTTATTTTTCTTTACTAATTTGTTTGAAATAAGTGTATAAATTTTTTTGAAACTATATTTTGTTACAAATATATAGTTTTTTTGAAATAAATGTACCAAATTAACTTCAATATGACTTTTTTTGAAAGGTTTCTATTTTTTGGTTCTCAACTTAGATTAATATGTTTTCTTTAACTTATGCTAACATAATTTAAAGGTTGCTATTTCGTTTTTAATAAACTTAGGTTAATATGTTTTATTATTTTTTTAATAAAGTTGCTATTTTTTTAATCTTAGCTTGAAAATCAATGTTTTTTTAATAAATTTGCTTGTTAAGTTGCATTGATTAATTTATTGTCATATTATAAAAGACCAATATGTGAATGAAGCTAAAAAAATGATTTTGCCAATACGATTTTGCACTGATTAATTTATTGTCATATTTAAAATAACCAATATGTTCAAATTGATTTTCTTTTTTTAAAAAATTATATCGGGGGGAACAAGAAAATGTCAAACTATGTGAGAAAGCCCTGAAGGATGTTTTTTTGTAGTTTTATTTTATATTTCTTTGTTATTTTATTTTTATGGTTTTATTAGTATTTTTTAATATTATTTTGCTCCTTTTTTTCTTTTCGGTGAGGCTTACGCCTCAAATGCCTCGAGGCTTACGCCTCGCCTCGCCTCGCCTCGCCTTTCGCCTTTTTAAACATTGTCAGTATATGGAGTATATGGCATCTTTCATGGAGGGGAGAGTGATGTATGAGCATAATGTGTTCCTTTTTTTTTTTTCTTTATTTCTTTTATTCTTGAAATCTTCTAGAACATTCTTTAGCGGGGGCTCAAAAGCCCATTTATAGCTATTTTGGGAATATTCTAGAAGACTCCTATGCTCTTTAAATATTTTAGCATGATCTCATTTGTACTTATTCCACATTTTTTAGATATGACATTGAGAGTGAATTTAGAAATTAAGCAGTTTTTTTTGTTGTGAAGTTGGTAATTTTTACGCTTTCGCCCCTTTATTTACATCATAATACCGAATTCATCCCAAACATGCTTAGAGACCAATTTAAAGAAATAATAGGAAATAAAAAAAGAACTAAAATAAAAGAAAGTAACAACAAATATTAAAATGACTAATATATCCTAACATGAGACCTATTTTCATCATACTCAAAAGTCAATAATTAAAAGGTACTCAAAGCCGATTATTAAAAGATGCTATACTCAAAACTGAGTAATTATGGATGCATTTAAGTAAAAAAATCCTTAACTTTGGCTTGAACCAAATTAGGGATGTTCCTAACAACCGCCAACTCGAACTGAACCGAACTGACTTTTGTGGTTCGTTATGGGGTGTTTTTTTATTTATGGGTTAGTTCTGGTTCTTAAAAAAACTCAATGTAGTCGGTTCGGTTCTCGGGTTGATATATAAACCGAACCGAACTGAAAAATCGGACCACAGAACCAAATCGAAAACTGAACTGAGAACCGGTAATTAGAACCGAAAATGTCTTTTATATTTTTTTACCTCAATATTCACAAAATCATTTTACCCTCACAAACCCTACTACGCGGCCATGCATCGCGTACTCTTTTCCCTCTCTCTACCAATATACCTCGTCCACAAACCCTACAAACCTTGTCCACAAACCCCCTAAACCTCGTCCACAAAACCCCTAATTCAGACATCGATTTGAACTTTTATAGAAGGATTCGAAGTTTTTTACATAGTCCCAAGAATGTCTCGGCAAAAAAAATTACCAGCAGATGAATGTCTGCAAAAAAAATTACCAGCATATGAATGTTTGCAAAAAAATATTAGCAGATGATTTATGGTTTGGGCTTCTTTTAACCCCCCCCCCCCTCCTTTTTTATGTTTTACGAGTCATGCGAACTAAGGAAATCTATCATATTGCTAATTTTTTGATGACCTGTCAAGAATTAATGTCTTTTTCCAAGTTTTCAAGCATTTGATGTGAGAGAACGTAGTATTCTGTTCTCAAAAAAGCCAAAATTTCTGTTTAGAATTTTGAATAAAAAAAATCAGGTTTAGAATTTTGAATTAGTACTTGGCAAAATGCTTCACCTACAATAGTTTGAATCAGCACTTGACAATAGTTTTTGAGGGTAGGACCGGCGAAATACTTCATCTACTATAGTTTGAATAAATGTTAAAAAATAAATGAATTGGAACCAAAAACTGAAAAAACCAAACCGAGAACCGTCGGTTCACTTTGGTTTGGTTCTATACACATGACGGTTCGATTTTGGTTCCAAAATAAGAGAACCGAACTATTTCGGTTCCGGTTCCATAGTAGAATCTAACCAATTTGAACCGTGTGCTCCTAAACTAAATTTAAGTCGGGTTCTGATAACATGTGCCCTAAGGGAACACGTTAAGAACCCAAAAATAGTAGGGACAAAGTTTCGACATACATTTAATAGCAAAACATGTGCCCTAAGGACACATGTAATCATTTTTCCACTTAAGTAATGTGAGAACCGTGAATCATACTACATATGTATTCATGCACATGGAGACATTGTAGGTGCTATGAGTCAACATCAACTTTAACTTGTTGTTTATATAACTTACATTTTGAAGATGCTCTTTCTTGTACATTGACTTCCAGTTAGATGGGAGCCGAAAATAGTCGATGACACTGCACACAAACCTGTGATACTAAAATAGAAAAGAGATGAGGTTAGTTATTACAAGGACAACTGAGCTTTTTTGCCTTACTTTTACTTAATAATCAGATACAAGAAAAGTTACATTTCTTTTTGCTGTATAAGGAAACCTTGTGGGCTCCCACAAGCCATGCGTAACAAATTTCTTTGTCGAAAGATGCCACTAAAAAGATAAATGACTATTAGAATTACATTATAAAAATCTAATTCTAATTAAAAAAATTAACTTACATATACTGAGTAGGCGTAATTTTCTGATAGGTTTCACTCCTTACTAGTAAGGAACAACGATTTTTTTTAAGCATCCTGCATAAAATTGACAATCAAACAATTAGGTTAATATTAAAAATACAAAAATTGATAAAGTTTCATGCTAACCAAATGTGTATTAAGGTTTATGGTATACATGGCTGGTTCATGACGGCAATGTGAGTTGTCAAATTCATTTGATTATTTGCGATGTTTCGATTTTGTTGTGTGGTGGTTCTTTTCATAATGTTATCACTTTGTATTTACAGGTTACTGGTGGTGGATTGAAAAAACCTCTCTAGCCTCTCTCCATCCATTTTATACGCCCAAAGTAAACCCAATCCATTTTTTACCCGGTCATATCCGCATTATATGATTGATGAAACAGTGAAACTCACCCATGTGTGCTAGTGGGCATTGTGTAGTCTATGTGGGCGGGATGGAATATCCTCGAAAAATCCCCAAAAATTCGGGGATCGGATCGGGTTCAGGGAGTAAACAAAATCCCCGAAAATTTCGGATCGGGTTTTGGTATATCCTCGGGTCTCCACGGGGATACCCGAATTATTAATATATAATAAAATATATATATTTATATTGTAATAAAATATAAGTATAAAATCTAAATAATAAACCCTAAATCTCTTACTCTCACGCCTCTCAGTCACTCTCTCATCGAAGAGGACTCCCTCATCTTCCCTCACTCTCTTTCTCCCGCCGTCCCTGCTTCATCCCTCATCTGCCTAGTTCCCTCATATCTGCTTCGTCCCTGCCTCGTCCCTGCTTTTTTAGGGAGGATCTCTTACCGTATTACGAAAGTTTTTTTTATTGATCTGATGTTTTGAGATGGATAAAGACGAGATCTTTTTAGTTTGGCTTTAGAAGAGTTTTTTATAATGTGGGTTTTCTGGATCTGCTGCTCTAAATATGGATATGGATATTTTTTCTTTATTATATATTTTTGTTTGATCTATCAGTTATCTATATGTTTGTTTTGGGGCACTGGAGTGGTGGCTATACATGAGTTGCATATACGGGCTATTACAGTTAGGAAAGTTTTGTTGGCTTGCCATGTTAAAATAAGGCCAGAAGCTGATACTGATATGGTGTTGGACAAAGTGATAGACTATATTAGAAGGGAGTACAATATCAGTCACATAACTATACAAATTGAACGTTAAAGAAATATGCTTTGGGGCATTGTTAAAAAAACTTGCAATCTTTATTTCTCATTTGTATTAAAATGTTCCCTTTTGTCACACAGGAGTATTTTTCCGTGGTTATTTGAAATTTTAGCAGGAAAAGATAATTTGATATCTGTTTCTTGATTTAAGTTTTATCACCTTTTTTAGTTTTATATTGGTGACTTCTTGTATAGAGTTTTCATAGTGTTAATTCATTTTCTAAATCTTTAAGATTATCATACGGGTGTATTTGGGAATCCCAATTCCATGCCATGAATTTGGAATATTTTCAGTTGAAAATAAGGCTTGGAATTGTAGATTCCAAATAGAGCTCAAGGGAATTAGCTAATTTTTGGTTTAGTGAAAAAAATGGGACTACAATATAACATATATACTATTAAATTTTGCCTTTAGTTTGAAACTGGCCATTCCACATCAATGAAGAAAAATATAATTGTACATATAATCTGTATGTATAACTTTGTATGCATGCTGTCAAGTTTAGAATTACATTTTCCCCCTGTAAATTAGTACGGGGGAAGGAATACACACATAAGTGTGTACATAGATACACTAAAAAATACATCCAACTCACTATTTGATTTCAATGGAGGAAATTAATGCATTCTCCAATATGTTCAGTTATTTGTGTGTATCAGCTGACAATATGCATTTGGGTACCCATGTACAATTTGTACTTAGGTGCTTAAAGAGGGAAAAAAATGAAAATGGGTTTCCCGCGGGGAACCCGATACCTGTTTTAAACGGGGATGGGGATCCCTGAACCTGTTATAATGGGGAACGGGGCGGGGATGAGGAATTGTTTTTCTAACGGGGACGGGGATGGAGAGTTAAAACCCGACCCTGAACCGACCCGTTTCCATCCCAACATTTTTGTGATGCGTGGGAGAATAGTGAAACTACGAGGGTTTCGCGTGTGGTGGTGCGATACTCCACGTGCAATGTGAAACTCTCTGTGCAATGTGAAACTGTGTGAAGTGCATGAGCTGTGAAACTGTGTAGTACTGTGCAATGTGGGTGTGAATCTGTGTGGTGTGTGAAGTTGTTTGAAGGTGCATTTTGTCACATCCCTAATTTTATGTGTAATTGATTTGATAGACATGTGATTTTTAATTGGTACAGCCAAACCCTACTCTTAAGAAATTGAAATAAAAGTGTTCAAATAATTGAAGGTGCAGTTTGTGCGTTCAAATATTTTTCCACCCACTCCAATCAGATGTACCCTAATTTCCCTATGAAACTAGGCCTCCTATGCTAGTTTCAACATCCTTTGGTGCATATATTCATTCTACAACAGGAAAAGGAAACCATTGGCCATTACGAGAGCTGATGGTATAGGGTAGGATTAAGAAATCCATGAAAGCCTTCTACTTAAATATTCATAACAAGGTTGTACGCCCACCATTTATTTAATGTAGGGGGAAGTTAACTTATACAAAGTTAGCAGAAAATAATTAAAAGAGAATAGACATAATACATACGTGATTCCACAATGGACTTTACATTTGACAAAGGTATGATTTTTTAATTCGGACTGTCAAATCCTACCCTTTAAAAAACTAAAATAAAACAAGTGTTCAAATAATAGTAGAATCAGCAAAAAAAGTTCAAAAAGTTCAAAACAATTAGCAGCTTTTCAAACCTTGTGACTGAAAAAGAGAGGATTTGAACAAAGGCAACTTACAAAAGGATTTTTTTTTTATAGAGAGAATTAAGGTAAATGTCATGTTCCTTATTATATTTGGATTTTTAGGATAATGCTTTTCAAGTTTATAAATTTAGTCCATGTGGTACAATAGCATTTATAAATCTAGTCCCTATGGTACAATACCTTTATTTTTTTGGTCCTCGCCAGCGACACTATTTTTCACCATTTTTCATGGTATTTTTAGTACAGGGACTAAATTTATAAAATTATATGAAGTGACCTATTTTTATACACTTTGAGCACTATAAGCACCGTTTTCCAAAATTCCCTTTATTTTAAATTGCTTTGTTGTGAGGAATCTTCTATCTCAGTGAGAGCAAAATCAAAGCCAATCTATATTTAGCTACTCAAATACACAAATACCTTTTATTTGCTTCTTAAGTTAGCCTCTTTCTCTCTAGGTGGAGAATTGAAATTCTTTGTATTTATGCCTAGTGTAAATAGGGGGCTTTCTAGTAGCGTGTGGATAGGATCGGCAAACTTAATTCATATTTATTTATAGAATAAAGATATGAGTACAAAAACTTCTCCCAAAACCTCCACCAAAAGTGACGTGGATTACATATATTTTCTCACCTACCTATTAAGTGTTTGTCTTGTGGTATGTGTAACATCCCGTGATTTTTGCATCATAAAAATCTCTGTAAATTAAAATTTTTAAAAAAAAATATTTTGGAATCTATTTAATTTTGGTATGTAAAAAGGTTGGTAATTATAAATAAAAATAAGGTTTTAAGTGGAATTTAAATCGAGAATAAATTGGAAAATTATAACTTTTGTATAAAAATTGGGGAGGATCCGACCTAAAGAGTAAGAAAATAAAAATAAAAATAAAAATAAAAATATTCGATCGTTCGATCGAGCTGCATTTTTTATACCATTTCGTCTCGCCTTTAGGTACAACATATTAAATTTCAGTCAATTCTAACTGTCCGATTGTTCGTAATGTTTTTTTAGTGCTTGTGTTTGATTACGACTCAAATTCTTTTTTGTATATAAAAATAAATTGACGAGTTTGGGATTTTTAAAACACATTTTAGCCATTTCAAAATCTGTAGCCTCCCATAATTTTATTTTCTCTCATCAACCAAATCTAAACCCCATAGAACATAACTTTCAATCAAAGTTTCTAAGATCTAAATCTAATTTTCTCAAGATCATCCAAGAACGTGTTTTTATTGTTTTCTTGAAAGGACACAACCGTGCAATTGGATTCTTTAAAAGACTTCTTTATAAGCATTGATACTTCTATTACTCCACTTTGGTATTATGCGTTTTAAATGTTGCCTACACTCTAATTATCATGTTTTCTTAAAATAATCGTAGAGACTAATTAGGGAAAGTGAAACAACTTTTAGGAATGCTTTTATTCAAATCTTTAGTACGAATTAAGACTCAAAAACCTTGTATTCTTAGAATAGAGATTGAGTTTCCGCTAGAATTTATGACGTTCACATGTAGGATAACTTATAAAGAGGTTATAAATTTAATCCAACACATAAAATCGTGTTATATGCAAGATTCTTAAAATATGATAAGGTCCATGTTATATTATTCATATATGCAAGATTCTATCTCAAAATTTTACACTAGAGACGGTCACATAGAGTCTATTCTTAATTCTTTCTCAATGGGTCTTTTCAACTCCCATAAAACTTTAGACTATGCACAAGCATAGTCTAAGACATGTTTGGATGAGGGAGTACCTTGCACTTGTGTAGTGGGAGGATCTAAAGAGATTGAATCAAAAACAAATATATGTGTTTCCTATGTTAGATATTCTAAAAGTTATAGAGGTGGTTACGTTTATAATCCTAAGTACAAGAAAGTCATTGTTCTAACAAATGTCCAATTCTTGGAACAGGATTATAAGTGAGACCATGAGCCCAGGAGCAAGTTTTCATTACAAAAGTAATCAAGGGAACATCAAATTATCAAAGTTTCTAGATCACTATTACGGGAAAAATTACAATATGATATTGATAATCCACTACCTAGTCATAGTGGGAGCATTATCAAATACCATGATTCACGTATCACTTATAGCGAAACACGAGTAGGTCTACGTCGTAGTGGTAGGATCATGAGTCATACTGAAAGGCCAGTGTATTTAGTAACACTTCGGTGAAATACCAAAAGAAACACTAACCGAATACCATGACATACAATGGGCATTCCAAGATAATAACTTTATGTTTTGACTTAAGTTTATGAATATCAAGATGGATTCGATACATTCAAATCAAGTTTGGCATCTTGCAGATATGATAGATGATAAATATCCCATCAGGGTGCAAGTAGATTTGTAAGAATAAAAGAAGGCTAGACTGGAAGGTGAAAACCTTCAATACAAGGCTCATTGTGAAAAATTTACTAAAAAAGATAAGGGGTTGATTATGAGAAAACTCTTTAACTGATAACCATGTTAAAGTTTAACCAGTTTCTTTTATCCATTACATCTAATCTCATTCACAAGATTTGGAAAATGGTGTTAAGGACGCGTTCTCGAACGACAGTCTTAAATAATGTATCTCTCGATACATCCCATGGTATTTATAACAAATAGTCATGAAAGTTGAGTGTAGTGGCTTAAAAATCTATTTATGTATTTAAGCAAAAGTCAAAGGTCTTGGAACACCCGTTTGATTAAGTAATGATTTTTGATATTGATCAATGTATGTATGGATGAAACTCGTATGTGTAAGAAGCATGATGGAAATGTGGTGGTATATATATGATACATTATAGGGATAATATTTTCCTAATTGGGAACGAGGTGCGTATATTATCTTTCATAAAGGGTGGTTATCCTGTCAATTTAATATATCTAATTTAGGATAAGCCAATCCCATCCTTTAGATCATGATTTTCCAAGATTGGTTATATAAGATGTTAGACTCATCTCAATTTGTTAATATCAATATTGTACTCATAAAGGTCTGGCATATGGGATTCCAAGAAAGGATTTGTTCCTTTCGGGTACAAAATCATTTTTGTCAAAAGATTGGTGCCCTATAACACCTAATTGGACAATATTAAGGAATGGACTTTATCCCTCGGCAGTGGAGAAGCCTCACTTATGCTATATAATACATCATACATGATTTATGCTTTGCCGATGAAATGAAAAGTAGATTTTATCTGTAGCAAGTGAGGAGCATTGGACTCAGGTATAAACCATTGTCATGTACCTTAAAAGAACTAGATGTGCTAGTATACTCAGAAGATAGTCATATACCTTAGAATACGTAAATTTTTATTTTTGGTCAGATATGGCTTCAAAGTTTACTACCTTAGAACATGTTCTTATTCTGGCAAAATGAGCTATAGGCTAGAGGAGCGAAAATAATTATGTATTTTTGACTTCACCATTAAGTCCAAATATGTTGCCAAAACACAGGACACTAAAGATGTCATATAGCTAAAGAACATGACTTATCTTCTCTATCAATCTCAACATCGCCTTTGTCTACTGCAATTTCTCTATTAAGAATATGAGTCATGTGTTGTTGATAATTTGATAATATGAAGAAACACTATTTCAAGCTAACTGAATCAAAAAATTAAAACAAACAAAACCATTTAGATACATTATGATGTGCAGTGGTTGAGCGGAAGCGAATACCCATTTTTTTCTAGCTCCGCCATTGGGTCCGATATAATTTTGATTCCTTTTGAAATGTAAAGAAATGGTTCCCTGCAAAGGAGATTATTTTTTATAAGTAATGAGAGAAATTTATTAAACAGAACACTCCGCTAAGGCCATCTCCAGTGGGAGATGTAAATGTGCACATTTACAATTTGTTGGCTTCACAATGGGTATAAGAAAATGCACATTTAAGAGAGAGAAAATGTAGAGAGGATGTAAAGCTACATCCTCGCTACACAATGTGAAAAGATGGGACCCACAGCTGGACGGTTAAGTGTTACCCGTCCAGACTGTGGATGGTATAAACTCGTTCGCCCAAGCCTTGATTCAAATATATATATATATATATATATATATATATATATATATATATATATATATATATATATATATTCTCCAAAGGCTGGAAAATGGGGGGCAATATTGGAAAATGGGGGGATCAATTGCCTGGACGGCTAAAACTCATCCGTCCAAGGCTCAAAACTACATTGTCCCACTGTGTTAACTGACGAAATAATGTAAGGAAGAAAATGTATGTTTACATCTTTTTCCATTAACCCATTGGAGATGGCCTAAGGGGGAAATATTGTTTTACGTGTGTAGCAAAAAAAATAAAAAAAGGGGAACGTCAAGAACTCTCCATAGCAAATTGGGTAAAACTACTCGCTTTTCACTGTTTCCCTTAAAAAATCTGCACGATGGGAGATCGACAGTGTGTGCTCTTCTTTGAGACAAAAATACAGAGTGCTCAACAAAGCTAATGCAATTTAGTCAATGATGTCTCTAATCCGTAAAAAGACTAGTCTATTTCTCTTTTTCCACGAAGTCTAAATGATGCACAATGGAGTTGTCATCCATAGGTTCAAGCTTTTGTTTATTAATCTCCATGGCCGGCCCTGGCCATGTGCCAAATGGGCAATGGCACAGGGCCCATTTTAGAGTATGCACCTATATATGTATATGTTAGGGGTCCAAAAATATTTTATGTATATTAAAAATGTCAATTTTTGAAATAAGTTTAATTTTTAGGGGCCCATTTTCTTAACTACCCAAAACCAATTTGTTTTAGGAATGATTTAACTACCCAAAAATCTCACCCAACTAAAATGGCCCTAATTTTTTAGGGGTCCATTTTAGTTATTTAATATCTTTGTACAAATTTTTTTACGAAGGCCCTAAATTGATTTTCGCACAGGGCACTTCCAATCTTAGAACCGGCCCTGTTAATTGCCCTACCCCTCCAAGCTGCAATCATACCTCCATTGATGCGGGCACAACCTTTTTTCCATACAAAACCCTCGCCACCCAACAAGGCAAAAGCAGGTGATTCGATGTCTCCTCCCTTTTCTTTACCATAAATACATATCCAACAACGACGGACCATATGCCTATCCCTTTTCTACAACATATCAGTAGTCAAGTATGTTGGTTTTGGCTCTCCTATTTTTTCAGTTTTGGTTTATTTACAAATTTGCCATTTTGGCTCAAATCTATAAATACAAGTGTTATTTCTAGATTTTGAGAGATGGCAAGTTTGAGAGCTATTTTGAGAGTTATCAAAGCTAAAGAGAGGTAGAGCTCCATTTGAGAGGTGAGTTCTTGTGAGGTTGTGAGTGACTTTCTAAGAGAGATAAATTGTGTGTGTGTGTATAACCTTTGGGTTCCCCCATTTATCTATAGAAAGAAGAAATCCTCGTTGGTGGATGTATCCCAAATTTGGGTGAACCACGGTATATCGTTGTTTTGCTTTGATGATTTCTTGTATGTTCTTATTGTCTCTTCATTGATGCTTAGTTGAATTGATTGGGAGTTTGAACACTTGTTCATTTTGGGAACAAGGTCTTGGGTGTTTTTCGCACACCAAGTGTTTGATAAAATTCCCGAGTGAGTTTTATCGTCATGGTCGCTAGAGATAGTCTTGCTTTAGCGCAACAAAGTAGTCAAGACAGCCTTCTTTGCTACAGGTCCTAATGAAGGACACCATTTATTGGAAATGTCCGTATTACTTGCTTCCTGAGGAAAGCTCTACCATTTCCTCGTCTGATAGAGTTCTACCTGCATTTTACTACACACATTGAGTAATAGTGAGCAACTTTGAAGATGATAATGAGGTTATCCCACTTTTAAGAAGATCTAATTTTCTTAAATGTTATTTTCACCTCCTAGGATTATGTTTTATATGGTTGTCTTCTATGGGGTTAGGAACCTCCTAGGTGTCGGTTCACACAATTACTAGAAATAGTCATCCTTGGCCGCCTAATTATGCGTCGTATCCCTCACTTGGCTTATCTGTGTCTTTTCTCAAGCATTACTACGAGCTAAGAACAACCACCTTCCAACTGGACAATTTGATTGGCAGGTTCACCTTATGAAGAATAGGGTCTCATGGTGAGTATCACATGAATCTAGTCAAACCTTTGTTTAGGTATATGGATTCATAAATCTTAAAATATGCATTCTTCCTTGTGATTTGTGATGAGATCTGCTGTGCTTGGATACCTTGCTTGAATTATTATTATTATTATTATTATTATTATTATTATTATTATTATTATTATTATTATTATTATTATTATTATTGTTATTATTATTATAACTTTTTTTCATAAGGGGGATTTTCTTTTTTGGTGTTTATGACATATATAAACTTTTTTTCCATTTTATCAGTTGTTTATTATATTAAAGAAATTGTTCATTAGAGTATTGATTACGTTAAACGAGTTTAAAGGGGATATTTAGAAAAAAAACGATCTAGCCACGTAGCTAACTTCACTAAAGGTATGAAGATTCCTAAATTATTATATACTTCCTCCCCACGTTATTCTTTGTTTGGATTTATGAAGCCATAACATCTAGATCCATGCACTTGTGCCCTTAAATATTTAAAATATTTATTTAATATGAAATTGAAATTCCATTACGATGATGCATGAGCATGATCGTCATTTTGTTGGGTTATCTAGAGCATGCCGGAGATATCATGTGTGATGCCCTATTGTAGTGACATCATGCATGTCATCACCTAGATACTTTCGTTGTACTCATAAAAGGCGCTACATTTTGGATTGTAGTCACTATTCTTACTTTAAACAAGAATGAGAATTAGAGAGAATTTCCACCCCTAATTGTTGTTGTTTAGTTTATCTTAATAGATTGCATTCCATTGCACATCAAATTGGTATCAAAGCGACTTACGTTTCGGGTAAACCTATTATGGCTAATGACAAATGGAGTATCGGGTGGAGCAACCAGAGTGAGTTATCTCACTCTGGTTGCTCCTAAGGACACTAGAACTTGATGCTCTGATACCACATGTGACACCTTGCCTAATTAAATACCGGGTGATCAGTCCTTTATTAATTAAATCTAGAATATTCAGTTGGTTCAGATAATGCATCAATGTCTAAAATCATCAATTTTATTTTATTAAAACTAACCACCTAATATTTAAAAAGGTTGATGTCGATATTTGATCATGTTATTAACCATCATCAAGTAGAGAAATAATTAACTAACATAACCATCCCAAAAACATAAGGAAAGAACTAGCTGAATTAAAATAAGAACTGGAGTAAACACATCCAGTCAAAATCCCATACAATTATCCAAAGCCATGAAATAAAAGTCTACTAAGAAAATAAAACCTCTAAATCTATGAATATAAAATAGAAAGGGACGACATGTCCAACTGAAGCAACTAACTAATAGATAAAGAAGCGTCTACTAGCAATGGCCTGTAGCTTCCACAACAGCTACATCTCGACAACTGAATGAAATCCCCTAAGCTTGGTATCCTTGTGGCTGAGCCCCTAAAATAAAGGAACAAGAAAAAGTTTTGCAGAAAAACGAGTCAAAGCCCAAGTATAAAATAGTTTAAATATAGAAAGTGCTTAAATTAGTTAATTAGCACTAATATTATTCATGTTCACATAGCGTACTCACTTGAGATGATCACCTCTCATATAATGTGCACCCCTAACGAGCCTCACTACCTATACTAGTCATGATACTCTTCTTGACTATACGTAATATAACCACTATGCCGGATACAATATCTAAATAACCCGAAGATAATATATTTATACTGTTTAAGAATAGGTTTAAAGATGTTTTAACTCATTCTCATAACATTTTTAATTCTCAACTGGTGACCCAAAAAAGTATATACTATAATATAGCGGTCAATATGAAACACAGAATAAGAACTCCGTATACATATATAAAATCTCAATATGTATACATATAAATAGATATATCAATACTACACCCATGGTTAAGAAACCCCTGGTGCTAAGCATACTCGGCTATCGAGTCCCATTATAATGCTCATGCATGAAGGACAACAGGTTCAATCTCTCAGGAACCAATAAAACATATACACATATTGGAGGCGAACATAGTTCCAAGCCGTTGGGCTACGCACATACCTATGCACCCATACGATCGTCACCACTATCGTTCTCACAAATAGCATGTACCTAGGTTCCATGCTCTAGTGATACGACTCAAAATCCCCCAAAGGCACACAAGATATGGTCGTCCACAATGCGCTAACCTTCGTTCGATAGCGAGTAGCTAGGTATGTCATACACATAATATCTCAAGTAATAAGCAATCACACAACCTATATAACTCAATAGGCATTCACGCAACGTAATTTCCATAGTACATAAGGTAATATTATCATTTCTACTCTCACCGTTATTCATTCATATTTTACCTCTCTTGAACCCACCTTCCCTCCCAGGTTCTATAAACTTTCTATACCACGAGAATAATCAAACTCCCAACTAAATACTAACTCGGAGCTTACTTTGCCCGATACTCACATATGTTATGACTCTCACTTGAATAAACCTCAGATAATTTTTTTTAACTCCACTGGACCGTAAAAAACCATTATGGAATCTCGTTAGAAGTCAAGGGAATCTCATTTGAACAAGGTCATTCGAACGAGTTGGTTCGAACGAAGTTCTCACTTCGAACGAACTCCATTATTTTGTTAGAAGGGTTGTTGGAATTCTCGTTTGAAGTCTCGTTCGAACGACCTGGGCAGACTTCGAACGAGAAGTATGGACAGACCCCTGTTCTTTATAGAAAATTAACTACACATGCAAACACACATATATGAGAAAAAATCGCTTTTCATGGCAAAGTATTTTCTTCGGAACTTTAGAGAGTTTTACAAGACAACTTACTTACAAAACTCCTGACGTATTGTAATACTCCGTACTTTTGGCTATATTTATTTTTGGGATTAATTAATTAAATGCGTATTAATTGGAAATTAATCCGGGTTATAAATACTAATGAGATGCGTATTGGTATTTGATTATGTGCATATATGATTATATATGAACTTGGTATTATAAAATTTGTCGTGAGATTTATATACGGCAATTTGGAAATTTTATTGAGACGCGTGGGACCGCCGCGTCACGGTATAATATTTTATTAATAAAAAGTGAATTTAAAATCTATAATCCGTATGGTCGTTTTGAGTGCGCCAACGCGTCCGGAAGGGTCGAGATAGTCAGAAAACACTAGCCGGGGGTATAGTTTGGATCCCGGGGTAATTTTAGACCGTACCGGTAACTTAAAGGGTATTTTAGTAATTTGGTATTTTTGGGTAATTAAAAGTGACGAAAATTGAGAGTTGTAATCTGATAAGGATTGACCCCAACCAACCCTTATTAACCCAACAAGCTACGGAGGTTTATTGAAATTAGGTTTCATAAGTTTCCCCAAAGCAAACCCTAGCCACCATAGCCTTTTGGAGAAGAAAGCTTGGAGAAGGAGAGAGAGAGAGAGATTCTGCAGAAATTCTACACCGAATCCACACCAAATTCAGAAATCAAACCAAGGCAAGTGACTTTATTTCCATTTAATTACTGAGAATGTCTTTTCCATGTTAGAAATTGAAGAATCTTAATTGTTCTTGAAAGATTAAAAGAAAACCCATGAAAATTGAAGTTATTATTGAATGTTGGGATAGGTTTGCATGTAGAAACATTGTTGGAAGATTAAATTTCGGAGATTTCATATCTAGGTGATGCATTAACGAATTAAAATCTGGGAATTTATGATGAGAAAAAGTTAGGGTTTATGTTCTTGAAGAAAATTGGGAATTAGTGTGGAAATTGTGATTTAATGATGTTTAGATGATATCAAACCCTTTAATGATGTTAGTATAGCCCCTTAACATGTTTGAGGATGATTAGAGAACTCAATATATTGTGGGAACGAATTTTAGAAGAGGTTTGAGGAGTAAAAATGGTGAAAAACGATTTTTGGGAAGTTCTGGGCAGAAACTGGCATCTCGTTAGAAGCAACCCCCAGGTCGTTCGAACGAGCTCGTTCGAACGAGCTTCTAACGAGTTGACCAGTCGTTATTAACGAGTAGGATTTTCGTTCGATATCTCGTTCGAACGAGATATCGTTAGAAGGGTCAGTTCGTTCAAACGAACTGGGATCTCGTTCGAACAGCCTCGTTCGAACGAGACTTCTAACGACCTGACAGTCCAAACTCGTTCGAAGCATCGTTCGAACGAGACTTCTAACGAGTTGACAGTTTGACCCTTTTTGGACTGTTTTGACTTTTGGAGTTCCGGGAGATGGTTCAAGGGTAGAGTTAGCATCCCTTTGATGATATAGTGATTGATTTGGGACTTTTGGGTTGCTGGGATGAGTAAAGCATATACGAGAATTATATTCAATGAATCATTTGGGTTGAGACGTGAGTGACTACTACGATGTGAGGATGAATTATAGCGCGTATAATTATGAACCGGAATAAAATAAGTTGTGATAATTAGTTAGTACGAGGATGCGATATGTACTACGATTATAATACGGTATTACTAAGATGTGTGATTACTTAGTATTAGTATATGGATTATGTGTATGACATACCTATCATACTTGCTATCACGGGAGGTTTACGTTCCCTTAGGACCCTCTAATCCTTGTGTGCCTACGGGGGGGATATAGACTGGTACCTTGATGAACATAGGTCATAGAAAGACTTATTGTGACATTAATAAGTCCGCTGACCATGGGAGCGTAGGTATGTGCGTGACCCATGTGATGGTGACTATGTTCGCCTCCACTATTTGTGATTTGTGTTATCTGAACTATTCCTGAGAGATTCGGAATATGTGATCCTTATGTACGTGATGTACCGGGATGGATGGCAGAGTATGTGTGCACTACAGCTTAGATTGCGGGGTGCTTGTATCGTATATTTATGATGTGAATAATATACATTTAATTAATGGGAATCCTCATGTTAATGTTGTAAAAATATTACGGTATTGTTCCGAGATATATTATGAGTTAACTGATAGTTATATCAATGGCATATTTAGTAACTGAGTTTACGTTAAACCTCTATTTAATTACGAGCGTTGTTATATTAAATGGAACCAAGTAAAATGGGTAGAACCTTTGGTTGTCTAGCTAGTTTACGTTGTCACTTAGCTAGTGGAAAGGGTAGTTATAGATGGGTACTTACGTTAGGAGTGCACAGTTAGTCGAGAGGTGAAAATTTAATGTGAGTGCACGTCCTAACATGTACTTTGCATTTAATGTTTTAAATGTTTTTAAAGCAGTTGCAGGTTTTTAAAATGATTTCCACTTTCGGGCTCTGACCCATTTGCTTTCAAATATATTTTCTTGTAAAACCATTTTAGGTGCCCAGCCACAAGGACACCAAGCATAGGATTCTCATTCAGGTGACGTGCTGTAGCTGGTTGTGGAAGCTACAGGGATTTGCTCATAGACGCTTCTATCTTTTGGATTCCAGAGTCACTATCTATCAGTTGTAGGGCATGTTGCCCATTCCTATTTAGAGCATTTTTACATTTCAGTTTTCAGACTCTAGCATGCATTGCTCAGTATTCAGTTTTAGTTATTTATTTCAGTTTACATATCAGTTGTGGGATTTGTATTGAGGAGTTTTTCCTCCAGGTTTTATTTACATATTGTGATAGTTATTCTTGTTACTTCAGTATGGTGAATGGTGTTATTTAGTTATTCATTACTCTTGTGCATGTTAATCAGATTTAATAAAATTTGGCACTTACTTTTTAAATACTAGGTGGTTAGTAATAATAAAACGTTTTCGACAGTGATGCTATTAACTGAGCCAACTTGGCATTTTGAATTAATTTTATAAAGGAGTAGCTACCCGGTGTTTAATTAGTCGGGGTGTCACAGGTGGTATCAGAGCATCAGGTTCTAGTGTCCTTTAGGATCTTTACGGCTATTATGTTTCCGCTACGTTTCTTTGATATAGAGCCCTATATTTTAGGACTGTTGTATTCTTTTGTGTATGCTTCGTTCTTCAGCTATATTAAGTTTATAAACCGTGAACTTATAAACTTTGTTCTTATTTCAGATGCCTCCACGACGTGCACGACGAGTTCCCGGGAATGCTACGCCCGAACCACAGCCCGCTCCAGTTCAGGGCATGTTGAACGCCGCTGAGGTTGCTGCTATAGTAGCCCAAGCGGTAAATGCCGCGATTGCCGTGATTCAGCAGGCACCACCGCAGGCGCCGGCTGCCGCGCCAGTACAGGTTAATGCATTCCCGTCTGCTTGGGAGCGTATACGTGACGCTTTTCAGAAAGCGCATCCACCAGAGTTTGCTGGAAGCTCAGATGTGGTTATCTCGAGCCAATGGAGGAAGGACATGCAGAGGCATTTGAGGATGCATGAGTGCACTGATGTTCAGAAACAGGTGCTAGCTACTTTCAAGCTAGTTGGATCTGCGCTACAGTGGTGGGAGTCTATTACCACCGCGGAGGAGAGGGATACCCTCACGATTCAGGAGTTCTGGGTGCGGTTCGACCGCAAGTATTTTCCGTCCGCAGTTCATACAGAGATGAGGAGGAAGCTGATGAGTTTGAAGCAGGAGGGCAAGACAGTGGCCGAGTATGAGGCCGAGTTCACTAACTTGTTGAATATCGTTCCAGACGAGATTCCAACAGAGAAGAAGAAGATAGAGAAGTTCACCGACGGGTTGAATTGGAGAATGCGGCAGCATCTGCTTGGGAACCTATCGTTGGCCACGTATTCTGATGTGGTTAACGCTGCATTACTACACTGCCAGGACCACCGTTTTCATATGGCCGAGGGCAAGCGGTCAGGGGAGTCTAGCCATCAGGGCAGGACTCGAGGACATGGTGCCAGCGGGGCACAGACCGGTCAGGGGCAGAGACAGACTGAGCAGGGTACCCAGCAGGGGGACAATAAGAGGTTCCGATCAGGGAACTACAGGCAGGGACAGGGAGGTTTCCGTCAGGGCCATCAGGGTCCAAATGGCCAGCAGGGCCAGCAGGGGCAGAATGGGCAGCAGTTCCATCAGGGCCAGCAGGGCCAAGGGAGGAATGGTAACGGCCACCAGGGCCGGGGACAGCAGGGGCAGAGGGGAGGAAACTTCCCAGGGAAGTGCTTTACTTGTGGCAAGACTGGCCATAAGAAGCAGGATTGTCCTGATAGGGGCAGGGCCCCACAACAGCAGCAGCAGGGTGCTCGCCAGGATCCACAGAGACCTATGTTTCCCGCCGCTCTTCCTGCACCGCCACAGATGGCAGCTTTGCCACCCATTCCAGTAGTCCCAGCTCAGCAGGGGCAGCTACAGTATGGACGTGTCTACAACGTTCACCAGGCTGCAGTTCCACAGGCACCGCCCGCGATCGAGGGTACGTTTCCTATCCATGGCACTATGGGTCGGGTGTTATTTGATACGGGTGCTACACACTGTTTTATTGCTACACACTTCGCGAAAGCTTTAGGATTGTTAGCTACGGCAGAGAGCACAGTGACGTGTGTCGACTCACCATTAGGGAGTGGGTCACTTATTTTCTTTATATGCCGGGGAGTCGGGGTAGAGGTTGGTGGTTTGGTATTGCCTGCGGACATGTTAGTGTTAGACATGCATGTTCACGATGTGATCATCGGGATGGATTGGCTCGTAGCATATAGGGCCATGATTGATTGCTTCAGCGGGAGCATTGTTTTTGCCATTCCGGGGCAGGAGATGTTTATAGTGGCGATGCCTCGCCCAGAGGGAGAATCGACCGCTCATCTGTATTACATAGAGGAGGATACCTCTAAGGAGGTTGTGATTCCTTTAGATTCGATCCCGGTTGTCAGGGAGTATTCGGATGTGTTTCAGGAGATACCAGGCTTACCGCCCAGTCGAGAGATAGACTTCGTTATTGATCTGCTACCGGGTACGAGACCTATAGCACGTGCACCGTACCGTATGGCTCCAGCTGAGATGCGAGAGTTACGGGATCAGATAGAGCAGCTGTTAGGGCAGGGCTTTATTCGCAGGAGTACCTCACCTTGGGGCGCTCCAGTTTTGTTTGTGAAGAAGAGGGATGGTTCACTGAGATTGTGCGTGGACTACCGAGAGTTGAATAAGGTCACGATACGGAATAAGTATCCGTTGCCTCGAATCGATGACTTATTCGACCAGTTGAGAGGAGCTTCTTTCTTCTCGAAGATTGACTTGAGGTCGGGATACCATCAGTTGCGTATCAGGGAGGAGGATGTCTCGAAGACTGCGTTCTTGTCGAGATATGGTTCTTATGAGTTTCGGGTTATGCCTTTCGGCTTGACCAACGCTCCAGCAGTGTTTATGGACTTGATGAATAGGGTGTTCAGAGATTTCCTAGATCAATTTGTCATTGTCTTCATTGATGACATTCTGGTTTACTCTCAGACAGAGGAGGAGCACGCCGAGCATTTGAGGATGGTTTTGCAGACACTTCGTCAGAACGAGTTGTATGCAAAATATGAGAAGTGCGGGTTTTGGCTGAAGGAAGTCCAGTTCTTGGGTCACATTATTTGCGACCAGGGAATATCTGTCGATCCGGGGAAGGTGTCAGCGGTGAGGGAGTGGGGACAGCCCACGACACCAACGGAGATTCGTAGTTTCTTGGGTTTAGCAGGATACTACAGGAGGTTTATTCGGGGTTTCTCAGAGATAGCAGGTCCTTTGACACATCTTACTTGTAAGGGTGTGCCATATATCTGGAGTGATGCCTGTCAGTTGGCATTCGATGAGTTGAAGGACAAATTGACCTCAGCACCTGTGTTAGCATTGCCGAGACCGGGAGTTGAGTATTTGGTTTACACCGATGCGTCTTTACAAGGGCTTGGAGGTGTTTTGCAGCAGGAGAGACAGGCCATAGCTTATGCTTCCCGTAAGCTTAAGCCTCATGAGAAGAATTACCCCACGCATGATTTGGAATTGGCAGCAGTAGTATTTGCCTTACGGATTTGGAGGCACTATCTTTTGGGGGAGAAGTTTCAGCTGTTCACGGACCACAAGTCACTACAGTATCTGTTCACGCAGAAGGAATTAAATATGCGGCAGCGTAGGTGGCTTGAATTTGTGAAAGACTACCAGTTCGACATTCAGTACCACCCGGGTAAGGCTAACGTGGTAGCAGACGCGTTGAGCCGCAGGCCAGCAGATGAGGTGGCAGAGGTGTGGAAAGCGAAGTGGAAGGAATTGGGACACCAGGATGCAGTGGCCCGATCTTTCATGGCTGTGATGACCGTTACACCGCAGATTGTCACGAAGGTTGTACGGGCACAGGCAAATGATTCGTTCTGTCAGGAGCAGATAGTTCGATTACTCGATGAGGGAGCTGAATCCTATACCGTTAGCTCAGACGGGGGATTACGCTTCAATGGGAGATTGGTAGTTCCGGAAGGAGAGGAACTGCGACACGATGTGATGGCAGAGTCGCACGGCTCACGGTTCGCGGTACATCCCGGAGGGGACAAAATGTACCAAGATATGAGACGGCAGTATTGGTGGAGCGGTATGAAGAGAGATATCGCAGAGTTTGTCTCGAAATGCGCCACTTGTCAGCTTGTAAAAGTGGATCATCAGAGACCAACAGGATTGCTACAGCCATTGGAGGTTCCGGTGTGGATGTGGGAGAGCATATCCATGGACTTTATCACGGGGTTGCCTACGTCGCAGAGGGGTCACGACTCCGTTTGGGTAATTGTGGACAGATTGTCCAAGGTCGCTCACTTTTTACCCGTTAGGACTGATTACACTGCGGGTCAGTATGCCCAACTCTTCATTTCAGAGATTGTGAGACTTCACGGTGTGCCCCTAAATATCGTGTCTGACAGAGACAAGATATTTGTTTCGAGGTTTTGGGAGAGTTTCCAGGAGGCCATGGGCACGGAATTGCGGTTGAGTACGGCTTATCATCCGCAGACTGATGGGCAAACCGAGCTCACCAATCAGATGTTGGAAGACATGCTACGCATGTGTATTATTGACTTCGGGGGTGGATGGGAGCAGTACCTTCCACTGGTGGAGTTTGCTTACAACAACTCCTATCAGTTCACGATTGGCATGGCTCCGTTTGAGGCATTGTACGGTAGGCCTTGTCGTTCCCCAGCATGTTGGTTGGAAGTGGGGGACAACAAACTACTTGGGCCGGAAGTAATTCAGGATACTTCGGCAGGGATTGAGTTGATTCGGAGTCGCATTCGGGTAGCTCAAGACAGGCAGAAGAGTTATGCTGATGCAAAGAGATTTTTCAGGGAGTTCCAAGTGGGGGACCAGGTTTTGCTCAGGGTTTCTCCGATGAAGGGGATTATGCGATTCGGGAAGAAGGGGAAGTTGGCACCGAGGTATGTGGGGCCGTTTCCTATTATTGAGCGGATCGGACCGGTTGCGTATAGACTCGGGTTACCGGAGCATTTACATCGGATTCACGACGTGTTCCATATTTCCTCGCTGAGGAAATACCTTAGGGATGATTTGGCTCATTCTCACATTGCTGTGGAGGACATTGATCTCCAGCCGGATAACTCTTATGAGGAAGGGCCGATTGCTATTCTGGACCGAAGCGAGAGGAAACTACGGTCAAAGATAGTCCCGTTAGTACGTGTTCAGTGGCGACATCACAATGTCGAGGAGTCCACATGGGAGCGCGAGGATGAGATGCGCGAACGTTATCCAGAGCTGTTTTTAGCAGGTACTTTCTAGTTTCGAATTTCGGGACGAAATTCAGTTATTAGGGGGGGAGTATGTAATACCCCATACTTTTGGCTATATTTATTTTTGGGATTAATTAATTAAATGCGTATTAATTGGAAATTAATCCGGGTTATAAATACTAATGAGATGCGTATTGGTATTTGATTATGTGCATATATGATTATATATGAACTTGGTATTATAAAATTTGTCGTGAGATTTATATACGGCAATTTGGAAATTTTATTGAGACGCGTGGGACCGCCGCGTCACGGTATAATATTTTATTAATAAAAAGTGAATTTAAAATCTATAATCCGTATGGTCGTTTTGAGTGCGCCAACGCGTCCGGAAGGGTCGAGATAGTCAGAAAACACTAGCCGGGGGTATAGTTTGGATCCCGGGGTAATTTTAGACCGTACCGGTAACTTAAAGGGTATTTTAGTAATTTGGTATTTTTGGGTAATTAAAAGTGACGAAAATTGAGAGTTGTAATCTGATAAGGATTGACCCCAACCAACCCTTATTAACCCAACAAGCTACGGAGGTTTATTGAAATTAGGTTTCATAAGTTTCCCCAAAGCAAACCCTAGCCACCATAGCCTTTTGGAGAAGAAAGCTTGGAGAAGGAGAGAGAGAGAGAGATTCTGCAGAAATTCTACACCGAATCCACACCAAATTCAGAAATCAAACCAAGGCAAGTGACTTTATTTCCATTTAATTACTGAGAATGTCTTTTCCATGTTAGAAATTGAAGAATCTTAATTGTTCTTGAAAGATTAAAAGAAAACCCATGAAATTTGAAGTTATTATTGAATGTTGGGATAGGTTTGCATGTAGAAACATTGTTGGAAGATTAAATTTCGGAGATTTCATATCTAGGTGATGCATTAACGAATTAAAATCTGGGAATTTATGATGAGAAAAAGTTAGGGTTTATGTTCTTGAAGAAAATTGGGAATTAGTGTGGAAATTGTGATTTAATGATGTTTAGATGATATCAAACCCTTTAATGATGTTAGTATAGCCCCTTAACATGTTTGAGGATGATTAGAGAACTCAATATATTGTGGGAACGAATTTTAGAAGAGGTTTGAGGAGTAAAAATGGTGAAAAACGATTTTTGGGAAGTTCTGGGCAGAAACTGGCATCTCGTTAGAAGCAACCCCCAGGTCATTCGAACGAGCTCGTTCGAACGAGCTTCTAACGAGTTGACCAGTCGTTATTAACGAGTAGGATTTTCGTTCGATATCTCGTTCGAACGAGATATCGTTAGAAGGGTCAGTTCGTTCGAACGAACTGGGATCTCGTTCGAACAGCCTCGTTCGAACGAGACTTCTAACGACCTGACAGTCCAAACTCGTTCAAAGCCTCGTTCGAACGAGACTTCTAACGAGTTGACAGTTTGACACTTTTTGGACTGTTTTGACTTTTGGAGTTCCGGGAGATGGTTCAAGGGTAGAGTTAGCATCCCTTTGATGATATAGTGATTGATTTGGGACTTTTGGGTTGCTGGGATGAGTAAAGCATATACGAGAATTATATTCAATGAATCATTTGGGTTGAGACGTGAGTGACTACTACGATGTGAGGATGAATTATAGCGCGTATAATTATGAACCGGAATAAAATAAGTTGTGATAATTAGTTAGTACGAGAATGCGATATGTACTACGATTATAATACGGTATTACTAAGATGTGTGATTACTTAGTATTAGTATATGGATTATGTGTATGACATACCTATCATACTTGCTATCACGGGAGGTTTACGTTCGCTTAGGACCCTCTAATCCTTGTGTGCCTACGGGGGGGATATAGACTGGTACCTTGATGAACATAGGTCATAGAAAGACTTATTGTGACATTAATAAGTCCGCTGACCATGGGAGCGTAGGTATGTGCGTGACCCATGTGATGGTGACTATGTTCGCCTCCACTATTTGTGATTTGTGTTATCTGAACTATTCCTGAGAGATTCGGAATATGTGATCCTTATGTACGTGATGTACCGGGATGGATGGCAGAGTATGTGTGCACTACAGCTTAGATTGCGGGGTGCTTGTATCGTATATTTATGATGTGAATAATATACATTTAATTAATGGGAATCCTCATGTTAATGTTGTAAAAATATTACGGTATTGTTCCGAGATATATTATGAGTTAACTGATAGTTATATCAATGGCATATTTAGTAACTGAGTTTACGTTAAACCTCTATTTAATTACGAGCGTTGTTATATTAAATGGAACCAAGTAAAATGGGTAGAACCTTTGGTTGTCTAGCTAGTTTACGTTGTCACTTAGCTAGTGGAAAGGGTAGTTATAGATGGGTACTTACGTTAGGAGTGCACAGTTAGTCGAGAGGTGAAAATTTAATGTGAGTGCACGTCCTAACATGTACTTTGCATTTAATGTTTTAAATGTTTTTAAAGCACTTGCAGGTTTTTAAAATGATTTCCACTTTCGGGCTCTGACCCATTTGCTTTCAAATATATTTTCTTGTAAAACCATTTTAGGTGCCCAGCCACAAGGACACCAAGCATAGGATTCTCATTCAGGTGACGTGCTGTAGCTGGTTGTGGAAGCTACAGGGATTTGCTCATAGACGCTTCTATCTTTTGGATTCCAGAGTCACTATCTATCAGTTGTAGGGCATGTTGCCCATTCCTATTTAGAGCATTTTTACATTTTAGTTTTCAGACTCTAGCATGCATTGCTCAGTATTCAGTTTTAGTTATTTATTTCAGTTTACATATCAGTTGTGGGATTTGTATTGAGGAGTTTTTCCTCCAGGTTTTATTTACATATTGTGATAGTTATTCTTGTTACTTCAGTATGGTGAATGGTGTTATTTAGTTATTCATTACTCTTGTGCATGTTAATCAGATTTAATAAAATTTGGCACTTACTTTTTAAATACTAGGTGGTTAGTAATAATAAAACGTTTTCGACAGTGATGCTATTAACTGAGCCAACTTGGCATTTTGAATTAATTTTATAAAGGAGTAGCTACCCGGTGTTTAATTAGTCGGGGTGTCACACGTATCTACTCAAGACCATAGAAATCCACAAAACACCTAAAGAATACTACTTAGATTCTAAAGTTTAAACTTTGCACGGTCAATAAATAATCACGATCTTATATCATAATGAGAAAAAATCTCTTTTCATGGCAAAATATTTTCTTCAGCACTTTAGAGAGTTTTACAAGATAACTTACTTACAAAACTCCTAACATAACTACTCAAGACCATAGCAATCCACAAAACACCTAAACAATACTACTTAGATTCTAACGTTTAAACTTTAAACGGTCAATAAATAATCACGATCTTATATCATAATAAAAAATTCTAGCAAAATGAAAAATATGTAACTTATCTCATCCATTTGTTTATGAGTAGGCTATTTCTTGTAGGTCTTTAAGGCAACAAATGTTGATAAGGCAATTTATGGTAGCTCAATAATAGCGCTCAAAGGAGAAAAGTTATCTATCAGGATATTAGTAAGTAATAATTATATTCTTGTTTATTAATTTTGGAGACTCAGATTAGTTTTTTGTGCACTATATTTCTAATATTAAATCTTAAGGTATAAGATTTGGTGACAATTATGTGTGGGCTAAAATTGGTAATTCTTAAAGTACTTCTATCCATGATGTACATATTACATCTGATTGATGAAAGATCATCAATAAGGAAAAAAATAAGATTTTTATAGAGATGATCGACTAAGGAGTCAATTGGCTTCCAAAGCATTACTCTAATGGATGTGGGGAAGGAAATAGTTTGTAGGATATGTGTTCCAATTGAACAAGAACATCCATGCATGATAGTTGTATAACCACAACCATGTGTGACATCTCAAAACTAACATCTACATATTTTTAGTTCACATCTTGAAGCTAGTCTATTAAATATTAAGGAGTAATATTACTTTGGGGTTAGAACGAGTTATGATCATAACATAAAAAAACAAAATGGCTTGTGCTTATTTACAATGCTACCACTTAGGCTAGGAAAGTGTTATGAATTTTGTAGGCATGCAATGGTATTGTGCAAAAGAATATATTTTAAACCCTTTTTTGTTACATGGGCATTCTTCGTGCGTGTATAGGATTTTGTTTCGGCCGGATTGGATCGAAAAAGCTTTCTTTGAAAAAAAAATCCGAATTTATCGGCAAAAAAATCGGCGTGCCGAAGCCGAATCCGATTTTTTTCGATTTTGGAATATTCGACAAGTTCGAAAAAATTAATTTTCGATAAAATTTGAAAATTCGACTGTTTTTTTGGAAAAATAAGAACAGTTTTATTTACATCCATGTCAAAGACCAACTTCTATGTTCATATTTGTTAAAACTTCAAAGGTATCTGATCATAAAATGGAACAATATATGAAAAGTATATGTTCGTATATTTACATTATCTACATCCATGTTAAAGACCAAATTTCCATGAACATGGAACTTCATAAAATGGATAATATATGAAAAGTATATGTCAAATCGGTTAAGGAAACTTCCATTTTCAGATCTTTTCAGATCAATGAAAAAAAAACTTTGGATCCATAAAAAACTTCAAACCGAGTGAGAGAGAGAAGAGAGGTGTGAACTTCAGATCCATAAGGATGAAGATGTGGTTTTCATACATACCTCGAGTGAGAGAGATATGGAGTCTGACTGAGTGAGAGAGAGAAGAGCGGTATGAAGCGAGAGGTTTTTTTGTTTTAGGTGAAAGTGAGATGGTTTTTTCTAATAGCAGAGCACATTGTTTATCTTCGGAAAATAAATTAGGGTATATTCTCTTTTTAAACTCTAATGTTCGGAAAATATCAAAAAGTAAATCATAATATATTTTGAAAATTCGGATCGAATAAATTTTTGAAAATTCGGATCAAAAAAAATCAAAAATTCAGAATTTGAAAAAAATTCGAATTTTCGATCCTTTTTTTTTCAAAAATTTCAGAAATCAAAAAATCAGATCGAAATTTAGAAAAATCGAAAGTTAAAAAAAAACACAGCCGTATGTGTGTATATTATTACATATTTATTGATACGTGTTCTATCAAGTAGGATTTCAGTACATTTAGCCATTTTGTTTCTAATTTTGTATTTTTTATATATATATATATATATATATATATATATATATATATATATATATATATATATATATATATATGTTTAATTCTAGAAGTGGGGAAATACTTAATAAAACAGTCTTTGAAAGTGACTTCACTGCTATGGACCATAACCACACTAGCCAGTTAATATTTTGTAAGGATGCTGTGGTATGCCTGCTTTACATTCATTTTCAAAAAATATGTCACTCTTAATTTGTTTCTGATATATCATCCAAATGGTTTATTGTATAGGGATGTATATACACAGTCAAAATGAACTTCCGCATAACCGCCTTGTCTCGGTCCCACCGCAATCGAAGTAGAAGTAAGCATCACCCTCCTCATACCCCATTTTTTAACATATCATGAAGTATAAAAGTGTTTGAACTTTGGGATAGGTGAAATGTATGAAAGTGTTTGACCTTCTTCACCTCCCCATACGTTGTGGAACATATCATCAAGTATTTTCCGGGGTCCTAATGTAGTTTGAAACTATTAAGTAAATGAATTATAGTTCTTTTTTATTCAGTTGTTAACTTGTAGTGTTATGGATATAATTACTTTTTTTACCATTTTTATTATTTTCTATATGTGGTGGTGGTGGTGGAGCATTTTTATTTTCTTAATATTTTAATATTTGTAACAGGTCATGACACTTACAAATGATTTTTTTTTACATATTTTATCATTTGTAAGTGTTTAGAACCATTGCAAAGTAACAATGCTTTCTAAACTTTGCAACGATTTTGAACACATAGAAATGAAAATTTTGCAAGTGTTGGCGAAATTTTCTTTTGTAAGTGTTCACAATTGTTCTAATTTTTTATAATGGTTATCCAGCACGGACATTCGTTCTCAATAGACCGTTGCAAATAGCATTTACAATGGTTTTGAACACTTGATTTTTTTTACAATGCGCCAATTTGCAAGTGTTTTGAACTGTTGCAAATTCCATTTACAAGTGTTTAAAACATTTGCAATTTTCTTGTTTGGGTGTAGTGTACAAGTATGGTACTTCTGAACAAAATTTAACAATGCTATAATACCATGTAAATATGATATTTCTCCACCAAATTTATATTTTTCATCCTATTTAGGATGATATGTATATAATAATATGAAAAGACCTAAGACCATGGGTATCCAAAATGGTGTGCTTAATATATGCTAAAGATTTGTTGAACTTTTCATCCATTTGACTAACGAATCTATATTTAACAGGATATTGTACTGGATCTATAGGTCAAGACAATAACTAGTTACATCATGGTCATTGATATTTGAATTCCTTATTTGAGTATATTACATTTCATTGTATCTTTTTAGGAGTACATCCTTTTAAGGATATTTTTATAATGGCATATAGGCATCTATGATTGTTTACACACCTTTCCTTATACACGTTTTTCCAAGATGGTTGTACCTATATTCATCTGGATTGTCTGTTATAGAATGGATGTCTTAGTGTATTGAAGTACGTACTCCTTATCTTTGCTTCAAAAAAATAAAATCCTCCTGGGGTTTTCATATGGATTTTTTGTCTAAGTCCCATAACTTCTTAGCTGGTCAGATTTCTGAAAGTATTTACAGTCATAACATGATGGTATGTTCGTATATAATTAATAAATGGTTTCCACAAGAAACCTTTTGTCATAAGTTATGCATTTTTTAGCAAGGTTCTCACTCATCTTTCTTATAAACACCCACTTTTAACCTTTATGGTTAACGTCACATTTGTTTTGTACTATAGTTCTGAATACACCACGGTTATCTAGAGACTAATTATTCCATCACGACATTTTCTCATTTTTGGAAAATATATTCATTATCGGCATTCATTTATAGTACGCAAATTTATAGTATCATTTTCCTTTGATTTTTGGGTAGCTATAACACATATAACTATGTCATCGATGATCAGCTTTGGCGATCTCCCTTTTCTCGTATATATCTATAAAACATAGATATCTCATTATTATTAGGTAGCTTTTCTTACTTCAAAGGCTTTATAGTTACTTCATAGAGTTGTCTCTTTTTATGGACAATAACCTCTTTTGGATTTTTAGAAGACAATGGGTCTTTTTTTCATAACCACTTTCAGTGTATTTTGTATAGTCTCTTCTATTGTGTTATTTGAGCATGGTTTTATTAGACTTCCACTACTAGGGATTCAATTAGTTGAGATCTATAGGTTTTCCAAGCTTCTGGCATGCAATAAATTTATTTTTTGCCAAATTTATCTTGTCCTACTAAGACAATGACTCCGATAAGAACATTTGCAACTTATTCATGTGAGGTCATCGAACACTCTATGTTTTATAATCATTTGAGTTAGAGTTGAAAGAGGATATATATATATATATATCATTAAAACATATCAAGGGGATGGAACACATATAGAGGTAGTGCACCAAACAAAATTGAGATGGGAAAGAATCCCATGGGCACGCAATTGCCATCAAATGTTAGGAGATGCCAAAACACTAATAGTCCCAAAGGCATAAGATATCCAAAAAAATTACATACAAGAACACTATTGGTACACCATAATATAATTGATCAAGCATTGAAACTTGAACAAAAACCACCAATAACTTGACATCCTCAAAACATCTGTTGCTCTCTCCAAATCAACCACATGAGGCATAAAGGCGCTAATCTCCAAGCATCACGCTTGGACCTCGATATAAACCGCACTCCAAACCTTCATCATGGTAAGCACCACATCCACAGTCTTGCTAGAATAAATTTCACAAGAGCATATAACACCTTAATTTCTATTTCCATAGATAAATATAATACGCATCTCGTTCAAAGGAAATGTATATATGACATGATCCTTTAATTGCATAACTTTATGGGAATCATGGTAATTGCAAAAGAAATAAGAAAAATTCATAACTACAATATCAAAAGAAGAAAATATTAACAAACATTTAGAAAAACATTAAGAAACACTAAAAATGAGCATTTGGTTGAAAATTTTCAGTTTAATAAGATTTATTTTCGTTTTAAAGTTGAAATGACCTTTTCTCACTTCAGTGTGGCTAGTCTATGGAATTTCCATGAAAATTTCCATGTAAGTTAAATGTAAAGCGTATATATATGTGCATAGATAATAGTGAGCATTTGGTTAAAAAAATTCAGTTTATCAAGATTCTGTTTCATTTTAAAGTTGAAATGGCCTTCTCTCACTTCAGTGTGGCTAGTCTAGGAAATCCCCATGAAAAGTTCCATGTAATTTAAAAACATAAATCGTACATATATGTGCATAGTGTTTGAAATGAAAAATAAAAAATATTAAATATGCGTTTTCCATTGCCATTGAATAAAGATTTGATAAAAGTAAAAATCCTCTTGACAACTTGTTTAGAAGAGTTGTCTAAAATAATACCACTTCCAATAAAACATGGAATTATTTAGAATCAGTTCTTTTTTGCATTGATGAACTTGTCAATAATTTTTATAATGTCTATTAATTGAAACATAAGATTTAAAAAAAGGATAGACATAAACGAAAGGCTATGTACTATGGCTACAAAGTGGTCAAAAAAGAGAACTATATTTGGAAATCACATGCACTTGGATAGGGCTTGTAACTCAAGATTATGTTGGAAAGGAATATTTAAAATAACTTTGATATTCACCCTCACTTTTCTTCCAACTTTTATTACACCCCTATTTGGAAATTTTATACAAAAGCAATAGTGTCGTCAAAGATCACTATCACTTTATGAGTGTATTTTATAACAAATTGTCGGATTTAGTGACTCTTTTGGCGGTGTATCGCAATTTTTTTAGGAAAGTAGTGATGTAATACAAAATTTAGAAAAAACTAGGGTTGACCTTTATATTTCTCAAAAAAATTAATAAAAAAACTTTTTATGTGTCAACTGAAGTTGTGGAGACGAATAGCAAGTAAAAAATATAAAATATTGTTTTGACTATGTACTTATGAAATGAATAAATACAATATTATATTAATTTTGAATACAAAAAAAGGAAAGAGAGAATCAAGAAATTATGCAAGTGAAATTGGTAACCTGTTTGGAAGATGTGTTGTATATGCCAAAATTGAAGGATTATGATTTAAACCCCCGTACATGAACTCCTCCCCAACCTTGGACATTCTTTAATGAGAGGATCAATTAGATGCTATAAATAAGTTTTCTCCATTCTCGAACAAACTGATATGCACATGAGACCCAAAGATAATAACATAAGATGCATACCTATGTATATAAGAAGAAACCAATAAGTAGTATAGTGAAACAATTGCGTAATACTTTGGGAAAAAACCCATTATAGATGAGGAGATAAGTAATGTTTGACTTATTGCGAGACTTGATTTAAAGTCAAGAGGATATTTGACTCTAAAATAATAAATAAAACCATTTAAAATTGTCCCATTCACGAATAGTCCTACTACGACTGTTTGGTTGCAAGAATGAAAAAAATCAAATTTCACAAATCCATATTAATTCATAAAAACTTGCTAAAATATGAAAATAATTTAACAGAAAACTCAATTCACAAATAAATTGAAAATTATAATCTACATTATACCTCTAATACAATAGTATTAGAGGTATTAATTCACATTAATGATACAAATTTTATTGTGAGTCCGTCCATTATGTATATATCAATATATATATATATTCTCCTCAAATTCATTCACTCCTTTCAGTTGCTCCAAAAAATGTCCATTGAGGTTGCCAAGTAAATAGCTTACTTTTGAGTTTATTTTCCCATAAATAACAAGATGGGTATGTACGTCTTCTCTCCCTACCGCACACACACCCAGACATACCCAACGTACCCATAAGTAATATTGAAAACACGGGTACGCCGGACCATGAGCAGCAGTCGGGTTCGGGTTTCCATGAGGTGAGCATGTCGGATGGGTCATGGGTTATGCCCGATTTGAACGATAAAAGACACAATCCATCATCCTTATGACATTTTGTTGCGTTGAGTGGGAGTGTGAAGGGGAAAGAAAATGAAGAAGTGTGTATGTGTGTAAGATGAGGGATTTTTTTTGTTTTGATGAAAATCGAGTTTTGAGATGGGTTATGTTATGGGGTTTTAGGGGCGGTGGTGGTTTTAATAGATTAATAGATTGGTATGATTTGAATTTGGGTTCCAGTTAACTAAACCAATAAATGTAGACTTTTACTTTCAATTCTTTTTCTACTAGACACACGCATTCTGTGTGAGTATGCAGTTACAAGGCAGAAATTATTTTTATCTTTGTGCATCGTTTGGTGTTGGTGTCAAATAAAAATGTATAGATCGAATTATATATGTGTGTAATATACAAATAGGTAGATACATATTATGAGTTATGTAATTACTTGTACTCTGATGTTAGTTATCTGTTTGATTTGGTATTTTTACGTTATAATAGGTCTATGCCGACTCATGCTTTTCGTTTCATTGGTCGCGACACGCTGACATGACATGTCCCGATTAGTTATTATCTTATAATTTTAGGTTCGCCCTATCAACACTAATCAATCGCGACACGCCATGTCAGCATGTTGCGACCGATACATGAAAATCATGAGTCGACATAGAAGGACTTACTATTTTCAAACTATTTTATTTTGGATTTGGAAAAAATGATACTTTATATCATTTTGATTCAATGATGTAAGAAAATGGACCTATAAAAAAGTGAAAGCGAGTATTGCAATACATGAATAAAAAAATTAAACCATTTATTTGCAATAAACTATATCAACAACTCTTTAGTTTGTTTGCTATGTTTATAAAATAATCAAAATCCTACAATATGACTTCCTCCATCCTCCTCCATTTTCGTATCAACTGGGTGCCTTATTTTTGGAGGACCAAGATCTTTTAGGCACTGCTAAAAAACCCGCCTAGGCTTAAGGCTTGGGAGAAACACGCCGCCTTAAGTTTTTTACGCCTTATTCTTGGTAAAACTCTTAAGGCGCACTTTTTTCTAAAAACAACAATGCTTTAGTGAAACGATATAGCCTTTTAAAGAATTTTTTAACTAACCGGACCATTATCTCATCCAAAATAATCAAATAGTATTTTAATTTGCATATATTCAGACATATTTTTATGATATGTACAATTTTAGTATTTTAATAGCCTTGTTATGGTTAAAAAATATTAAAAAATAATAAGAAGGTCTAAACGCTTTTTCACGCCTTTTTACGTCTAAGGCCCGCCTAGGCTTCTAAGGCTTAAGGCTTGCCTACATGCCTCGATCACGCCCAGCGTTTTTTAGAACCTTGCTTTTAGGTAAGAATTTATTTACACTTAATTTTCATTTGTTTTCTGTTTACTATGCTCACTTTTCCTTTTTTTGTTCCCAAACTTTTATTCATTTGTTTGCTTTAAGCTCCTTTAGGTAATAATGTTTCTGTTACTATTTTTTTGTTGTCTTATTTTCTAATGTGCCCAATCCTTTTTTCACAGCATTATGTGTAAGAAATTATTAATATTGTGAACACATTATTAGTTCGTACTCATTATCTAAATGTTATTATGGCTCAATACACAACTAGATAATGATGTTTAGCCAATAAAAACTTTGGATTTAGGATAAATAACAAGTGCATTCATTTTTGTACAATCACAATATATCTCCATATTTGAGTTTACCATAATATATACCTTTATCTGTATGTATATTTATATAAGAAATGATAAAAGAGAGGTTCTGATAACAACTCATGATAAAAAAATGGATGTTAAATGTATTGATACTATAATTTCAAACCTTTTTCAATTCAGTATATCATAGTTTGGTTAATTAATAAATATAAAAAAATGGATTAAATATATTATAAGGCGGGCGCATAGCGCGGGTTACATACTAGTTATAACTAAAATGAAACCAATCACAATTCAAATATTCAAACATGGAAGTATTTTGTTATCATAGGTTTTCCCAAATGATGAGATTCCTCGTAAAAAAAAGAAAAATAATATTTTTGATTCCTGGATTCATAAATCTTGTGATAAATAACAATTTTGTGTCTCGCAGATAGAATATAACTCAAATGGTCATCATTTAGTCACATAACCTTCAAAATTCACAAAAATGATAACACAAAGAGAGAAAACGAACTTTAAACTTGATATGGATGCATTTTTACAAAAAATATAGTCCTCAATGCTCGATAAACTAATGATTACCCGATCGATATTTTTTTAGAATGTCAAAATGAGAAAAAATATTTCAGTTGGTATCTAAGTTAATAAATCACCAAAAACGTTATACTGAAGCTCATACTCATAATCCAGGATGTTGAACATATTTAAAATATGACATGTTTAATACATGATTAATGAACCAACAATCGGGAAATAAAAAATGATAATACTCTCCAAAACATGCTTATACTAAAATGCTAAATTAAAAAGATATGAGCTAATCTCAAAGAAAAGAAAATGAACAATGGTAAAGTTGAACATTTTGATATACAAAGACATCATGTGGAAGAAGTACCTAGTAGACACAGCGTACATAAGAAAAGAAACATAAAATAACTAAAAGAATGAAACTATAAAAAATAAGTGCCTAGTAGATATCAATTTACAATTAGATTAACATGTTAAATCCATGGTAACATACCAATATGTGGAAATAATGAGATTCATGAGAATTTATAGTAAATTTATATGTGAAAGTCATAATTTCTATGAAGTTCTACAATATCTGGAGGCCAAAGTCAATAATATCAAAGAATTAATGGGGCGAACCCCTAAATCAACCTATTGGGTTTCTATACCAACTAGAAAATAATTGAAAAAGAATAATTCTTGAGAGACCCACAAAATTGTATACAAAACTCAAACCCGATGATGAGTCACACGGGTATTGGATGATGTTTTTGTGTTTGTGAGTTCGCGCCAGCTGCAATAATCAATACATGTTTGACACATCACCGTATTTTTATTTGGTGTACAATTTGAGTGTCTTTCTAGAATCACTCATTAAACAAATAAACCACATAAATGAAATTACATGAAAGATTTTATGTATAGTAAACAATATTATTACAGCAAAAACGCATCTCTCTCTCTCTCTCTCTCTCTCTCTAAGACACACACACACACACACACACATCGATCAACAAGTTTTGCCAAAAATATATATATCTAAAAGGCTAAAATTATTGTACTATTAGTGTTCACAACACCTCTCTCTCTCTCTCTCTCTCTCTCTCACATACACACACACACACAATTGCATAGATAAATTAAAAACCCTAACATGTCCACAGTTTTATTTAGTTAAAAGTAAATAACAAAATCTAATAATTTCTCCTTCAACTGCCAATTTAAATTACAATATGACAATCGTCAACATTTTTACTTGTAATTGACACACACATAAAAATCTGAACATTAAAATTTTACATGTTGGGTAACTAAACAAACAAATGAGAATAGTAACCAACAAGAGCTTATAAGGTCTCTTCAATTATGAGATGGCACATTACGAGGTCTAGATACATGAAATGTGTACAAATGATGATCATCTCCTTTTGACACAACACTACTTCTCCAATTACGATCTCCTTTGTCTATTTAAGTTATCGTCAGTGGAAAAAGTCTACCCTCTCCAGGAGTAGAGAGGTCGCTCGGGGGTAGAAAGAATAGGGTGGAAGCGGGTCTGGAATTGTCCTCCCGACTTTCTTTATCTCTTTTTTCTTTTCCTTATTTTTTTCTTTTTAATGATTTTCACAAGGTAAAAATTGTAACAACCCGCCTAATGGGATACCGGGCGATCACTCCTATATCAAATTAAAACAGGAGTCACATATGGATCATTCTTAGCATCACTGTCGAAAATACATTTGATTACTAATATCCTATTAGGCGAGCGTTAAAAACTTTTACTTAACTACTCTTTTTAACGATTAAAATAAACATCCATAAGTTAAATGCGTAAATGAAACTGAAATAAATAAAAATAACCGAACACTCGGTTCAAAAATATACAACCATATCGAATGTTGTACTGAAAGAATAAATAAAGGAAATTGAGCCATTGGCTCGAATGTTTATACAGTACCTCCTATCTAGAGTACAAGGAAAGAAGCGTCTACCGATAACCCGCAAGTATCCACAGCTGCTACAGCAGATGTCTGACTCGAAAGAATTTCCATCCAGGCGTCCCTGTGTCTGGACACCTATATATATATAGAGAGAGAGAGAGAGAAAGAAAGGAGAGTAGATAAACGGGCCAGAGCCCGAATGTTTGAAAATATTTTGCATGTGCATAAATGCTTTATTTTTAGAAAAATAGTTTTTATCTCATATTTAAATTGGTATCGCACTCCCATGAGATACCCCTCACCTCTCCTCTAACAGTGCACTCCTAGCGCATCCCTCTAAACATCGTAGTCAAGCTACCCTGCTAAACTAGTCTAATGCCCAACCACTATCTACCCTAGATAGTCCAACAGATGTACTAAGGGCTAAACTTCACTCTAATCTCGACGCTATGCCATGTTCGTGCGTGGGGTGTCTCGCGAAGCGAAATCCAAACAAGGAACCCCCCCAATACACTACTATGCGGCACGGTCGAACGTCGAGATCCGCCAGTCCCTCAGTACAGAAAGATATATATAATATATATATATATATATACCATAAACATTTATAATATTAGAGCACTAAGGATTAAACGTCTCCCCAGTCTCAACACAGTGCCATATTCGTGCATGGGGTGTCTCGCGAAGCAAAATCCAAACAAGGAACCCCCCCGATACACTACTATGCGGCACGGTCGATCATCGAGATCCATTAGACCCTCGGTACTCAATTCATCTATTTATATATACATATATATATATATAATCGTCCGGATCTATCTCCCGGACTGAGGTGTATTCTATACTCATATCAAAACCTTCCATTTCCCTTCTCATTTCCAGGAAATGTATTTTAAAGCCACTTCATTAGAATGAATTGCTTTACCATAACATATATCTTTTTAAAAGCCAATTTTATTAACATAAAAATGCTTTTCCTTTTTAAATCATCCCATTTCCCTTTTTATACTCAGGAAATGTACCCAAAGCCATTTTCATTATCATGAAAATGCTTTGATCATAACATATGCTTCCACATCCCTTCTTACATCCAGGAGTGTTACCGAAGCCAAACCTTTATCCCATTTCCCTTTTTATACTCAGGAAATGTAAATTAAAGCCAATCCATTATCATGAATTGCTTTAATAAATCTAAGACCGCCCCTCCGGGTTTCCCCACTTGACGCGCCCCTAAATGGCTATCATCTTCCAGGGCCTATCTATACAAGACAACCTGGGAACCTACCAACGTTAGGAAGCGTCCATATTTCCTGCGGGAAAGTCAGGACCACACCCGGAATCCCCTAACCAGCGCAGTAATACAAATGCCCATATGGCCTAGGGACTATATCCAACCTGCTCAACAGCCAGGAAGGCTTCACCACAACGCGTGCAACTTCCCTTATGATAGCGATTTAGGGAGGTGTGTATAATCCATAATTTTTAATTATGAAAAAAAACATTTCTCATTCCATTTTGAAAATATTCATTTTTATATTTTCAAAATCATTTCCATCATTACACACACACACACACACACACACACATATATATATATATATAAATTACATAGTATATACATATCCTATATATTCCTCCTAGAATATACAACTGGCCATAATGGCCTATAGCATCTAGTGATGACCATAATCCCAAAGATTCCCTCCAGGAATCATAATCATGCATTCATATTAGCATGATTCTAAATCCAAAGTATTTCATACTTTAATTATCACTATATCCCTCAATCCTATTCTAAGGATTTGTTGGATATCTCCAATGATACCCTTCACTCCAAGTGAAATCGACAATTGTCTATATACCCGAATTATAATAATTATCTCCTAGGATGTACTTAACGATAATCGATATAATTATGCTTTCTATAAGCATAATTATATAGGCCTGTATGCCTACGAGAAATATCCTCGGGAGTTATCTCACCCGAACAACCTTAAATTCATTGGGTTAAGGATCTCATTTCCTTGAACCCCAAGACTATTCCTAGTCCAAATTATCATTTAGAAGTCCCCAATATAATTTAGAAACCCTAATTCATCAATTTCTACAATTATACTATTTTCCTCGAAAATATAGATTAAGGGTTATATACTTAAAACCCTTACTTTACCATCCTAAATTGCCTTAATTTATAGACCATAAAGTCCTAAAAGGTCCTTTAGGTTATCACCTAATTAACCTTAAAGCAAGATGAAATGGAATCTATCCCATCCAAATCATCTTAAGAAAATTGTCCCTTTTCAGCAGGGGTCGATCGATCGACTCATGGCCGTCGATCGATCGAAGGCTTCGATCGATCGATCCCCCAGGCTCGATCGATCGATCAAGTCGGGCAGCTTCTTCTCCGAGAAGCTGTTCGGCCATGGAAGCTTCCCCCAAGCTTCCATATCCTCACCCAAGGGTCTACAACTTCTACCAACAATATATACACCTATAATACGGGTCCTAAACATCCTAGAACCCGGGATCACCCAATATTTTTGGTTAATTTCTAGAAATCTCCAATTTACCAATTTTAGGGGTTTATTCATTTTATCTCCCGAAAACCCATTTTTATCCACGAATACCCAACCCAAAATCATTAGGGTTTGTTATACCAACAGTGATATGAGATATTTATGCTCAAAAAATAAATAAAACAAGTAAACACTTGCCTCGTGGATAAAATCCGACGTCCTCGAGCCGAATCCCGCGGAGGCTGGCTGGAATCTCCCCCTTTTTCTTCTTTTCTTCCCTCTCTCTCTCTTCCCTCTCTCTTTCTTCCCCCCCTCTCCCTCCTTTTATAAGGCGAAAATGGGTTAAACCCCCTTAAAACCAAAAACGACTCGTTTACCCAATTACGAGCCTAATTAACTCCAAAATTACCCGGGACTCAATTTCGACAATCGGACACTCTTTTCCAACTATCTCGGATACTCCGAGACTCATGGCGCAGTCGAAATTTCCATTCGAGGTACTTGACCACAAATCACTATTCTAACCCAAAATAATTAAATGCAATCTTCTACTCAAAATCTAACCTCTTTTGTCGTTATACTCCACAGCGACATATAAATAAAATATTTCGATCTATATGGTCCCAAAATAATTTATAACACCCTTCAAAAATCATTAAATCCTCGAAAATCCCAAAATCACTATTTCGAGAAATTCTCCAAATTCCAAATTATACTTAATTATGGAATTTAATTGTCTCCGAGAAGGACGGGTTGTTACAACAATATATTTTAAGGATTTGTTTCTTTTGATAATGGATTTTAACCATTTAGATTTTTTAACATAAATAGAAAAAAAAGTTTCGCTATAATTTTTCTATTTTGGTGTAGTGATCCCTTAGTATCTTTGAGGTAATGATAACTAGGCCTCATAATTTTGGTCACATATGAGTAGGGGTGGCCATAGCCCCAAGAGCCACCAAGCCCGTCCAGGCAGCCCAATAAAAAAATAGGGCTTGGGTAAGGTGAATAGTCCCGCAAAGCGGGCTTGGCAAAATTTAATAGGCCCGATTTTTTTCGGGCGGGCTTGGGCATGAATTTTTAAAAAATCGTTCAAACTCTTTCTACTTTAAAAGAAAACTTTTTTTTACTATTTTTAAAAAATCGGTCAAACCAATATTTTTGGTGTTCTTCTCTTCCATCGTCTCACTAAGAGGGAGGGTGTGTAAGGCTTTATATATTTTCTCAAGTTGAAATGGTTTAGTAAGTTACTAACTAGGATGGGTTGTATATGTAAAGATACAGATTGGTGTTTCTAGATCGCAATTAACTAGCAATTAAGCACGTGTTTAATATAATTATAACTAATTTTTTCATTCCATTAGGTTAGAAATAGTTAATTTACGAGAGAAAAATCAGGAAAAATTTGTAAACAAGGACACACATTTTATTAGAAATATTTTTATATTTGCATATGTTTTATATGAGATCTTTGTTAAACATTTTGGTATCGTCAGTAATACAAATATATTTAATTTGATTTAAGGTTGTCAATGGATCTAGTTTGAACTTGAACTCAATCCGTTTTCTTGGATATGGATTATATTTTAAAATCTGTCTACCCATTTACCCGATTATCCAATTATTTTTGGATATGGATCTAGTCTAATCCGATCCGATAAAGGCCTGGTCGGATTATATATAACATATATATATATATATATATATATATATATATATATATATGTCAAAGGATTATGTGTTTTATTTATACGAATCATACATTAAAATAAATTAGAACCCAAAAAAATAGAGGAGTCCGTAGGATTATAAGATTACACTCAAATTATTATAATTCGTAGTTTCAATATTAAAATATGCTAATGACAGTGACACTTAGTGTTATTCATTTGATCAACAATGGCCACAAATAGGCTTGAATTGACATTATCATAATTGTCGAACAAATAAAAGAAATAAATCAAGTGTGGAAAATGTTACTCACCCAGTTTCAACAAAGAATGCCAGGGGTATCATTAGCTCCTGACCATTAATTGACATACTGTATAAAAGCAAAAGATTATACAACAATTGCTGAATTTTTGATAAATACAAAACATAAATATCAAAAGTTTCCTATTACCAGATGGACAAAGCATCACCTGCTACGTTGCATTCTTCAAATTTCCTATCATCACTATCAATATTCTATAGTATCAATTCTCCAAGATGTTTAAGATAAACATGACAATAACTATCAATTAGATCAAGGTGTTCGTAAAAAAAATGTGAAAAAAATATTATATTTAACATATACACAAACAAATCAGAGAATATTTAAACAAAGGAGTATTTGTCCACCATAAATATAATATTCTCTATAATATTATTAGAGAGAGAGATAGAAATTCAAACTAAGATCAGTCCCAATCACTGCCAACTCAAGGTTATATACAACAAACAAACGATACCAATGAAACCCAAACAATAATCCCCGTTTTCAACTAGCTCTGCAAAAACCCTGCAAAGGAAATTAAAACGCAAAGATAAAAAGAAGTTATATAAAACACATAGCCACCATACCAGATAGCTCCGCCACATCAGTAGGCTGACCCACCACCCAAATAGTGAAACACAAACCCGCAGTCATCGATATTTAATTGGTGGTCAGTATCCATTGGAGTCCAAACGTCTGAAATAAGGAGTCTGGATCAAAGAAAGAGTGAAGGGTCGTATTCAATTGGGTTATCAATTTCTAGAGAAGAAGGGGATGAATCAACCGTATCTGAAGGGTTTTTTCCTTTTTTTTCTTTTGAAACATTTGAAGTTTTAAAGAGGTTCAAATGTTTTTTTTCGTTTGTCCCCTCCTGCCATTTAAGACATTGGAACATTTTAGTAAATAAAAAACTAATAATCTTCACCACCATAGCCAACAATCACCGATACCTTGTCTACATATAAAAGAGTGAGTTAGAACTCTTTAGAAGTTATCTTTTAGGATCCTACGATATGATCCGGTGGAGTTTCAAACGCTGAAAGCATTTAATAGATTTGACATGTGTAAAAAACTAATAATCTTCACCACCATAGCCTACAATCACTGATACCGTGTGTACATATAAAAGAGTGAGTTGCAACTGTTTAAAAGTTGTCTTTTAGGTTCTTACGATATGATCCAGTGGAGTCTCAAACATTGATAACATTTAATAGATTTGACATGTGTCAAGTTAAGAGGCTTCGGGGTATATATATATATATCTATATAATAAGGAGTAAAAATTTTTGCACTATTCAATAAGATGATAACTTAATAAGGGGTGAGGATTGTGCTAACAAAGCAAGAAATCAAGGGTGGAGATTAAATGACTTTCTATGCCTTTTTTGTCCTTTCATTATTTTCTTTCCCCCTCTTTTTATCCCTTGATTTCATTTGCCCCTCTTACTCAAAATTCAAAAAGAGGGTTAAAATAGGAAATTAGATGGTTTTTAACTTTTTGTTCTCTACCTTTACACACACTTCCTTTACACGCACACCACTCTCTCTCTCTTGACATATCTCACTCACCCCACCCCACCCCCCGTCAGCCATCCCCTCATTCCTTACAACCCCCAAACACAAACCCACATTCACTATCTCTACCCTCTCCCTCCTCCCAACGCCCCTCCCTCCGCTGCTCGCCCTCGCCCTCCGCAGATTTGAACTCATTTTTGCTCGGCATGATCTTCATATAGAACTCGGTTTGGTTTGTTGATGAAAACCTTAATGGGTGGGTTATCAACAGATTTGAAATCATTTTTGCCTCTTTTAGGTGTTGGTGTCTTTGTATTGGTACACCATAAGCCGGCTCCTTTCGTTCCCGCCTACCTCTCAAACCCTCTCACCTCCGCTCCATCACTGTCAAACCCTTTGCGTCGCTTCATACCACCGGCAAACATTGGTTCGAGTTTTAGGGTTTTCAAAAGTTAATTTCTTGGTGATATTTTACATAAAACCAATTTGGGTTCAGATCTGATATGTTAGATCTAATATATTTTTTTTTTCTTTTTTATCACACAGATGTGTTCAATCTGCACCGGATCTTCACTATCAGGTTGAGTTTGGATACCATTAATTCATTTATTTTGGTTTTCCTAAGTTTATTTCTTAGTGAGATTTTACTTAACACTGATTCGGGTTTGGGTGACTTTTGTGTTTGCTGTGAACTATATTTTTGTTTTTAGATATGAAGTGATTAAAGACAAATAAATCAGCTCTTGGTCATTGCACAGGTACTTTGTTTTCAGATATTTTGGATTTTTGTTTATGTAGGTTGAAGTTCAAATCACACTCTACATATGTAAATAGTGTATTTGATTTTTTGGTACTAATTTGGGATTATTTTGTAGGTACTACTCTTTGGGTTTAGATGGGATTTGATTTAAGGGTTGGAAATTTGGGTTTCAGATTTCAGATTATATTATGTCTATCCATGGCTTTGAATAGATGCTGTACATTTTTTGGAAACACTCCAACAAATCACACCCACAATATATGCTCTGTAAAGAACACCCAGCTCTCTCCCTCTACTCATCTGCCATGGACAACACAGTTTTCCTTCAACAAACTCATGCTAAATCAACCAGGTATCTTACTAGACATCTTTCTATGTTAATAAAAAGTTGGGGTTCTTATATAGTCATGGGAGCATAAAGGAATCAACATGAAAGTTACTCTTTTGACTTTTATCACACGATTTTGATGATGGTGTTATGATGTATATGACTCCTTTCTCCTTATTTATGATTGAATTCCAAAACTTATGGAATTTGGATTTATCTTACTATGAGTTTGTTTAAGGGAATGAGAAAAAAATAAAGGATGTTGTGATACATGCGTCTAATTTTTTGTCAAATAAAGGACGTCTAGATTTATGCATCAATTTTTTTTTTTATTTGTGGTTATGAAGTTTGTCAATTTTTAATAGATTTTTTCCCATATATTCTTGCGATGAAAAGCCCTAATTAAGGTATACTAAATTCTCTATCTTTCTCTCTGTATGAACTTATTTGTAATATGTTTTTTTTGGTTGCAGATCTAATTGGTTCTCAATCACGAGTTCAATTTTTTTGCAGGTTATTTAAGAGAAACAAATCCCCTAATAAATAATAATGCTACTAAAGTAGATTTTTTTTATTATTTAGAGTATTGTATATGCCAGTTCATTTAAGGTTTTTTTTAAACCTCCCCATGTTTAGTGGAATTTGTTTTTTGTGTTATTTTTAGTGATCATAACATGGTTTGTCCAATTACTCATAATCAGGGTATTTTTTCTTCCAATCATAATGAAGTTGTTTGGAAGAGCGTATGTCTGTAACTGTTTAGAACCTTATGCCTTTTAAACTGTGATGTTTCCATCGTTCTTACTAAGGTTTACTCTGTTTTGTAGTTTTCATTTTTTTGGTTTCAGTTTAGTTTCTGGGATTATTTTGCATTTTATATTTTGATTTGTGTATCCGCTCTCGGACTGTTTCCATTTTTCTCTAGGTGCCTTTTTGGGAGTTACCATTTTATTACGCCATGGTTTCATTTTTTAAAATTAGTCATTAATTTACTGGTGCTACTATATTAGTGGTTTATGTTTACCCTTACTAAATCAGTCATTAGTTTATCGATGCCTTTCAATTTCATGGGTTTTAATTAATCTAAGGCTAACGATGAGATTTCAGGTGAAAAACAAGGCACCGACACCAACTGTCACTGGAAGACCATTTATGTCGATGATCATTTACACCGTTTACCTCAGATTTATCAGCCATCTAATTTGTTACTATTTTGTTCCTATCTGTTTTTTCTCAGGTATAATATTTTTTTTGCAGATCTAATGTTTTTTTTGTCTCATTTCTATCCAATATATACATTTTCTTTATACTGATTTTCTTTTGGTCTTCAAATAGAAATTGGTTACATATGTTATAATCTTATTTATTTTGTTGCTATTCATTCGATGTTTATTTTTGGTTCTATGTTGTTTTTGGGATGCTCATACAAGTGTTTTTACTTTCTTTTACTTAAACAATGTACCATTTAGAAGACTATGCATCTCTATAAGTTAATTGCTCATTTAGATGCTCTTTCATTGATGAGAAAGTAGATGACATACTTGAAATACGTCATGTTAGAATTTGGGGTGTAGTTTTCCCCCATTTGATGATCCCTAGATGTTTTGTATCACCATTCTACGTGTTTGATAAAATGCCTAGATCAGAAGTTATTTTGAAAGTTATTTTTAAGGGTTAATTTGGTTTGAAACTTATTTTACTCTTTTATTTTGTTGTCTTTGAAACTTATTTTACTCTTTTATTATGTTGTTTCTTCATTAAAGTGATCAGCATTTGTGTTATTATATCGATGCTCTGTTTCACCTATTATTTGATATTGGGTTATTTTTTTATATTTTAATAGCGGGGTACATGGGTATTATAGCATGAAGTTAATCCTTTAGTAGAATTTTCTAGGTGAAGCGTGGGTTACATAGATATTCAATATCTATAGTTAAAATATACTTTCTTCTTTTCCAATAATTATACTGTTTTGTATTTTGTATGTGTTATTTGTAATTGTTAATGAAATAACGGAAAATATCATGGTTTAAAGGTTTGATAGTTGAATTAAATCTAATATTTGTTTTTGTTCTTACATGTGAAACAGGACCCGAACGTTTTTTGGACTTTGATCCTTAATACATATGGGACTTATGATTTAGGTAACAAACATGTAGGATGTTCTTTATTTTTGTTGCATGATAGCTTGCATTAGATCCTTAATAATTTTTTCTTTAGCTTTGAAATCTCATGTTTATTGGATTTGAAGTGTTTTGCAGCACAGAGGACACCAACCTGTCTCATATCCCTTCTTAAGGTCTTCCTAAGAATCTTTGCCTTGGCTATAAAATTTTTTGAACCAACCATCACAGTTCTTGCTGGAGCACCAAGACCTTTTGATAAACATATCGAAACTAAATTAGAAGCCTATGAACAAGAACACCAAGTTCAACTGATGGACTGAATCAGTAACCTTCCATTTCTTACATATTCATCTAATCTATACTAAACTTAGTTTTAAAATTACTGTCTTTGTGTTCTAATATATATTTTTCAAGCCTTCTATGTTATCGCAAATTATCATCCAGCTTTATGTGCAGGCTATGTTTATATCTTTTGCTAATAATTCTTTATATATAACAATGTGCATGCTACATTATGAAGTACATATGATATTCATTGAAATTTTGGGTTGTGCTCAATGGTTAGTTTTCTATTAATTTGATTTATATGCAAATCCATCTCTTAATAACCTATGTTTTGAGTGTCACAAGCTTGAATATTTGCATGTTTGGTTTCCTAAAGTAGATGTTGGCGTTCCAATTGAATTCTGTTACTTTATGTCTTACCACTAGAAATCCCTTTTTTTGTGGTTTGTACGTGATATGTTGAAATTTTATTGTGTTTAATGGACTAACACCATTGTGTATACATGTTTCTTGAATCAACTTTTGCTTCCTTCATTTTGTTTGGATTGAACTTCCTTTTCAATTCCCATTACAGTTATAATAATAACTTAGATAATACATGCTGCCGCAAGTCGGTTCTACACGCGGTGTATACTATTTATTCACACAACACATGGCTATTATGGCCATGTATTATTTAGGGGACATGTATATTATTTAGGGCCATATATTATTTACTGTCGATTGTTATGGTTTTCACTCTTGATTTATATTCGTTCCTTTCAAGTGGTGATGTAAGACCAATAAAATTCAATGTTATCTTTATGGTATGGCATGTATAAGATGATTCAAATGAACATTTAGATTGTTTTTATATTCTATTATAATCTGTCCAATTCAAGTTCTTTTTGGGATCTTACTGTTCTAAATTTGATAAATGGAACATTTGGATTGTTACTGTTCAAGTTCTCTTAGAGCTATAAAGATGGATGACATTTTGTTTTGACTGAATTTGTAACTCCTTTTAATACAATTATTGGTAATGCAGGGGTTACTGCTAGCTGTATTTGGCTTGCCTCAAAATTGGAGGAAAGTCCTAGAAGATTATGCCATGTCCTCATTATTTTCCACATAATGGAATGTAGGAATTGAAGATTGAGTTGATCAGGACAGAAAGGCATCTACTCAAAGATATGGCTTTCATCTTTCATGTTTAACATCCTCATAAATTCATATCCAATTACCTTGCCACCCTTGAGACCCCTCCACAATTGCGACATGAAGCTTAGAATTTAGTAAATGATAGTTTGCGTATAACTTTGTGTGTACGATTCAAAGGTGCACTGGTAGCCTTTGGGGTTGTGTATGCAGCTACATGTAGATTTCAAACACCCCTTCCATAGAATCCTCCATGGTGGAAAGCATTTGATGTGGATAAATCTGGGATTAATGAAGTTTGCAGAGTTCTTACTCAGCTCTACAGCCTACCCAAAGCACAGTATGTACCCGTATGCAAGCAAGGATGCTCATTTACAACCTCTAACAGATCATGGGATTCACCATCTCATCCACATCCTAAGGAAGTATTGTCGAGTGGGCCACCAAAAAAAGATGATGCCGATGCTCCCAAGGCAGCTTCCTCTGTAAATAATTTTCATATAACTGCTTCAAAATGTGGAAGCGGGGAATTTTCTTACTTTGATGATTATAGACATTTTATTGACTCCATTTTATATATTTCTAAAACTAATATTTCTTATTTTAACTAATAATGTTGCCTCTACTCCACGCTACCCCCCTCACCACCAAATTCATCCGAAAGGTAGCCTCTCTATATTCAATCAATGTCAATCTAGGATTTTCGAAAGTGAATATCTCTGTAAGAATTTAATTCACGTTTGGGCATGGTGTGAGCCCCATTTGCTCACTTGCTTTAGGTGAGTATAATGTGCACGGTAATGGTCTCTACTCTCTATAGAATGTGTTTTCATTTGAGACGAATGAATAAATTACACACATGTATTACAGATATTCTATCTTATGTTTAAAAATATGAACTTTAGATTTTTCTTCTTTACTTTTCTCTTATCATCTCTAATTATAATATGTTGTAGTTTTGCGTTCTTATTTGTTCTCGGATGTATTTTTAGTTGTTGGTTGACGTTGTCTTCACTATGTTGCCAAGGCTTAAGAGGAATTTATCCGTCAAAACAACTCCAACACATGTTCGACAAATTAAGGCGCAAAGACCCTGATCTGTACAAGCGTAATGGGATATTACCAATGGCTAAGAGGAATTTATCCGTCAAAACCGCACCTCAACGTTGGCAAGATAATGCCACTGATGGTGTCTTTGATGTGGTTTTCACCTTTGAAGAACAAGTTTTTGATATGGATATGGTTACTGAAGGTCAGTATGTTTGTCTTTTCCACTACATCTTCATATTTCATTCAATTTCCTGATTTATTTTATTTAAATTAGGATCTGCTCTACACAGGGGGGTTTATGTATGTATACATGTCATGTGATGTGAGTTTTACGTACTTTAATTACATAAATGGTTTACTGAACCATCATGCTGCTGTATGGTACACCATATTTCTGCATTTTTCTTTTGATAAGGAATTGTGCTTTGTGATCATTAAGCATCAAGCTGGTAACTTTATGTACTGATAACATGTTATAACCAAATAGGTCTTTATGCTCTTTTTTGTATGCTTTATGGTGCTTTGTTTTGAAGATTTTATGGTAGGTATCCTTAGTTCCTAACTCCAATCAAATTGTCTTGGAAATAAATTTTTTATAATCGTTGTGAAATTTTGATTATCTATAGGTGTGACTAGCCGTCCGACCATAAGTTTGGACCCTAAATTGTTTACTAGCACCACGTGCGTTATGGTGCGACACAAATTTCATACTAGGCACTTTCTACAATGGTATATCATACCCACAACTTCGTCACGACAAATATACAACTATGCAATCTTATTTTATTTTCATGATTTGAAGTATATGAAGAGTTGACAATTAGAAGCAACGTTTATTTATCTTCGATTTTGTAATATTAATAATTGTCTCAAGCATACCGTGAACCCTAATTATTTTAGAAAGAACATCGAATGTGATGTGCAATCATTTTTCCCTATTCTCGATATTACTCAAGATATGGTTAGTTTTGTGCAAGTGTCTTTTGTTATGGGTTGGCAACTAATGACAAAAGTTACTATGGGGATTTCGTCTCTCTTTAAATATTGACGTTACTTGACATTTGGTGGGTTTTGCAGGAATTTATTTATAGCAGATACGCCACCTCAAGAGTCGCCATATATTTTTTATTAACTTGATACACGAGAAAGAAGGTCCACACGAATAAGAACAAGGATGGAGGCAAGATCGATATTAATTCGGGGGCGACAAACTGAGCGATGGGAGGGAAACTGTTCTCTAGAAGGTGTGGGTAATAGTGTTAATGAGTTTTATTCAGGGCGACATTTGGTTTTTATTTTACCTATTTTCTATACAGAGCATGAATATGCTTTTGTTATTGAGTTTTATTTGACTATGAATATTTGTTGAGTTAGAGAAACTTCGCATACACACGTGCACATATAAACACATGCATACACACGTGCACATATGCACACACGCATACACATGTGCACATATACACGCACACGCATAGATCTGTCACATGCATGCACACATGCACAAATCTATCACACACATGCACTGTTGTTTTGAAGCTTTGGTTTTGGATTTGTTTTGAATCATCTGTTTTGATCTTTTTGGAGATTTAAAAGTGAGGAATCGAGATTAAGGTTTGATGGATTTGGGTTTTGTGTTTTTTTGAACTTCCTTACAGATCTGTTATTTTCGATGTTGGTACCTCGTAGCTCAGCCATGAAGGTAACTTTATCTCTATGTGTATATTTTTGTGTTTAGAATTGTAATGTTTTGAAATAATTAATGGTGGCTATGATGAGTTCATGTTAGTTGTTGTGTGCAGAATCCAGAAATCAGGTATACTTTGTCACGTTGAAACTTTGTAAGGGATCGAAAAGTTGAAATTGGGCATAAACATGTATGTCACCCATTATACATTCAAAGTTGAAACAAATAGTTAATATATTTTTTTGTTACTTTCTATTTATCACTTTAGTTGTAATAATGTAATTGTATTTTTTTTCCATAATTGTTACATGTATAAAACGAACTCATTTCTTTTGTGTTTTGTGCGTGCAGGACTGAAATGATGTGGAGCAAGTACTAAAATTATGGGGTTCACTATGTCCTAAATTTTTATTTAGTCATTTTTTGCTACATGTACATTTAACTTCTTTCAATTTTACTGTCTTAATAAATACAAATTCACCCTTAAGATTTGTATTTGATTATATTATATATGTTGATAAAGGAAAATATGTACATTTTATGTGTATACATTTCAATTACTTTTTGGTTTTGAATGAAATATTATAGAACATTTTTAATATGTTTGCATTGTTATTGGAGATAGTCAACCCCGAATAATTAGGAAAATGCTTTGTCGAGTTTAGCATTGTTGTTAGAGTATTTTATATTTCTTAATTAGGGAGCATAGTCCCACAAACAGAAAATTTTGCCCGAAATTACTAAATTATTTACACATTGTGTTGTAAAAAACTTTTTGACTTTAATTGCACAGGATTCAATACTTTGAATTTTTTGCCGTTTTACGCTTACGTATTTTGGTAATTTTCGCCGTGCCTTCAGGATTTACGCACAGATCTGTGACAGATCTGTGCATGTGACAGATCTGTGCGTGTGACAGATCTATGCGTGTGCGTGTATATGTGCACATGTGTATGCGTGTGTGCATATGTGCAGGTGTGTATGCATGTGTTTATATGTGCACGTGTGTATGCGAAGTTTCTCTAACTCAACAATGCACAGATCTGTCACATGCACAGATCTGTCACATGCACAGATCTGTGCGTGTGACAGATCTATGCGTGTGCATGTATATGTGCACATGTGTATGCGTGTGTGCATATGTGCACGTGTGTATGCATGTGTTTATATGTGCACGTGTGTATGCGAAGTTTCTCTAACTCAACAATTATTCATAGTCAAATAAAACTCAATAACAAAAGCATATTCATGCTCTGTATAGAAAATAGGTAAAATAAAAACCAAATGTCGCCCTGAATAAAACTCATTAACACTATTACCCACACCTTCTAGAGAACTGTTTCCCTCCCATCGCTCAGTTTGTCGCCCCCGAATTAATATCGATCTTGCCTCCATCCATGTTCTTATTCGTGTGGACCTTCTTTCTCGTGTATCAAGTTAATAAAAAATATATGGCGACTCTTGAGGTGCCGTATCTGCTATAAATAAATTCCTGCAAAACCCACCAAATGTCAAGTAACGTCAATATTTAAAGAGAGACGAAATCCCCATAGTAACTTTTGTCATTAGTTGCCAACCCATAACAAAAGACACTTGCGCAAAACTAACCATAACTTGAGTAATATCGAGAATAGGGAAAAATGATTGCACATCACATTCGATGTTCTTTCTAAAATAATTAGGGTTCATGGTATGCTTGAGACAATTATTGATATTACAAAATCGAAGATAAATGAACGTTGCTTCTAATTGTCAACTCTTCATATACTTCAAATCATGAAAATAAAATAAGATTGCATAGTTGTATATTTGTCGTGACGAAGTTGTGGGTATGATATACCATTGTAGAAAGTGTCTAGTATGAACTTTGTGTCGCACCATAACGCACGTGGTGCTAGTAAACAATTTAGGGCCCAAACTTATGGTCGGACGGCTAGTCACACCTATAGATAATCAAAATTTCACAACGATTATAAAAAATTGATTTCCAAGACAATTTGATTGGAGTTAGGAACTAAGGATACCTACCATAAAATCTTCAAAACAAAGCACCATAAAGCATACAAAAAAGAGCATAAAGACCTATTTGGTTATAACATGTTATCAGTACATAAAGTTACCAGCTTGATGCTTAATGATCACAAAGCACAACTCCTTATCAAAAGAAAAATGCAGAAATATGGTGTACCATACAGCAGCATGATGGTTCAGTAAACCATTTATGTAATTAAAGTACGTAAAACTCACATGTACATGACATGTATACATACATAAACCCCCCTGTGTAGAGCAGATCCTAATTTAAATAAAATAAATCAGGAAATTGAATGAAATATGAAGATGTAGTGGAAAAGACAAACATACCGACCTTCAGTAACCATATCCATATCAAAAACTTGTTCTTCAAAGGTGAAAACCACATCAAAGACACCATCAGTGGCATTATCTTGCCAACGTTGAGGTGCGGTTTTGACGGATAAATTCCTCTTAGCCATTGGTAATATCCCATTACGCTTGTACAGATCAGGGTCTTTGCGCCTTAATTTGTCGAACATGTGTTGGAGTTGTTTTGACGGATAAATTCCTCTTAAGCCTTGGCAACATAGTGAAGACAACGTAAAGCCAACAACTAAAAATACATCCGAGAACAAATAAGAACGCAAAACTACAACATATTATAATTAGAGATGATAAGAGAAAAGTAAAGAAGAAAAATCTAAAGTTCATATTTTTAAACATAAGATAGAATATCTGTAATACATGTGTGTAATTTATTCATTCGTCTCAAATGAAAACACATGCTATAGAGAGTAGAGACCATTACCGTGCACATTATACTCACCTAAAGCAAGTGACCAAATGGGACTCACACCATGCCCAAACGTGAATTAAATTCTTACAGAGATATTCACTTTCGAAAATCATAGATTGACATTGATTGAATATGGAGAGGCTACCTTTCGGATGAATTTGGTGGTGAGGGGGGCAGGGTGGATTAGAGGCAACATTATTAGTTAAAATAAGAAATATTAGTTTTAGAAATATATAAAATGGAGTCAATAAAATGTCTATAATCATCAAAGTAAGAAAATTCCCCGCTTCCACATTTTGAAGCAGTTATATGAAAATTATTTACAGAGGAAGCTGCCTTGGGAGCATCGGCATCATCATTTTTTGGTGGCCCACTCGACAATACTTCCTTAGGATGTGGATGAGATGGTGAATCCCATGATCTGTTAGAGGTTGTAAATGAGCATCCTGGCTTGCATACGGGTACATACTGTGCTTTGGGTAGGCTGTAGAGCTGAGTAAGAACTCTGCAAACTTCATTAATCCCAGATTTATCCACATCAAATGCTTTCCACCATGGAGGATTCTGTGGAAGGGGTATTTGAAATCTACGTGTAGCTGCATACACAACCCCAAAGGCTACCAGTGCCCCTTTGAATCGTACACACAAAGTTATACGCAAACTATCATTTACTAAATTCTAAGCTTCATGTCGCAATTGTGGAGGGGTCTCAAGGGTGGCAAGGTAATTGGATATGAATTTATGAGGATGTTAAACATGAAAGATGAAAGCCATCTCTTTGAGTAGATGCCTTTCTGTCCTGATCAACTCAATCTTCAATTCCTACATTCCATTATGTGGAAAATAATGAGGACATGGCATAATCTTCTAGGACTTTCCTCCAATTTTGAGGCAAGCCAAATACAGCTAGCAGTAACCCCTGCATTACCAATAATTGTATTAAAAGGAGTTACAAATTCAGTCAAAACAAAATGTCATCCATCTTTATAGCTCTAAGAGAACTTGAACAGTAACAATCCAAATGTGCCATTTATCAATTTTAGAACAGTAAGATCCCAAAAAGAACTTGAATTGGACAGATTATAATAGAATATAAAAACAATCTAAGTGTTCATTTGAATCACCTTATACGTGCCATACCATAAAGATAACATTGAATTTTATTGGTCTTACATCACCACTTGAAAGGAATGAATATAAATCAAGAGTGAAAACCATAACAATCGACAGTAAATAATATATGGCCCTAAATAATATACATGTCCCCTAAATAATACATGGCCATAATAGCCATGTGTTGTGTGAATAAATAGTATACACCGCGTGTAGAACCAACTTGCGGCAGCATGTATTATCTAAGTTATTATTATAACTGTAATGGGAATTGAAAAGGAAGTTCAATCCAAACAAAATGAAGGAAGCAAAAGTTGATTCAAGAAACATGTATACACAATGGTGTTAGTCCATTAAACACAATAAAAATTCAACATATCACATACAAACCACAAAAAAAGGGATTTCTAGTGGTAAGACATAAAGTAATAGAATTCAATTGGAACGCCGACATCTACTTTAGGAAACCAAACATGCAAATATTCAAGCTTGTGACACTCAAAACATAGGTTATTAAGAGATGGATTTGCATATAAATCAAATTAATAGAAAACTAACCATTGAGCACAACCCAAAATTTCAATGAATATCATATGTACTTCATAATGTAGCATGCACATTTTTATATATAAAGAATTATTAGCAAAAGATATAAACATAGCCTGCACATAAAGCTGGATGATAATTTGCGATAACATAGAAGGCTTGAAAAATATATATTAGAACACAAAGACAGTAATTTTAAAACTATGTTTAGTATAGAATAGATGAATATGTAAGAAATGGAAGGTTACTGATTCAGTCCATCAGTTGAACTTGGTGTTCTTGTTCATAGGCTTGTATAGGCTTCTAATTTAGTTTCGATATGTTTATCAAAAGGTCTTGGTGCTCCAGCAAGAACTGTGATGGTTGGTTCAAAAAAATTTATAGCCAAGGCAAAGATTCTTAGGAAGACCTTAAGAAGGGATATGAGACAGGTTGGTGTCCTCTGTGCTGCAAAACACTTCAAATCCAATAAACATGAGATTTCAAAGCTAAAGAAAAAATTATTAAGGATCTAATGCAAGCTATCATGCAACAAAAATAAAGAACAACCTACATGTTTGTTACCTAAATCATGAGTCCCATATGTATTAAGGATCAAAGTCCAAAAAACGTTCGGGTCCTGTTTCACATGTAAGAACAAAAACAAATATTAGATTTAATTCAACTATCAAACCTTTAAACCATGATATTTTCCGTTATTTCATTAACAATTACAAATAACACATACAAAATACAAAACAGTATAATTATTGGAAAAGAAGAAAGTATATTTTAACTATAGATATTGAATATCTATGTAACCCACGCTTCACCTAGAAAATTCTACTAAAGGATTAACTTCATGCTATAATACCCATGTACCCCGCTATTAAAATATAAATAAATAGCCCAATATCAAATAATAGGTGAAACAGAGCATCGATATAATAACACAAATGCTGATCACTTTAATGAAGAAACAACATAATAAAAGAGTAAAATAAGTTTCAAAGACAACAAAATAAAAGAGTAAAATAAGTTTCAAACCAAATTAACCCTTAAAAATAACTTTCAAAATAACTTCTGATCTAGCCATTTTATCAAACACGTAGAATGGTGATACAAAACATCTAGGGATCATCAAATGGGGGAAAACTACACCCCAAATTCTAACATGGCGTATTTCAAGTATGTCATCTACTTTCTCATCAATCAAAGAGCATCTAAATGAGCAATTAACTTATAGAGATGCATAGTCTTCTAAATGGTACATTGTTTAAGTAAAAGAAAGTAAAAACACTTGTATGAGCATCCCAAAAACAACAAAGAACCAAAAATAAACATCGAATGAATAGTAACAAAATAAATAAGATTATAACATATGTAACCAATTTCTATTTGAAGACCAAAAGAAAATCAGTATAAAGAAAATGTATATATTGGATAGAAATGAGACAAAAAAAACATTAGATCTGCAAAAAAATCTGCAAAAAAAATATTATACCTGAGAAAAAACAGATAGGAACAAAATAGTAACAAATTAGATGGTTGATAAATCTGAGGTAAACGGTGTAAATGATCATCGACATAAATGGTCTTCCAGTGACAGTTGGTGTCGGTGCCTTGTTTTCCACCTGAAATCTCATCGTTAGCCTTAGATTAATTAAAACCCATGAAATTGAAAGGCATCGATAAACTAATGACTGATTTAGTAAGGGTAAACATAAACCACTAATATAGTAGCACCAGTAAATTAATGACTAATTTTAAACAATGAAACCATGGCGTAATAAAATGGTAACTCCCAAAAAGGCACCTGGAGAAAAATGGAAACAGTCCGAGAGCGGATACACAAATCAAAATATAAAATGCAAAATAATCCCAGAAACTAAACTGAAACCAAAAAAATGAAAACTACAAAACAGAGAAAACCTTAGTAAGAACGATGGAAACATCACAGTTTAAAAGGCATAAGGTTCTAAATAGTTACAGACATACGCTCTTCCAAACAACTTCATTATGATTGGAAGAAAAAATACCCTGATTATGAGTAATTGGACAAACCATGTTATGATCAGTAAAAACAACACAAAAAACAAATTCCACTAAACATGGGGAGGTTTAAAAAAAACCTTAAATGAACTGGCATATACAATACTCTAAATAATAAAAAAAATCTACTTTAGTAGCATTATTATTTATTACGGGATTTGTTTCTCTTAAATAACCTGCAAAAAAATTGAACTCGTGATTGAGAACCAATTAGATCTGCAACCAAAAAAAACATATTACAAATAGGTTCATACAGAGAGAAAGATAGAGAATTTAGTATACCTTAATTAGGGCTTTTCATCGCAAGAATATATGGGAAAAAATCTATTAAAAATTGACAAACTTCATAACCACAAATAAAAAAAAAAATTGATGCATAAATCTAGACGTCCTTTATTTGACAAAAAATTAGACGCATGTATCACAACATCCTTTATTTTTTTCTCATTCCCTTAAACAAACTCATAGTAAGATAAATCCAAATTCCATAAGTTTTGGAATTCAATCATAAATAAGGAGAAAGGAGTCATATACATCATAACACCATCATTAAAATCGTGTGATAAATGTCAAAAGAGTAACTTTCATGTTGATTCCTTTATGCTCCCATGACTATATAAGAACCCCAACTTTTTATTAACATAGAAAGATGTCTAGTAAGATACCTGGTTGATTTAGCATGAGTTTGTTGAAGGAAAACTGTGTTGTCCATGGCAGATGAGTAGAGGGAGAGAGCTGGGTGTTCTTTACAGAGCATATATTGTGGGTGTGATTTGTTGGAGTGTTTCAAAAAAATGTACAGCATCTATTCAAAGCCATGGATAGACATAATATAATCTGAAATCTGAAACCCAAATTTCCAACCCTTAAATCAAATCCCATCTAAACCCAAAGAGTAGTACCTACAAAATAATCCCAAATTAGTACCAAAAAATCAAATACACTATTTACATATGTAGAGTGTGATTTGAACTTCAACCTACATAAACAAAAATCCAAAATATCTGAAAACAAAGTACCTGTGCAATGACCAAGAGCTGATTTATTTGTCTTTAATCACTTCATATCTAAAAACAAAAATATAGTTCACAGCAAACACAAAAGTCACCCAAACCCGAATCAGTGTTAAGTAAAATCTCAGTAAGAAATAAACTTAGGAAAACCAAAATAAATGAATTAATGGTATCCAAACTCAACCTGATAGTGAAGATCCGGTGCAGATTGAACACATCTGTGTGATAAAAAAGAAAAAAAAATATATTAGATCTAACATATCAGATCTGAACCCAAATTGGTTTTATGTAAAATATCACCAAGAAATTAACTTTTGAAAACCCCAAAACTCTAACCAATGTTTGCCGGTGGTATGAAGCGACGCAGAGGGTTTGACAGTGATGGAGCGGAGGTGAGAGCGTTTGAGAGGTAGGCGGGAACGAAAGGAGCCGGCTTATGGTGTACCAATACAAAGACACCAACACCTAAAAGAGGCAAAAATGATTTCAAATCTGTTGATAACCCACCCATTAAGGTTTTCATCAACAGACCAAACCGAGTTCTATATGAAGATCATGCCGAGCAAAAATGAGTTCAAATCTGCGGAGGGCGAGGGCGAGCAGCGGAGGGAGGGGCGTTGGGAGGAGGGAGAGGGTAGAGATAGTGAATGTGGGTTTGTGTTTGGGGGTTGTAAGGAATGAGGGGATGGCTGACGGGGGGTGGGGTGGGGTGGGTGAGATATGTCAAGAGAGAGAGAGTGGTGTGCGTGTAAAGGAAGTGTGTGTAAAGGTAGAGAACAAAAAGTTAAAAACCATCTAATTTCCTATTTTAACCCTCTTTTTGAATTTTGAGTAAGAGGGGCAAATGAAATCAAGGGATAAAAAGAGGGGGAAAGAAAATAATGAAAGGACAAAAAAGGCATAGAAAGTCATTTAATCTCCACCCTTGATTTCTTGCTTTGTTGGCACAATCCTCATCCCTTATTAAGTTATCATCTTATTGAATAGTGCAAAAAATTTTACTCCTTATTATATATATATATATATATATATATATATATATATATATATTATAACAACATACACGGTTATATATCTTCTACTCAATCCATTTAATATCCTCTATTATTCTATTAGAAATCATCCACCTTAAAACATATTACATGCCCAAAAACTAAATGGTAACATAACATCAGGAACATCTCATCCAATACATACTATAAGACATAAAGCAAAAAAATAAAAACCAAACCATTTAAATAGCTGCATATAGTAACCATATCAACGTCACAAGAACATATATATCTAGGTCATGGTATTATAACATATGCAAAAAAAGGGGGCCTAATTTCAGGAAGAGTAAGTAGCGTGCTCTACTGTTCAAAAAGAAATGGTAGCGTGCTCAATACTATTTCTGATCATATCTTATTCTCTATTCCTACTCTTTATCCATTGTAACATTAACATCAAGAGGAGTGGGAGTGATGGATGTGTTGTGGTCTTCAGAGGTCTTTCCTTGCTCTATTCCTTCCATGTCCACTAACCTTGACTTTATATTATCAACTGCGGTTGTATCGCTGCTAGATTCATTATTTGAAACCCTAGTGCTTGGTGCCTGATCAAAAGGAGTAATACGATCTCTAAGGCGTGCCCGGAATTGTGGTGGAACCAACTCCCTTCTTATCTCTTTCACGCAATCAAGCAGTTGTTCCTATAACCACATTATCAATCATAAGCTGCATTTATTTTAACTAGAGAAATGATTTTACTTCAAAAATATCTATCAAATCATCCCAAACAGAAATAAGAAAGGTTCTAAAAAATGTGGGGCGTGATCGACGCGTGGAGGACAAGCCTTAAGCCTTAGAAGCCTAGGCGGGCCTTAGGCGTAAAAAGGCGTGAAAAGGCGATTAACGCTTTTTTAATATATTTCAATAGTTTTTTATTAGGACAAGGTTATTAAAAATACTAAAATGGTACATACCTTAAAAATATATTTAAATATTTGTAAGTTAAAACACGATTTTTTTTAAATACTAAAAAAAATCTCTCTTTTTTTCACGCCTTACTTCTAATAAACTCGTGTTTTTTCATGCCTTACCCCTAAAAAATGCACCTTTTTCATGCCTTACCCCAAAAAACATTGACCATCGTTGATCACGCCTTAATCCACGCCTAGGGCCAAAACTTGGCGTATCTAAAACGCCTCGCGCCTAGGCGCATTTTTAAAACACTGGAAATAAGGATTGTACAACATTTTGTTGCTATATGAACTATGAATAAATTAAATATTTTTTTCCAAGGTATCACTATTGCTTAAGTGTAAAGGACATTATTTTGGTCCATGAAATTCTGTAGCTTATTATTACATTTCAAAAAACTGAGCACTTATCAATGAAGTACACATCGCCAACCCCAATGCAATATAAATCATCAATCATTATGAAGTTATATATATATATATATATATATATATATATATATATATATATATATATATATATATATATATATAATAATAATAATAATAATAATAATAATAATAATAATAATAATAATCTTCTTGTGCGGACTGGTCTGCATTTTAAGAATGCGGACCGGACATGTGTCACCTAACGGTGTGCATAGAAATTATTACCTAAATTATAGGCACACTCTCTCTCTTTTCTGGGCTCACCGCCAGGTAACATATGTCCGGTCTGCACTCTGAAAATGTGGACTAGTCAGAACAAGAGTAGGACTATATATATATATATTGTGGTGACAATTATTATGCAACACAAATAAATATGAGAGAAGCAATTACCGAGAAAGAACAAGGAAAACAAAATGTCGATCACACAACAAAAGATATACGTAGTTCAGCAAAGATGTGCCTACGTCCATGGTGGTGCAGTTAGTATTATTTCTATATACTCTAGAGAGTGATTACAGAGAATACAACTTGTCCTTTTGCCCCGGACCTAAGGTTTAATATATACATAGACATGTAGGTAAGTGGAGGTGATGGGTTCCTCCACGTTTCCCATCTCCCATATAACTTCCCTTCATAGGATCGTGGGGGGAGATCAGATCAATATACAAGATGAAGGGCCTGGACTTTGGGCCACCGGGACTGGGCTACTCGTCCAGGCCCATGGTTCTAAATTCTGGGTACCCATAATTGCCCCTAAATTTGTTGTGCCATGTATATGGGCTCAACAGATTTATATGATTAGTCGTAATGGATGTGTTGCAATTCCTCAAGAGCTATGGAGTTGATTTTGGAGGCAGCCACTTCGCTTACTGTGCACTATGATTAGATTTTGAAGGCTCGTTGGAATAGCCACACTTTTTCCATCGTTTCAGACTTTCCAGCACTCTTCTATCTTCTGAGAACTCTAGCGCTTCGTTCCTTCTGTCCTCAATCTCCATTCCCATTGCTTCTTAGTCATTTTGAGCTTGTTCTTCTTCATCACTTGAACCGATCTTCTGTTTTGTAAGTTTCTCGTGCCCTTTCTTTGCACTTTCTCTTTGGTTTGTAGATTTTCTTTGAGTTTTCCAATGGCGAAGATTGGAAATAGATCAATCTCTTAATTTAGAAAGTTCTACAACATCCCTGAGTGGGTAGAGATTGAGTGTTGTGCCTCGCCTCCTAGGAACGTTAGGGATATAGAAAATGCCCACTGGATCCATATTTTGTTGCTTTCCCAAGGGGGACTTACTTTTCCCCCTAATGATCTATTTTTGCATATTTTTGGTTATTTCAATATTGTCCCAGCACAATGCTCGCCCAATGTGTGGAAAATAGTGAACGGCGTGCATAGGATAAATTAATTGTATGGAACTAGGTTAGGACTTGCCGAGGTCTATTTCTGTTACTCCTTTTTCTCGAACTAGCTCAGGTGTCCTGTACCTCAAAGCTAGGAGTCCTGATAGGGTATTGGTAGTAAATCTACCTGATTCCCATAAAGACAATTGGCAAGAGGATTTCCTTGTTATAAATTGGCAATTCTCTCCCCAATTTGAAGGGTCGAGGTCTGAGAGGTTCACTGTTCCTATTTATGGGGAAGAATATATAGGTCGACATTGTACTGTTGTTTCAATATTTGTTAATTTATGACTTTTCTAACCCTTCTTTGCTTTTTCTTCCACAGCGAGGTCAAAGAACTTGGAGCCTGCTCTTAGCGAGGTTCGTATCTCGGAGTTGGTGAAAGCTTGGAATATCAGAGAGCCTCTGGGTGAAGGCGAGCATCCCAGGTCTGCTGCCTTTTTGCTAGAGTATAAGAACGTAGGCTCCAGCTTCATAGCACGGCCTGTGGATAGTGTACCAGAGTTTGATTCTTTTGGAGAGACTACTGCTGAGCCTATCCAGTTGGACGAAGAAGAAAGCAGCTCTAAGATTGAGCCTGCAAAAAATTTGGGTGAAGGGAGCTCTGACAGTAGAAGTTCCTCTAACTGTGAGGAGGATTATGAAGCTCAAGGATTGTCGAGCACTTCCAGCAGTTCAGGTGAAGAGATGCCTCTAAGGAAGAATCTGATCAGAGATGATGCTGATGATGACCACATGCTTCTTGCACAAAGGTCAAAGAAGCAGAAGTCTACTTCTAGGGCCGTGGCTGCTGGTTCTTGGTCTTCTACCCAGAAGCAAGAGAGGAAGAGGAGAGAAGAAGAGTAGGTGAAAGAGAGGGAGAGAAAAAAGGAGGAGGAGAGAAAGAAGGTGGAGGAAAGGAAGAGAATGGAGAAGGAGAGAGAGGAGGAAAGGAGAAAGATGGAGTCTAGGATAAAGGTAGGGCAAGCCTTGGTCCCGGTATCTGCTTTGCCCGAGGGGGCCTCAGTTGCCATTTCTCCTCAGCTATTTCCTGCGCTGCTCGAGAGGGCAGTTTTCCCTACAGATTGCCAGAGGGCGCTAGGGTCTGATCAATTGGCCCTTCAAGCTACCCAGAGGCTAGCCATGGTAAGATCCTCTACATTTTTCAATTTTTTAACAAGTTTTAGTTGCTTCTCCTTCTTGATTTTTTCTTTATTTATGGCAGTTTATGACTGACTTCGATGTGCTCTATCGCTCTCGCGATGAGCTGGTGAGAAGGAATGGTGAACTAGAGCAGCAGAAGTTCGCTCTGGAAGTTAGGGGTTCTCAGCTGGAGGCTGACTTAAAGACTGCTGATGCAGCTCGAGTTTCCTCGGATTTGTCCCTCGTCAACTCTAATCGAGATAGGGATGCGGCGGTTAAGGAGCTGAGCGAGCTGAGGCAGGCTTATGACTTAGTCTTCTCGATCAAGATGGATCTCGTGGATGAGAATAAGGTTTTGACCGAGCAGTTAAAGGAGAAATAGTCCTAGGTAGCCACCATCAAGGAGGATTCATACAACTCCGGGTGGACTGCTGCTTAATAAGATGCCGAGGTTCAGATAGGCTACATCAGCCGTCTGAACTTCAAGAAGGGTTTGAACAAAGCTCTTTTAGCTACTGGTGTTGATGCTGAGTCTCCTCTGTTCGACGAGCATGACCCGAGTCCCAAGCTAACTGTGGACGAGGAATCTCCTGCCCAATCCATCGAGGGTGTTGATCTTTCCTCTCAGACAGTTCCTGCTGGTGTTTGTCCTGCCTAGACGACTGTGGGCATCCCTGCAAAGGAGGATGCCTCTGCTGCTGCTGACAAGGTGAAGCAGCCAGCCACCTCTGGGCAGCCTGAGGTTGCCTATTAATCTGCTTTTAGGACTTATTTTTGGAGCTTGTAATTTTTTCCAAGTTTCTGCTCGATGTACTTGACTTTTATTAATGAAATGAGAAGATTCTTCTTTTTCTTGTGATGATCTCTTTCTCTCCTTTATCTTTATTTTACTTGTAGTTGGTTGATGTGGATGATTACATTCTCGCTACTTCTCAACTGGGCAGGACCCTTGGTCCTAATGCAAGCCCTGAAGTTTGCCAGGCCTTTGTTAGACTTTGCAAGTCACTTAGGTCTAGGAATCAGAAATATAAAGAGTAGTCCGAGCTAGTGGCTAAGCTAAAGGACAGGCTCCAGGAAATGGAAGAAATTGGTACCTCAGTGCAAGATGAAGTCAGTGCACTGAGAGCAAGGTTACTAGAGGCCACCGAGATCAACCAAGTTGGGGAGTTCCTGCAGCAGGAGAATGAAGATCTGAGGAAGGAAGTCTTAAAGCTTAAGGAGCATGCGTCGAGCACCTCTTCAGCAGTCCTGCAACGCTCCTCATCGTCGCGAGCTAGATCTCGTCCTCACCTTCCGCGAGCTGGTAGGGGCGCCAGGGGCAGGAACAGGGAAGCTAAAGAACATCGTGATAGGGAGATGGAAGAGCTCCGCGATGATGTTCGGCGAGCATATGTAATTGCTGCTGGGCTTCAAAGGGACGTTACCCGACTACGACATTTATTCAAGAAAGGTCCTCGACAAGCCTGGGTGGATGGTTACGATCAGGGCTTGCTGGATGCTCCAACAAAACTGTCTGAGTTCGAGGAACTTTCTTTCATCAGAGGGTGGTTAAGTGCCCTGAAAGAGCTGCAGGTCTTGAGGAACTCGGTGTTATGGTATCGTCACGAGATGTCCTCCTCCACTCTGATGCCTAATCCATTCAGGAGAGATGATAAATGGATCCCCATCGATGCTATTCCTCGGTAGCTATTGGAGTTGGATGCAAATGAGGTTGTGGAAGAGCTAGCTCCCGCTCCTGATGATGAAAGAAGAGCAAAAGTGGCAGACTATCTTGTTCGGAGGCTTCCACCTCCTTGAAATTTTACAAGTTGTTATTCTTTTCTATTTTTGATAATGTAAATGCTTTGGGCAAGCTTCGCCGACTAAACATGTATTATCATTGTTGTAAATATAAGAGATTAATGAAAAGTTCGTGTTTTGGGCAATTTTGACGACTAAATGTGTTCATCCAATCTTTCTATATTCTTGCTACTTCATAATCCTTTTTAATTTGTCATGCAAGTGTCCCCCCAGTCCAGTATAATACCAAAATACCATTATGCCCCATTTTACCTTTTAGGTTGTGTCGTCACACTTCCTTAGGCCTAAACAGGGCAATTGGCGAGGACACACCTGGTACTGGACATTTTCATCCGATTAGGATTTTGCTCAACCAAAGTAGGTTTGATGGCAAGTCTAAAAATCTGGTCGTATTGCCTAAGAATCCTCTGTAGGGCTTTATATATTTCCAGGGGCAATGCTAAGAGGTCTCTCGTGCTTCATGACAATGACCTGAGGAGGGGTATTCCCCTGCTATATCGACCATCGTGCTTGTGAGTTGGAAAAGATGTGTGATAAAATCCAATTGTTACTGATCAGAGGGTAATCAATTTAAGTAACTTTCATTCGTAATAAGAGAAATGAACTGTCCTTTCACATAACAAATGCAAGAAAAAGATTTGACAATGGAATTTCTTGAGAATATAAAAATATAATCTCTTGAGATTCGCTGCGTTCCATGCTCGTGGTATCTCTCTGCCCTCCATCATTTCCAAATGATAGGCACCTTGCAGGTAGTCTTTAGTTATTTTAAAGGGTCCTTCCCAGTTTGGGCCTAGCTTGCGGTCTGATGACTTTACCGCGTTGCCCAGGACTTTCCTTAGGACATAGTCCCCAACTTGGAATCTTCTTGGGATAACCCTTTTGTGGTAGTGTTTTGCAAGCTGTTGCTGATAGCTCGCAAGTTTTACCATGGCAAATTCTCTACGCTCGTCAGCCAGGTCGAGTTCAGCGAGCAATGTCTCATCATTCTATCCTTGCTCGACAAGGTCGAATCTCATTGTTGGCAATCCCGCTTCTAGTGGGATGATTGCTTCCATACCATATGTTAGTGAGAATGGCGTTTCTCCTGTTGCTCGTCGAGGGGTAGTTCGGTATGCCCATAGGATGTGGGGTAGCTCGGTTGCCCATGTGCCTTTGGCTCGCTCTAACCGCTTCTTCAATCCATCAATCACAGTTTTATTGGAAGCCTTTGCTTGTCCATTGCTCTGAGGGTAGGCCACCGAACTGAAGTTGTGCCTGATCCCGTGTTCGTTACAGAAGTCTTGAAAGGGACCACTCTCAAATTGTGTCCCATTATCAGTGATGATGGTTATGGAGATTCCGAATCGAGTGATTATATTCCTCCATATGAATCTTATCATATCAACATCTCGGATGTTCACCAATGGTTCTGCCTCGATCCATTTGGTGAAGTAGTCAGTTGCGACCAACAGGTATTTTGGATTGTCGGCAGCGGTGGGCAGTGGTCCCACGATGTCCATTCCCCATTGGGTGAAGGGCCATGGGCTGGTCAGGGATTTTAGGTCGCTGGCGAGTTGGTGGACCATAGGAGCGTGGAGTTGGCATTTCAGACATTTTCGAACATATACCGTGGAGTCCTTTTGCATATATGGCCACCAATAACCTTCTTTTATTGCTCGAAAGGCTAGAGACCTTCCTCCGACGTGACTTCCGCAGATTCCATCGTGAAGCTCGCGCAATACTTACTCGACATCGCCTGGATGGAGGCATCTAAGATAGGGACCGGAGAAGGATTTTTTATACAAGTCACCCCCTGTAGATAAGTGAAAGCGAGCAGCTTTGACTCTTATCTGGTGGGCAGTTTTCTTGTCCTCTGGGAGCGTGCCCTCCTTTAAATAGTCTTTTAAGGGCTCCATCCAGCTGGGGGCTAATCCCACCTGGAGTATTTGTCCCACGTTTGACAGCTTGCTGTTGTGGTTAATGCTCGGACAAATGAAGAAATCGATGGGGATGACCCTTTTAAGGCTGGAGTTAACTGCTGAACTTAGGGCTGCTAAGGCATCAGCATGACTGTTTTGCCCCCTAGGAAACTACTGGATGTTGATCTCCTCAAAGTTCTTCATTAGTTTTTTCACCAAGGCTAGGTAGGATTCCATTCTTTCATCCTTCGCGTTATAATCTCCACTTATCTGGTTGGAGACTAGTTGTGAATCGCCGAACACCTGCAAACGTTTCGTTCCTAGAGTTTGCACTTTTTGGAGACCTGCTATTACGGCTTCATACTCTTCTTCGTTGTTAGAGGCTGCGAATCCCAGCCTGATTCCTTGTTCAAGGATTGTGTTTTCTGGAGTGATGAGAACAATGCCTACCCCTCCCCCTTTGAGTTGGAGGCTCCATCAACGAATAGTTTCCAGTTTTCCACTGTCGCTTGGTTGTTTTGCTTTGTTGGCTGAGGCTGGTCGGAGAGTTCTTCACCTGTGAATTCGGATATGAAATCAGCAAGGATCTATCCCTTGATAGTTGTCCTTGGTTGAAATTAGATGTCAAACCGGCCGAGCTCGACTGACCACTTAGACAGTCTGCCCGACAAATCCGCCTTCCTTAGGACTGCCTTGAGGGGGTGCGATGTAAGGACGATGATAGTGTGAGCTTCGAAATAATTCTTTAGCTTCCTCGAGGCTATTACTAGAGTGAAGGTGAGCTTCTCCAATGGTAGGTACCTTTGCTCGGAATCTAATAACGTTTTGCTCGCGTAATAAACGGGGTGTTGGATCCCTGCGACCTCGCATATTAGCCCAGAGCTGACGGCATGATTGGATACAGATAGGTACACGTATAAAGAATGTTTTTGCCGTGGTATGACAAGTAGTGGTGGAGTGCTTAGGTAGGATTTAAGCTCGTCCAATGCTCTCGAGCAATCTGGGTTCCATTCTATCGATTTACTCCCCTTCAGGAGCTGGAAAAAAGGCTTGCACTTCTCGGAGGATCTGGAAATGAAGGGATTTAAGGCAACGAGAATCCCAGTGAGCTTCTGCACGTCCCGGATTGTGCGAGGAGGTTGCACTCTATTAATTGCATCGATCTGGTCTGGATTAGCTTCTATGCCTCGCTTACTAACCAAGTACCCAAGAAATTTTCCTGCCTGGACACCGAAGGAACACTTGCTCGCATTAAGTTTCATCCGGTACTTCCTGAGGGTTTCGAAGGTACTTGACAGGTCCGAGAGGTGATTTTCTTTCTTCTTTCTCTTAACGAGCATGTCATCGATGTATACCTCCATTGTGTCTCCCATTTGGCACTTGAACATTTTAGTAACGAGCCGCTGATAGGTTGCCCCGTCATTTTTTAGCCCAAAAGGCAAATATAAACCAACTATCGTGATGAATGCCATTTTGTCCTGGTCTGGTGCCTACAAGGGGATCTGATGATATCCCGAGTATACGTCCCGGAAACTCATGAGCTGCGATGGCATCTACTAGTTGGTCTATCTTTGGGAGGGGGAAACTATCCTTGGGGCATGCTTTGTTGAGGTCGGTGAAGTCGATGCAAACTCTCCACTTTCCATTACTCTTCGGAACTACTACTGGGTTGGATAACCACTTGGGGAATTGCACTTCCCGTATGGATCCTTCATCCAGCAGTTTCTAGACTTCCTTTTCTATCTCTTTAGCCTTCTCAGGTGCAGTTCGCCGTGCCTTTTGCATGATTGGCTTGAATGTGGGGTCGATGTGCAACTTATGACAGACCACACTAGGATCAATTCTGGGAAGCTCGTACGGTTCCCATGCGAAAACATCTATGTTGCATCTCAGCAAGGTCGTCAACTCCTTATTCTCTTCGTTGGTGAGAGATGCTCCTATAAAAAAAAACTCTGCTACTGTCACCATCTTGGGCCATAATTTCTATTAGGTCTTCGACAACACACTCGGAGGGGAGGAGCCTGGTTTCCTCTACTCCGAGTCTTCCGTACTTTAATTGCTATTTGGAAGGCGTCTCACCTTCTTCATCTTTTTTGTTGGGTTGATCGGCTTTCTTCTCTGGCTTTGGTCGGATGGCTGCTATGAAGCACCCTCTCGACATTGCTTGGTCACCGTGGATCTCCATTACTCCTTACTCGGTTACATATTTGAGCTTCTGATGGTAGGTCAAGGGGACTGCCTTCATCGCATGAAGCCATCCCCTGTCGAGGATGGCCTAGTATGGCGAGTCGATGTCGACTACCAAAAACTCAATCATCTTGGAGATGTTTCTAGCACGTACTAGCAGTACTATCTTGCCCAGGGGCATGGTCATTTTTCCAGTGAAGCCGACCAAAGGAACAGTAGCTTCCTTCAGGTCGGCGACGCTCAACTTTAACTTTCTGAATAAGTCGAGGTACATTACTTCGGATGAGCTTCCTTGATCGACGATCAACTTGTCAATGTCGAAGTTGTCTATCCTGAGTGTAATGACCAGAGCATCATGATGTGGGGTCCTTACTCCCACCAGATCTTCTTCTGTGAAAACAATATGCTTATTATAGTTGATGTCCTCTACTCGTCTACACTTTCCTGACTGGGACTTTGCTGGATCGATTTCGAAGGCCTGCATCACCGCCGTAAGTTTTTTCACTTCCATCCGAGCTGAGTTCCCTTTTATTTGCTTGATGTCATATGCTCCGTAGATTACTGCGAACTCATGTCCATCGTCTTCCTCGAGCACGTTGTCGGGTCTTGCTTCTCTGTTGGCAGCCACTTTCTCTACCCTTTTTTCCATGTAGTCATTCAAGTGCCCAGACTGGGCCAACTCCTCGAGGTGAGACTTAAGAGCTTTGCAGTGTTCGGTCTTATGTCCTACCTCTTTGTGGAAAGCGAAACTTAATGCATTGTTCCTCTTCGAGGGATCTCATCTCATTTTTCAGGGCCACCTGATGAACGGCTCATCCTTGATCTTCGTGAGAATTTTGTAAATTGGTTCTTTGAAGATGGTGTTGACCGCCTGGAATAATTCGACGCATCAGGGTTCTCTCTGTTCTTGGAGCCATTTTTGCCCCCATATTTTCCTCCTTTCTTCTGGTTCTCAGTTTTCTCACTTCCCTTGGTAGTGAGTTTAGCTTGACCATCTTCTCCTGCATTAAGGCGGGTGACATCTTCCACCTTTGCGTATTTCTCGATCCGGGCCATCACGTCGTCAATAGTCATAGCTTCCTTCTTCGTCAGGGACTGGTAAAGGAGGGAAGAGCTAGGAAGCCATATTTTGAAGGAAGCCACTGCCACCTCTTTCGCGCAATCCTCGATCTCGTTGAATAACTCCCAGTACCTTTTCGCATAGTCTCATAGGATTTCTTGAGGCATTTTATTCATTGTTAACACAACATCCATCCTTTTGGGCTGGGAACTACCGGTAATGAATCGGGCCGTAAAAAGTTCGGCTAGGGATTTGAAATTCTTGATCGAACGGAGGGGAAGCCTTTCGAACCACTTCTGCGCTACATCATGTAACCTCGAGGGAAAAATGCGGCACATCAGGGCATCTCGGTGATTCCAGAGGGTCATGGCCTATCGATATTACCGGATGTGATCGATGGGATCAGTTTTTCCGTCGTAAATCTTGAACCTTGGATGGCAAATTTCTTGGGGGCCTCTTCCTCTTCGATTTCCCTTGTGAAAGGTGACTTCATCTGGTTTTTGAGAGCTCTCCTCGCGAGTTCTATGGTTGATCTTGCTCCGTGGCGAGCAGGATGTTGGTCCATCTCTCTACGGACTAGGTTTCGTATGTTCTCGTCGCTGCGAGCAGGGATCTGGTAACGGTGAGCTCTTCGCAGCTGTTCGCGGAGGTCGTCGTCTGATTCGCCACCTTAGACCTTTTGAGATTCTCGCCTAGGGCTCCTTCCTCGGTTGTGAGACTTTCTTGTATGAGGGCTAGGAGTGCGATATGGGCGTCTCCTGGTATCAGGACGTAGTTCCCTCTCAAGTCTTTCCAGTCTTCTTTTCAAGAGAGCATTCTCTGCCTCATATCTGCGAGAAGACTCCCTCTGCTCATGGATCCTTGTCGTGTATGCATCAATTAATTTGGATATATGTGTGGACCTCGCTGGTCCTTGACTTTCCTCTGAGGCTGGCCTTTCCGGGCGAGCTCTATGATCTGATCGCCCGACTTCAGACCTAATCCTGTGAGGAGGAGGTAGCTCTTGAATATCTCCTCCTTGAGGGTTATTGCTGCTGTGACCAGACATCTTAGACTCCTTTCTTGGTGTGGGCTCTTCTCAGGGAAAGATGAACGTTTCCCATAGACGGCGCCAATTGTGGTGATAATTATTATGCAATACAAATAAATATGTGAGAAGAAATTACAGAGAAAGAACAAGGAAAACAAAATGTCGATAATTAGGGGGAAAAGTAAGTCCCCCCTGGGAAAGAAACAAAACATGGATCCAGTGTGCATCCTCTATATCCCTAACGTTCCTAGGAGGTGAGGCACAACACTCAATCTCTACCCACTCAGGGATGTTGTAGAACTTTCTAAATTCAGAGATTGATCTATTTCCAATCTTCGCCATTGGAAAACTCAAAGAAAAGCTACAAACCAAAGAGATAGTGAAAAGAAAGGGCACGAGAAACTTACAGAACAGAAGATCGGTTCAAGTGATGAAGAAGCACGAGCTCAAAACGACTAAGAAGCAATGGGAATGGAAATTGAGGGCAGAAGGAACGAAGCGCTAGAGTTCTCAGAAGATAGAAGAGTGCTGGAAAGTCTGAAACGACGGAAAAAATGTGGCTACTCCAACGAGCCTTCAAAATCTAATCATAGTGCACAGTAAGCGAAGCGGCTGCCGCCAAAATCAACTCCACAGCTCCCGAGGAATTGCAACACAACCATTACGGCTAATCATTTAAATCTGTTGAGCCCATATACATGGCAAAACAAATTTAGGGGCAATTGTGGGTACTCGGAATTTAGAACCATGGGCCTGGACGAGTAACCCAGTCCCGGCGGCCCAAAGTCCAGGCCCTTCATCTTTTATATTGATCCTGTCTGCCCCCACGATCCCACGAAAGGAAGTTATAGGGGAGATGGGAAACGTGGAGGAACCCATCACCTCCACTTACCTACATGTAAATGTATATATTAAACCCTATGTCCGGGGCAAAAGGACAAGTTGTATTCTCTGTAATCACTCTCCAGAGTATATAGAAATAATACTAACTGCACCACCGTGGACGTAGGCACATCTTTGCTGAACCACGTATATCTTTTGTTGTGTGGTCGAAATTTTGTTTTCCTTGTTCTTTCTCGGTTATTGCTTCTCTCATATTTATTTGTGTTGCGTAATAATTGTCACCACACACACACACACACACACACACACACATATATATATATATATAGAGAGAGAGGCTCACCTACATCATGATGTATAGATTACACCATACATCACACCTAGTTCTAGGCCCAAAGAAACCTTTTTCCAAAAATTTTAATTTTCTCTTGAAACTAACTTTCCAATCAACCCATATTCAAAAAATTAGGTCAAAATATATTTTGTAGCTATTTTTAAAAAATCCATAAAAAACTGTTCGCGCAGACCCTTATAAATATGGTATTTCGAGCAGTTTTTAGTGAATTTTTAAAAAATAGCTACAAATTATATTTTGACCTAATTTTTTGAACATGGGTTTATTGGAAGGTTAATTTCAAGAGAAAAATAAAAATTTTGAAAAAAAAAAGTATTTTAGCGCTTACAACTAGGTGTGATGCATGGATGACATTATGTAGGTGGGCCTTCTCATATATATATATATATATATCTATAAACAGTTAATAAATTGCGTAATTACCCTATTGACAAATTTATTGGATGCAATAGTCTCTTTGATTTCTGAATATCATCCTGACGATATGAAGTCAGTTACAACAGCCGAGGCAACAAGTATTGATGGTTTGAACCGGGTGAATTTGATGTCTGTGATAAAAATAAAGATTTAATTAATATCATTTTGTTTAATCATTAAAAATACAATTTGAAATATTTTTTTTAAAAGTAATAATTACCTTGAAGTTTCATTCACTTGGTCAACGAAGGAAGAGATCATTTGACTAAGTCAATGGTATTAAAAGTCTTATTTTGCCCTAAGCACATTAAAATGACAAATACACCTCAAAACTATATTTGAAAGTTGTTACCTCCTTTTTTTAAAATAAAGTAATCAAAGCTTTAAAAGTTCATAATTTTAAATCTATAAATCTAAAATTCACAAAATTTATATATTGGGAATCTACTAGTCAAGATCTATCAAACAACATCTATATTCAATATTTTTTGCAAAAAACATCGAAATAGATAAATTTACTATTGCCGTAAAACCTCAATTTTTCCGGGAAAAAAATTCATTTTTTTCGATGAAAAATTTTCTTCTCCAGCTCAGGCGATGGCGTCGCTGACGGTAACCAGAAAAATAAATAAACATACAAAAAGAGAGAGAAACTGTCCAGAGAGGCTTTTGATGACATTTTTTAGTGTGTTTTTTCCGGTGAATCTCCGATGGGGTGGGGTGGGGTGGGGTGGGGACAAGGGTGATGCATTGAAAAAAGTCGATGACATTTTATGCATTTTTTATTCAATAAATAGGATTAATCTTGAATTATCGTTTTTTATATAATTTTTTAAATTATACATAATTTATTCAAGACGAATCTATTTCATGACTACTTACTCTTGTGCATGCTCCAAACACAGTTCACGACCAGCCGATGTCTGAGATTTACTTTAGAATGTGTGTCAAGGTCGTTCAACAAAGAAACGAAGAAATCAAGGAAATTAAAAAACGTGACCGATCTCATTGGCCAATTCAGAGTTGACAGAATCTGAAACTGCATTTCCAGTAGTTCATTAGGTGTCATATCATCAACAACCTCCTGCTCTACCTATACATAATTAAACAAACGTCTTTTAGCATATCCATTAGTGTTTATTCGGTTAAGGGTTCATTAACCATTCAACAGCCTCCTGGTTTACCTATACGTAATTAAACAAACGTCTTTTAGCATATCCGTTAGTGTTTATTCATTTAAAGGGTTCATTAACGATCATGGCCGGCCATGGCCATGTGCCAAGTAGGCAATGATGCAGGGCCCATTTTAGAGTATGCACCTATATATGTATATTATAGAGGTCCAAATTTTTTTTTATGTATATTAAAAATGCCAATTTTTAAAATAACTTAGATTTTTTAGAGCGCATTTTTTTAATTACCCCCATTTTTTTAACTATCCAAAAATAATATGTACAATGAATGATTCAACTATCCAAAAATCTTATCCAACTAAAATGGACCCCTAAAAAATAAGTTTAATTTTTTAGGGGCCCATTTTAATTATTTAATATTTTTATACAATATTTTTTTAGAAGTGTCCTAAATTGATTTTTGCACAGGGGATTCTCAATCTTAGAATCGACGATGTTAACCCTTGCCAACTCTAACCAAAAGAATGAGGAAAAAATGAAAAAAAATAAAATAATGTATAGCAGTTTTACCAGAAACTCGGGCAATTCCCTTTCGAGTTTGGAAGCAAGCACAAGACAGCAGATAGCGACTTTTTTCAAGAATTGTGCATCATCCTGCCACGTCAAGAATTTAAAATAAAAAACCAAGAACCAAACGGAACATACGTTTTACTCATTGTTCTTGTTTTACCGGTATAGGTTGTCTTGAAATGAAACGATCGAAGTATGTTACGGCAAGAAATGGTGTCAATGTATCTTCGTTTTTCTTCTCTGAATACTGTTCATTCATGTTCGAAAACCATTAGTATATATCATCAGACTCTAAATAATTGAATGTTTTTTTTTCATCTATACATAGACACACAGTACACAGAGATATCTTACTTCTGTTATAATTGCAATGGCAGTCTTTCTTTGGGAAGAGCGAGCTTCTAAGAGATAGTAACCCTCGGCAGCCATATGATCTGATTCAACTTCAAAGAGTTTGAGTTGTTTAACAAAGGGACCCTCGGCAGCCATATTCATTTTTTTTTTTTTTTTGGAATGTGGAGGGTTTCGTGAAGAGAAGAAGATGATAACTATTGCCAGATATGAAGGTAAAGGAAGGGCTTTGAAGGGGTTTATGTAGCTTTGTGGCGATTTAATTTCTTACTTAGTGGCTTGTGTACTGCCTGCCTGGCTACAGAGCCAATGAGCTGGGCTAATTTACAATCCGTATTAGCATCCAACTAATGAATAAATTCAAATCAAGATATATTAGCAGACAATCTGTTAGATCGCAATAAATAAATATAAAGGTAATTAAAAAAAATAGTATTTATTATAAATTCAGTATCTTACCTTAAAAAATAGTATTTATTAAAAATATCCGAGAAAACGTCATGTATTATTATTCTCTAAAACAAAACAAACACATAGTCCACTCAAAACAAAAAAACACCCTAAAGTTATTATTTTATTCGGTATATTATAAAATGTCATGTATTATTATTATTTTATCGGGTATATTATAATATACCCAATAAAACAATATTGATAATATATTTTATGATCAATATTATTTTCTCGGATATTTTTATAGAGTATCTATATTCGTATCCGTTTTCATTTTTTGGGATAAATATCCGCAAATTCGGATGCGGATATCGGACATATACGGATTTTCGAATATCCGTTTATAGTGCTAATTTTAACACAATGTGATATCATGTCGCATTTTATTTGAGTTGAGTTCGTATTAGGTAAAAAAAATGATATTTTTTAACCAATTACTAAACATGACATGACATGACATGGCATGGCATGGCATGACACGACACGTTACAAAATATTATATTTTACTAAACACGAACAAGACCCAATTAAAATGCAACACTGACTCATACTTTGTTTACCGAATACGAACATGACATAATTAAGACGATACATGATGCAACAAAATATCATTTGTTTATCTAATACAAACATAGCTCAAATAAAATGCAATAGAACATGACATTGTGTTAAAATGTATATTTTCATATACGTCGTGAAACCTTAATATTAGTGATATTTTATTATTATTATTATTATTATTATTATTATTATTATTATTATTATTATTATTATTATTATTATTATTATTATTATTATTATTATTATTATTATTATTATTTTATGTGGTGATTATTTTTAGAAGCATATACCAAATAGTAACTCGAATATTTTTTAATACACATTTAGTTTAAGCCTTTTTACTTAGTTCCAAAATATCCCACATCACATAAACACTCCAAAGAGGAGCTCCGACAGTGGGGTGGGGGTGGGGTAGGCGGGAAGGAGGTTGGCGAGATACTGCTGACACGACCCTTTAAAATAAGATAATATTGATTAAATGGGTGTTTGAGGTATTTTTTGGAACATAATAAAAATGCTGACACTAAATGTGTATTAAAAATATTTGAGAAATTTTTTGGTAATTAATTCATATTTTTATTAGTGGTATTTTAGAAAAAAACAATTATTGTTAGTTTTTTTATGTTTACCACATGTACAATCATTTTGCATTTTTTTTCCTTCATGGTTTTGAGTCTTGAGTTCACACGCCACATGGCAATGAATTTTTTTTTTTATGTTTGAGGCTTGGATGCAGACACACCAGGTTTCTTTTCTTTTCTTTTTTAAGTCAAAGTTTGGTTTTGGGGTGGGGCATCTTTCATTTGTCTTATACGGCGTGTAGGAGAAATGGGTACAAAACCGGGTAAGTGTAGTGTTATTCATCGAACTAATGAATCAAATCAAGATATATTAGCATACAATACGTATGATAGATCGCAATAAATAAATATAAAGGTAATTAAAAAAATAGTATTTATTATAAATTCAGTATCTTACCTTAAAATCACTAAATTAATATTTCATTTTTTCATATGTTGCAGCTTAAAGTGAACTAAAAATATTATATTTTCAAAAAAAATTGTATGCAACTAGAAGAATATGATACAAAATTTGTTCACTATTTTAAAGTTAAGTACTCAAACATTATTGTACCAAATGTACAAAATTCATTACAAATGTAATATCTTTTGTAATGAAATAATACTCAAAGATACAACTAGGAAAATAACAAATATCTCCAAAACTAATTGTCTTTTTTTTTTGGATAAATAAATGAATTCCTTAAAAACCAATCGCTAAGGGAACGAACTCGTATACAGGAAGTATATACTCCTTTAAAGCATATTACAAGTGTTAACCTTCCTTAGGCCACTAGCCAAGTAAAAACCTTAATCTTTGAAGGGATCCCAGATCAATTTAGAAGGTTCAACAAAATTAGAAGGTTAACCTTCCTTAGGCCACCAGATCAATTTAGAAGGTTAAAAAAAATTGAGTCATCACAAAGAGTATGAAAATCATATTTACAAGAGAACCTTTACCATCTGAACTCCACTTCCTTCTATTCTCCTCCTCCATGAAGTGTCAATAATTTTGGATACCGATATAAACTCTGCAATTTCCAAGTCATTCGAATTTCTTTGAAATGCAAGAGGCATCCGTATTGGAGTCCATTGATGCTAATGAAGCAATGGAACATTTTTTTTATTTAGAGGAAGAATACATGACCGAGACTACGCAAAGATAGGACACCATATAAACTTCGCTAACTTTGTCATAAACCTTGATTTCTCTACGCTCAATAAGAACCTGAAAAAGCGGAAATCAGTTCATGTTCCGCTTCCAAAGTCGATCCTCTTTTCCCAAGTGTGAACTTCATAAACGTGGAAATAAGGCCTGCGAAATAAATTTATAAGGTGTCCAGAAGTTCATCATTATGCCCCTTCTGGAATCCCACCCTTTTTCACTCATCCCATATTTTTGCCTAATGATAGCGCACTAAAGGGACTCTCTCTTTAGAGAACCTCTACAACCATTTAGCTTCCCAAGCCTCCTTTATCTTTTTTCCTAGTCACAACATTCCAAACGATTTGATGATCATGTCTTCCATTTCCCCAATTTTCACCAAAAGAAATCTCTCATTCTTTTTTATTAGTTTTGCAATTTTCACCAGATATTTAAAAATATGTCGGGATGCTACGTAGGAACAAAAAAATTAAATCCCTCGAGACAAACATCCCTTTTTCGACCCATGTAACCTTTTAGTGATTTTATTATAACTCTGACTCCAAAAGCTCAATGCATTTGGGTTTCCACCACCTAATGGTAGTCCCATGTATGTTAACATCCAAGATTCAATCCACACTCTACTTTGCCAAGTTTTCCACCTACGCACTCTCCACATTGATCCACACCACTTTACTTTTGAACAAGTTCCCTTTTAAGACTAAGTTCACTTTTAAACATATTGGTGCTGACTAATACTTGAGGAGTAGCTATAATTATGAGGTGTAAACACAGCGGGAAATACTCACAACAATAACATAACTTCAAAAAATAAGGTCCCTCTCATTCACTAATTCTAATAGGTATAGTGATTACAATGGTTGGAAATAGGCTAAGTTAATATTCCAAAGGGAATGTTAAAATAGAAATCGAAGTTAAGAAAATGTTATATTCCACAAAATACAAATATGCCCTTGGGACCTCTCGTACGTCGTCATGTATTACTCCCTAAGTCCTAAATTAGTAGTTGTTGTTTGTAAGTGAAACATTTTAACAAAAGTTTTTAACTTTCCAAATTTATCCACTTAAAAATTATGAATGTCTTTGAATGACATGCACTCTGATAATTGCCCTCTTATGGGTAATCTCGCCTAATATTATATGCTATTTCTACAAACATGACTATTAATTCGGGACGGACTAAATAGGAAAGCATGGCTATTGATTTGGGACGGAAGAATAAAATCTTTTACTTGCGCAATTCAAGAATAAGATAAGTCTCATCGTTCTTATACAATATATTATAATATAAGGGAAAGAAGACATAAAATGATATGCCGCTTTGAACAATGGAGTTCGACATGTTTGCATAATTCATCATGTGTTGTAATATAGAAAACTCAGTTTAGAGTCAATGGAAAAAACGTCTTTTTCAATATTCAATAGGAAAGGAGAAAAATGGATATACATGTATATATATTGATGTGTACGGGTCCCAGATTTATTTGCATTTTCTATTTATTTTATTTTAGGTTACAGAGTGGCATTATCTCTTAATGTCTTTAAAGTATCCTCTTTTATATTTTTACCTTTTTAGTCTTAGCTTGACTAGCAATCTAAGGTGTTGTTCGATTTTACCTCTTAAGTTTGAATCTAAACCATTCAAACTTAAAAGGTACCAAATAGTGTTTTTTTTAATAATCAAAACGTTAACGGTTGTATTTTTCCTTGAATGATTAAGAAGTAGAGTTACCTTCAATATACATTCAGTAAGAGGTGTTCTGATATAAAAACAAACAAATTTTTCAGATTCAGATTTTAAATTCAGAATTCTGATTTCAGATTCAGACTTCAAATGAAAAAACAAATGCAACCTAAGTCTTTCCTATAAATAAGGCCATTGTCCTCCTTTTGTGTACACTTCACATTTTGAGAGATGAATTAGAGATATTTCTCGGACTATTGGTCTCTAAACATTGTATTGTTGTTGTGTTGTTAGTAATTTACGCTTCCACCCTATATCAAGAATAGTACAGGATTTAGAATTGAAAGAAAAAACACATTGCTTGTCAAATCTTCCCTATAGTGCATCAACATTATTAATGGATATACATGTATTTATATGTATAGCAAGGGTGTAGGTTTTGGTTCCTCCCTTCTAAAATTATTTAACAAATGGCCCCTCCTCATAATACATTATTAGATTACAAAATACTCCCTCTGTCCCAAACAACGAGTCCATATCCTTTTTTCGTATATATTAAGAGATCGTTTGTTTTTGCCTCTTAAGTCTGAATCTGCATTGCTTGTCAAATCTTCATCATGTTGCATCAACATTATTAATATATATATATATATATATATATATATATATAGAGAGAGAGAGAGAGACACGCTCATGTGCACACTAAGTTTGCACATCATTTTTTAAAAATAGTAAAAAAATATTTTTGAGTTAATTTTTTTTATGTGATATTTAAACATTTCAACGGACCCATGTAAAAAAATAAGCTAAATTTTTTTTGCAATTTTTAAAAAATCGGTCAAACTTTCGTTGCTTTTAAGCACTTTAAAAGCTGCGAAAGTTTGACCGATTTTTTAAAAATAGCAAAAAAAGTTTTTTTGAGCTGATTATTTTTACATGGGTCCGTTGAAATGTTTAAATATCACATTCAAAAATCAACTCAAAAATATTTTTTTTAATTCTTTAAAAAAATTGGTGTGCGACAGCACTGTGCAAACTTTGAGTGCACATGAGCCTCTCTCTCTTTTTCTCCTTCTCTCTCTCTCTCTCTCTCTCTCTCTCTCTCTCTATATATATATATATATATATATATATATATATATATATAATAAAGGAGTAGGGCTTATTTGGTCTCTCCTAACTAACGGTTGAGATTAAATTTGATGAGTTTGGTCTTTGTTAACTAATGGTTGGGATTAAATGGAATGGGTTTGAATCTAACGGTTTCAAACTTGCCATGTGTTGAGATTAAAAGTTTTAGATATCATACCTCGATCCATGTGCTATAAAAAACCATTTATCACTCTACCCCTGACAACAAACTCAACAATACCTCTATCTACTCTCTTCTCCAGAAGCGGATCATAACTGTAGAAGTGAAAAAACTACACCACTTTCCCAACAGGCCGAACAGAGAAAATATTACGAGAACATTCTCTCTCTCTCTCTCTCACAGCTTCTCTCTATATTTGTGTGTCCCCATTTGATTTTATCATCTTCTATAACCAAGCTAGAAACTCCTTATTTTGAACGTGAGTTAGGCAAGGAGGTTTCGGGTTCTTTTTTTTGTTCACTTTTATTTATTATTGATTAAAATAGGATCTGGGCATTTGGTGATTTTTTTTATTTAATAAACCCTCTTCACAAAAAACAAAGTGAGCAACGGTCGCCCCATCACTGTTGAATCTGTCTCTATCAAAGAGGTAGGTGAAGGAGGTGATGGTGGATTTGGGGGTAAGGGTTTGGGCAGAGAAGATTGGGAGGTATACATATCCATCTCTGCCCGGATCCATCTGCATCTCCATCTCCGACGGCTGCCCCATTATATTTCGACAGAGAGTCGTGACAACAATACCTACCTAAATGACTAGTTTTTTTTCATACGTAATTTTTTTCTGTTTTTTGGTTGAATTTTTATGTTTAAGTGGGAATGAGGATTTTTAGTTACGCCTGATGTGTAAGTCTTTTACATGCTGCAAGTGGCCATACCAAGCTGATCTCAGACGAGAACCTATTTTCACCGCCATGAAGTTCACCGACTTGTTCCAATATTTCATGCCTTCAGCTCTAAATAGCTTTTTACTTTTTTGGTTGAATTTGTATGTTTAAGTGGTAATGAATATTTTTAGTTACGCCTTATGTGTAAGTTTATTTTTTTATTTTTTTACATGCTTCAAGTTTCCATACCGTGCTAACCTCTGACGAAAACCCATCTTCACCGCCATAAAGTTCACCAACCTTCTCCAATATTTCAAGTATTGAGCTCTAAATGGCGATTAACAGCTGACACTTCGTCAAACATCAATAGCTTTCCGTCCTCACTCACAATGTGAGCTTTCCGTCAAATATCAATAGGTTTATTATTAGTTGTGGCTTTTTGGTTGAATACCTGTGTATTTGATTTATGGCTTTTTGGTATTTACATAAATTATCTAGCAATTAAGCACGTGTTTAATATAATTATAACTAATTTTTTCATTCCATTAGGTTAGAAATAGTTAATTTATGAGAGAAAAATCAGGAAAAAGTTGTAAACAAGGACACACATCTCATTAGAAATATTTTTATATTTGCTTATGTTTTATATGAGATCTTTGTTAAACATTTTGGTATTGTTAGTAATAAAAATCTATTTCATTTAATTTAAGGTTGTCAATGGATCTAGTTTGGACTTGGACTCAATCCGTTTTCTTGGATCTGGATTATATTTTAAAATCTGTTTACCCATTTACCCGATTATCCAATTATTTTTGGATATGGATCTAGTCTAATCCGATCCGATAAAGGCCCGGTCGGATAGACTTCCATGGTTTTACCAATCTGATCCTCAAAAACTTTATTTACTAGTCTCTGATATATTTTTCTAATGTTTTTATCCCAAAGAGCATAATGTTGTAATAGTAAGTACCTCTGCTAGTGATAAATAAGGTTTTCTCCTAGTTTTTTAGTTTTAATTTTACCTGATTGTACCCCAAATAAGTGTCTATAAAGCTAATAAATTCATGCTTGGCGGTAGCATAAGTTAGTTGGTCAATCCTGAGCAAAGTAAAGTTATCCTTAGTACATGTCTTATTGAGTTCTATGAATTCAACACACACTAGCCAGATGTCGTTCTTCTACCTAGCCATAACCTGTATTGCCATGTTCTTCCCCTGACTGAACACACTGCATTTTCATTTTAGATGCTTGGCATATTTCAATATGTTGAATTCATGGCAAAGAAACTCTGGATCAATCCCAAGCATGTCCTCATGGCTCCAGGCAAACACATTCTTTATCTTTCTCAAGAATTTCAATAATTCTTTCTTAAGACCCGGGCCTAGTTACAAGCGAATTTGGGATGTCGTTTCTAGGTGCTCATCATCCAATATCACGGGCTCTATATTCTGAACTATTTGGCATTTGACTAACTTATCTTTATCCCTAGGGTCCAATACCTCGATTTCATAAGTAGTGGTTAATTTCTTTTGCTCTTCCTACTCTACCGATGTGTAGTAGCACTCCCGGGCCTCTACTTGATTTCCTTTCATAATGCCAGCCCCATAGTTTATAGGAATTTCAAATTCTAGTGAATAGTGCACAGAATAACTTCAATCCGACCTTTTAAATATAATATTATATGCTGAGTAGACATTTTTGTCCTAGATAAAAAAAATGACTCCTCTTTGTCCAGTAAGTTGGCCAGGTGTCGACCACAACCTCCGTCTTAATTTTTCCTAATGGGAACACTTTATCCCTTGAAAATCGGATTAGAGGCCTGTGGTATGCCTCTAACTTTCTATCTATCAACCTCATATTCTTAAAATAGGACATCAGTCGAACTGGCATTATCAACCAGAATCTTGGCCATTTTACTCTCACGCACCATCATTGTGATTACCAGAGGGTCGTCATACGAGTAAAGAACACTAACATGTAATCTTTAGAAAAATAAACAATAAGATGATATTTGTTTACCTTTCGGGGGCATGTTTCTGCATCATTAATTAAGTTGATATATCAAATATGAGTGCAAACCTTCGCCTCAATTATGTAGGCTTTTTCTTTCTGCTTGTTCATCTCCGCCACAAGTGTCCGCTCCCATGATGAAGTTACACCCAAAAGATATCATATTAATTTCATGCACATGCTTCTTGGGAAGGTCTATATCATCCTCTGAATTGATGTCCCTTCCTTTTTCTTCACAGCTGCCTTCTTACAAGGGGACTATGATCGTGTTATAGGCTTTTGGTCGTCCTACCTATCCAATCATCCACCTTTATAAACATACAACATTAATTTGCCTCGTCTAATAAGGTTCTCAATCTCGCTCTTTAAGGCGAGGAAATTATTAGCGTTATGGCCATGATCCTTATGGAACTCACATTACTTACTTTTATCCCTCCTATTAGGATGATCGTTTAATTTTCCCAGTCATTTAAGTTCGTTACTCCCTCGAATCTTATCGAGGATGTGGTCTACTCATACAATAAGTGGGGTATATTCATCAAACTTCTTCAGCTTATCAGCATTTGCATTTTCCTTTGATTCTTTCTTTTTTTTCTAAGATCGTATTGGTGTTGGCTATAGAATTGATCAGATCCTTTGTTGCCTAGCTCCTTCAGCATTCATTGTCTAACCAACATTGGCCAAAAGCTAAGACACTATTCTTGACAGTTCCTTAGATAACACCCAATATAACTTTTTGGGCATCAAACCACTCATGAGTGTTGTGATTGATATCTTCTCTTAATAATCTATTACGTCCATCTTCTCAGTGTTAAAATGGGTGATGAACTCTCTAGTTGTTTTATCCATATTCTAATGGTTGCTTAACGTATGAGCCACTCCATTACCTTACTTTCTTCTGAATCAGAAGTTGCTAACGAAGAGATCAGCTAGCTATTGAAAGTTTGTAATCTACCCTCGATAGGTTATTATACCATATGCGAGTAGACCCAGTGATAATAATGGAGAATTCCCTATAGTGAATCTCATTGGGAATGGAATATATATCAATAATGGCTTGGTACTGCCAACATGCGATCAAATTTACCATCATATTTTGGAGTGATGATAGGTGGTTTGAACATCGCGGTCGTTGGATAACCCAAGATCTATGAGGTAAATGGTGACCCTTAGATAAAATCCATCGGCAATGGGTTCCTGATCTTTATGATCTCACCTAGGTGATCTTCTAAGCATTGATTGGACCACTTAAAGGGTTATTCTTACTTTTAGGCTTTCATTGTGATTGACTTCCTTGCTTGGCCACGACTTTCATTTAAGATCTCTTCGTGACAAGTGTTCTTAGTGATAGAAAGACTTTTACGTGTATTTCTTGTCGTTGCTTGAAAAGCCCTTCTAATCAAAATCCTTATGTACCTACAAATATAATAAACTCAAGTGTAGAGGTAAGTAAGGGTATCAATCCACTTTCTAGGGAGTAAGCTAGAGACAAATTCAATTGTACTTCACTACTTATTTTCTTTTTGTGCTTTTTCACTTTTTCTAATTTTTTTAGCTTTTTCAATATTAAAACAAAAGGTTGAGGTGAGATCTAAACTAAGCTAAACTAAATGAAAATAACTAACTAGAAAGTAACTAAAATGGAAATAAATTCTAACACTAAAATAAAAGATAAAGTGAGGAAAATAATTGTGAGAACAATCAAGGAGTGAGATTACACCACAAATTTTAGTTATTCTAATTAATTAATTTAATTATTTGAATTCTCCCAAATTAATATCAAAATTACAAATCAACTCTCGTTGCAAGTGTAATTAGAATAGTAATCTTTTAGAAAGTTAAAATTAACACCCCACAACTCTAGAAAATTAAATCAACACTCCTTTTAATTAATTACCCGCTAGGGTCAATCAATTAGAATTTATGTCAATCTTAGAAATTAAATTTGGAGTTGAAATTCAAATGATAATACCCCACTTAAGAAACCCTTATCTCTAGTTCGAATCTAAAATGGGTATTATCACTAGAATTTCGATTTTCTCTCGAAAATCATTTACCCTCTCTCGAGGCGTAAATCTAAGGGTGAGGGATCAAAATTAACATTCAAAGGGATATTTCAAGTAAGCAAACTAATTAAACTAAAATAATATCAAATAAGGGTTTCACCCCACCCCTTGAAAGGGGTTTTAGCCTAACATGGTATAAAATATGACAAATTAATATTCAAAGGCATAAAATAATAAAAGAAGGGAAGAGAACAATCAAACCAAATCTCTTTGATTATGTTGAACTCCAATCCTTGAAATTGAAGCATACACCTCTTAATTGATCTTCCAAATGATATGAAATCAACTATCCACTCAATTAATTCTCTAACAATATTTAATCTCACAAATATCTAAAAATAAAAAATGAAAAACTATTTACAAAAATTTATTTTCTAAACTAAACTATCTCTCTCTAGAATTTTCTCTCTACAAAGCTAGAATTTTTCAAATGAGTCTTCCTCTTCTTTTATATGCAATGGAGCTATGGGGTTAAATTGGTAAAAAGGTAGGGAGTGCATGGGTTTTGGGTGAGGTCACATGTGCATGGAGGTGTGAGGTTAGGATAAAATCAGATTGGGTGAGGGGGTAATTTTGGAAATTGGTTTTGAGTGGTTAGTTAGGGGGTATTATGGGTAAAGGAAATTAAGTTAGTTTTAGGCACATGTGGGTTTGTTGTTTGGTTTTTGGTTTGGAATTTTGGCAGGTGAAGAATGAACGTGTAATGGGATTTTGTTATTTGAAATTGGGATTGCTTTGGAAATGGGTATAAGGCTGGGTCTGCCCGGATATGGGTTTACACGGGTTGGTTGCACACCCGGGTTCGGGTTGGAGGTGCCAGTGCAGCGCCAGAAGGGGTTGGAGGTCCGGCGAGGTTCGAGGCAGGGGACGCCGGAGTCGCGGTGGTTGGCTGGCGGGTTGAGATGACTTAGTCGCCTGCGCCACTGGTCGGGTTCTGGCAGGTCACCGGAACCAGGGTCGCAAGGAGGGGTAGCGCTGGAGTTGCCGTCGCGGGGTATGGAGGTTTTTCCGGTGATTTTTGAGTATGGGTTTGCAGGTGGCATCGGCTATGGGGTCGAATTGACAGGTCCGGCCATGGCAGGTCTCAGGTGAGGACGAGGGGGCTCTGACGAGTTGGCCAAGGTGCATGGGTTTAATGGAGGAGAGAGAAGAAGGTTTGGTTTTGTGTGTGTTAATGGAGATGGTGGAAGAGAGAGGAGAGAGAAGGTGAGAGGAAGAAGATGAAGTGTGGGGTATGGTGTGTGTGGGTGTAGGTTAGTAGGATGAGGGTGAGAGTTTGGGTGTAGGTTAGTAGGATGAGTGTAGGATAAGGGGGTTGTGTGTGGTGTGTGTGTGTTTAATTTGAACCCCTAAAAAAATATAAACTAACTAATAAAATAAAACTATAAAAACTAAAAATCTAAAAATTAAATTTCTATTCTAAATAAAATAACATAAAGACTCAAATAAAAAGAAATGAGATGAAAATAAAAATATAAATCTATTAAATTTAAAAACTAAAGTCCTAAAAAAAATATAAAATCTAATAAACTAAAAAATAAATGAAATCCTAAAAATTAAAATCTTAATAAAATAAAATAAAAGTAGAAACTAATAAAAATCAAAATAAAATAAAATTATATTAATAAAAATAAAAATATAAAAATATAAAAATAGGAAATAAAACCTAAAAAATTCTAAAATAATCCTAAAATTAAAATGACTTAAACTAAAAATCTAAAAAATTAAAATAAAATAAAAAGGGACCAAACCAACACACACGGGTCTTGGGTGACGGTTTAGGGACAAGTTTAGGCTAGGATGGGCTAGGTTAGGGTCAGGAAATTTGGTATTTAGCTCCGTAAAATGCACAATTGCCTTGAAATACGCGTTTGAATACCGCAACGTACATTAAACCTGCATATTAAACATTTAAGCGCATAAGACCCATATTGTCGAGAAATAGCAACTAAAATACAACTATTCGGGGTATAAAATGTACAGTTTTGGGTGCTTATCACTTAGCTTGGGCTGACCTTCGCACATTAATCTTAGATCTGGCTGAGCAATCTATCATACTCATCTTAAACCTCCTAGTCTCTTCCCCATGCTCTCTTAGCTCTCTCGGCTCCCTGTGTTGGTGTGCCTTTATCGGTCGAGCCTAAATAACCAAATGTAAAGCTTCTATTTAGCCTTTCCAAAACACTTGGTATTTCCACGGAGTAAGCTTGTTCATCATCATAATCGATCATTCTTATGGTGGAAGTTTCCCCTAGGTGGTAGAACCTGTCATCTCGTGACCAAGAATACTTGGACCTGCTACATTCATCTCGTGAGGCCAAGTTCAACCTCTTGGGATTCTCTAATGCTCTGTCGTGCTGAACATGTATCCTATATTTGTAAGGAGGAAGAGGTGGCATATCACACCTCCTGTTAGGGCTCTAACCTCTACTAGGGTAACTATGTCTATTTCGGGCCTATTATATCGAACCAAAATTTTCTCCATCAACTGTTTCATGCTTTCATTCATCGACTCCTGGATTTATCCAGGCTCACCAGGATTTCTTGAAGGTTGCCCAAACCAACAAGTGTTGAAGGAAAAATTATTTCTGTCGCACAACTGATTTCTGGGTTGTCAGTCACACTTCACAGAATTCATAAAAAATAGAGTAATGCAAATGCTAAAATAGATTATAGAAAAACGATGACAGAAATCGTAGGAATAAAGCTGAAAAAAGTAATTCCGGTGGGAATTCAAGGAATTATATTGAATTGAAAGGAAATTATGGATTAATAGATCCTAACCCAATGAAACATAGATGAATCAGGTTAAGGTTCACTATATCTTCGAGTTATAAGAATCAATAATGGTGGAAAGAAACAAATGGCTTAACGAGTTCCCACAAACGGTGCCAATCGTTATCATCTAAAACTATGATATAGAATATGGCCTTAGCAAGAATACACTAATCATAGACTATAACAAATAAAGAGATATAAATCATAGTTACGTTAGTCTATATAAAATATTAAAGAGAGATGAGGGAAAGATATGGAAATCGGGTTAACGTGGTTCGGCTCAAAATGGTGCCTATGTCCATATGTATAATGTTGATTGTATTAATTCTAATGGTCAAAAGCCATGGATGAACAATGATTACAAGCTCCCATGCTCAGTCTAGAAATAGGCAGCATAGTAGTATGTAAAACTATCTCGATCCCCTTACAATGGGCGATAACGTGCTATATATAGGTTGTTAGAGGAAAGAGTGTGTGTGTGTAGAGGGATAGGCATCGTGCCTTTATAGAAATATATATTTTGGCGCCGCTTTTGGGAATAAGGTATTTCTATATTGTTCCTTATTATTTAGGCTTTCAGATGCCTTATTTCATCTACAGGGACCCCTTAGGTGATGATCCCTTGGATGATATTTTGGTTATCAATCCCTTACATTTGTGTACAACCCAGTGAGGGAATTATTCTTTTTCAGATCTGTTTATCGGTCTTCCTCTTACAACCATAGATTTGTTCTCAATACCCTGGTGATGTTACCCTACCTAAATAGTATTGAAAAACACAAAAGGTGGTGACCTCCTAAAGGTGGGTAACTAGGGAAGATTTTTATTTACTTATTTCTGTCTTTTACACTTATGATCTAGGGCTTATTACCATGTTGATGTTATTTTCGTGCCTAAAGGTTGTTTTGCCCTTAGTAAATTCCTTTTAGGCATATCCTGTGTATATTCTGTGAACTGATCTCAGGTTTTGGGCCTATTCTTGGGATCACACCATCCACTACTACATGAGGGATGCGACCAAGCAGTTTTATTACCAGAATATCACAACATTCCTGAGATAGTGGTTTTTTAAAGCTTCTACAGTTCCTTCTATGGCTGACTCAGTTGTGGGAATTTCCCTTTGATATGATCGCGACCGTACTTGCATATGTGCCTCAGGTAGTGGCCACGGCAGAATAACATTGCAGATAGCAAAAGACTGTATACCTATTACTATGCTTAGTTTTTCCTGAATTCCTTGGCTTCTTGTCATTGTCTAGTAGATCCTCATAATATATATTTCTAAAATACTAACACGACAAAAGCCATAGAAGGAACCAAAATACAAGAAAAAAGCAAAGTGAAGAAGTTGCTGAGTTTCTTAGCTATATTGATCACCTGTATGACTGTCAATCCATACTCCAAGACCAGGTTAACTTCCTAACGTAAATAGTTCTGACATTGGAGGCCACGACCTTCACCTCAACAAAGGCCACAGCAGCAGAAGCTGCAACCTTCACATCCATGAAAACATTTGCAGTGGTAGAAGCAGTAATGGTTGTAATTAAAGTTCAAAAGAGGAAGATAAACAAATCAAAACCAGAAAAAGGCTACGAGACCTACACCCCGATGATCTACTAAATTGAAGACATTTTGGATCTCATCAAAGAAGACAAATTTCTCCGTTAGCTCGAGAAACTGATGTCCCCTCCTCATAAGAGGTACCAAGTAAACTGGTGCAGTTTCCATAGATATCATGACCATAACACAAATAATTGCCACGCCCTGAAGAACGAGATCGAAAGGCTCGTTAGGGAAGGAGAGCTTCAACGGTTCCTGAAGGATGCTTACGGTGTACAACCGGTACCTGGGAGTCCGCTTACCAGATTCCAGGCTTACTTTCTACTTGTTCCCACTTTCCTCTTATTGAACTTTATCTGTGAAGCTATTTGTAGCTATATCTCACAGACTTTTGTATTTTGTAGTTAAAGTCAAAAGATCTCTCTCTCTCTCTCTCTCTCTCTCTCTCTCTCTCTCTCTCTTTATATATATATATATATATATATATATATATATATATATATATATATATATATAATAAAGTAGGAAACTTATGTATGTCATAAGCTTCAAGTATGATGTCATCAATCTGATTTTATACTGTAATGCCTATTTCACCCCTCAAGGATTTGAGTTCCGCCTCTTTTAATACACTTCAAATTATTTCTCCCTCTACATCAAAATTCAAAATGGGGGTAAATTAGTAAAGTTACCCGAACCAAAATCTCTCCAACACTCTCCAACCACACGAAAGACACCCAAACCCTCGTTCCCATCTCCTCACTCCCGATTTTCACGAAACTCACCTCTCATTCTCTCTCACTAACCCACCACCCCCTCCTCATCTCTGTCGATGCCCTCCTCTTCGTCGTACCCCAAACTTCTACCGCCGCACCCCACCTTCTCTCTTCTTTCCATTGTCGGCCATAGTTACAAAATCCGTCGAGATATGGAAGTACGATTCGAAATATGATTTGAAACCAACCATAGATCTGAAATACGATTTGAAATATGGAAATCTCGAAATACAGGTAATCTCGAAATGTGATTTGAAATATGGTTTTTACCCAACCATAGATCTGAAATGTGTTTTTTTTGTGTGTGTTATTTTTCATTTTAGTTCGGTACATTTGATATATTTTGTGTTAGATCAGGAGATATGTAAATTTTTGCACTTGATTTACATCTTTCTCACTTATTGGGTATTAGGTTTGCCGTGGTACAACCAGTTCATACGGGTACCATTATTTAAGAAAACTGTAATTTCGGTATTTAAATAATGTTACAATTTGAAATATGGTTTTTACCCAACCATAGATCTGAAATGTGTATTTTTTTTTCTATGTTATTTTTCATTTTAGCTCTGTACATTTGGTATATTTTGTGTTAGATCAGGAAATGTGTAAAATTTTGTACTTGGTTTACATCTTTCTCACTTATTGGGTACTAGGTTTGCCGTGGTACAACCAGTTCATATGGGTACCGGTATTTAAGAAACCTGTAATTTTGGTATTTAAATAATGTTATAACCAGTTCATATGATTTGGCCAAAAACTGTATTATTTGTCGAAAACTGTAATTTCGGCTTTCATATGAAGGTACCAGTTCTTTACCAATTCATACTTTGACGATTTCATTTTTAATGATACAAATGAATGAAGTTATGGATGATTTGATCTCTTCCCATCTCTTTACGCAAACGTTTTAACTTTCTAACTGATTTCAGGTAGGGAAAAATGAGGATAGTATCATTGGAATGGAATTATATTCTGCCATGACGATGAACACGTCCGTATTGAAGGTTGACACACTATTTCCACCCTCTCTCAACATAATTTAATAATTTTTTTATTACAGAATCATGAGAATGACATACCTTTAATCTATATTCTTATGCATTGTCTAGTTAGGCTTCAGCTGTAGCCTTCAACGTTTCATTTTGGGGCGATCGAATGTAGTTTTGTTTTGGTTTCTTAGAGATTCTTGAAGATATGCTCATGTTTATGTTTGTTTAAATGTATTTCTGGTACTAATATGTTATGTAGGTAGTAATCTGGGCTTAGCTTCGTAGGTACTAACGAGTTTATTAGGTTTTTCATTTGTGTTAGTTAAAAACCATTCGTTGGCTGGAATGTGAGTTTTTTTTTCAAACTTCAATGTGACTGGTCAGCGAATTGGATTCCTTCATAGGTACTATCAGTGTACAACACAACTTGGTAGGGTGACAAATATATGGGTTCACAAGAGCCGTAATGGAAGTTCTCTTAATCTACAAACATATGATCTTTAAAGACAAAAAATTGATTGTACTCAATCAATCAAGTATCTCTGAACGTTCCCTAATAATGGTAAGCATTGGTAAGGATTGGTAATTCCAATAGTTACCTATGTTTTTATCTCTTATATGGATGTCGTCGGAGTTAGTTCTTCCTTCTTCTCTTCCTCCTTTGGAGCAGCAGCAGCTGGAACAGATCCAAAAGCATCTACAGTAGCTGCAAACTTGCTAGGATCCTCGAGGAACTCTTTAACTTTAATAGCTTGTGGGAAGGAGTATTCAATCTCCAAAGCAACCGCCAATATATTTTTGTAAGCATTTATAAACATGTGAGGGGCAGCAGCTAGATTCGGGTAGGAGAGGGCCGATGAAAGAAAAGTAATCATGTAAATCACCTCTGGGATGAAAACTGTACCATTATCGTAGACATACAAGATAAGAAGTCCATATGAGAATGGCATAATCCCCAATTTTGAAAGCAGAGCAGCCTCAGAGGATCCCACTTTCTCTCCTTTCTGGATAATCTCTACAGTTGAGGTATCATTCTACTCCTCTTATTGTTCATGTTTCTTACCATTGGGATTTTATTGATTTTTAGATTATAATTTTAATTTTTTAGATTATAATTGTAATTTTATTTCATGGGAAATATCTATATGATTCGTGGGTATGTGCTTATTATAGTACTGTCATTTTCCGAATGTTTAGCAGAATTCAAACGTGGGGATTGGCCAGTGCATCTGAAATTGAAGTAGTTCTGCATACATCTCTTCCAAGAACATAACATGGCATCGTTTCCTTCTTTATTGTTAAATATTGCGCCTCTATGGCCATCATGATCGAGATGAATGATTCCATCTAAGAATGTAACATGGCACTAGAGGAAAGAAAAAGGGCCTTCGCTGAGCGTGATATGGCGATGCTCCAACGGAATGCAGCACTAGCAGAGCACAACTCCGCCATTTAAGAGCTAAATGAATCCATATACACCCTTTATTTCTAAGGGGATTCGATGAATGATAATCAATTCACAACAAATCCTAATATACCCAAAAACAGAGACATACATCACACCAAATGAATGACATGTTTGACCTAGCCGAAGCTAAATATGACCCGATGAATAACAGTAAGATGTTGTGTGGAAGGATAATTTGGGGTTAAACCAAGTAACTTTCGATGAGTCTGTTATACGATATCGATTTTCACCTGAACTGGGGTACCCCAGCTGTGCTATAAGTGGAGAAAGATGTCAATGTATCCTTTACCTCAGGCTTCTAATAAATGATATTCTAGAATTGGTGGTAGAAAGTGAGTGGAAGTGTGCGCACTAAATTGCTGAATTGACTAGCCAATGAAGGGAATGATTTGTCGACGTCACTCGATTTTAAGGATCACTGGACCAAACAAGGTACAAACACCTACGACAACCTAAAATAGGATATCCGAGTTACAGTGGTTATGTTTCCGGGAATATTAATTATTTATCTAGGTATGGAGGGTTTAAAAATTGTTTATACATGTGTACATTATTTGACAGGTTTAGGAGAAATATTGGTAATCTATTTTTTGGCTTTGTTATTTTTAGAACAATGCGTTCGAACCATTTTCTGTATTGGACATGTTGTGTTCAAAGAAATATAGGAATTATGTTGCATCTAAAGAGAAAATCACTAATGATTCATTATGTTTAAACAGACAGATGAAGGAAATTTTCATGGTTAACAAGCATAAAGAACCCTTGACACAAGATCTTAATGGTCTTTCATCTATATTTTTAATGATGTTATGTTTGTTTGGGCGATTGACACAAATTTTCAAGTAATTTTTGCTGCAACTTTTACAAAACTAGCTTTGATTATTTTGCAAATTAACTAAGAGTTTGTTATTTGATTTAGAGGAGACGAAAATCCTTTGGTAGGTAAAAAGACTGCAATAATATTTGTGAAATAACACCAATGATTCATTTGGTGTCTTAGTAGTAGGCATCTTATTATTTTCTCTAAAATTATTTCCACCATCTTTTTGCTACCCACATTTTTGAACATGTCCACTATGCCCTTCAGCACATTGCATATATTTTTAAGCGAGGAAGTCATAATTTAATAGAATTTTATGAGTTTTTTTTCTTTTCATAAAGAAAAGGTTGTTGTTACTACATTATTGAATACACTAATGTTAAATAATGTGGTTCAATGTTATTAAACACACTAAGGTAAATCTCTGCACTTTTGTTCTAGATTCAATATTGATTACACTAAAGTGAGTGTAAAATACAAATTTTATTTAATACTTGCATGTAGTACAATAGACACATAAAATTTATATCTTACCATATTAAATTTATAATTTTAGTGCCTTTAGGAACGAGTATATATAATACTATTTGAATCATAATGGTTATTAACGACTGAAGAGGGTCAACACAAACCTTTACCCATTATGATTTGAAATTAATTTTTGTTTTGTTTGGTGTTGATATGATATGAAATTATTAAGGGTCCACACATTAATTTATAACTTCATATCAATTCGTATCATGTTATCGCGTATGTCATAGTTTTTAGACCAAGTTGCTATTGTCAAATATTCGGAACATTTTTATAACCGTGCAATAGACTGACCTTACCCTAATATATGGAGAGGCTTCTCCCATGTTTCGAACCTAAGGCTAATCGTAGCTTGGGGGAGGGCACTTGGCATCACACCAAGGCACGACTTTATACTTTTCAAAATTATTTGCGTGCCTTCAGGCACGGGCATATCCTAGTATATATATATATATATATATATATATATATATATATATATATATATATATGAATGGCAATTCTTAGTCATGTATAAATTTTTGCTTCCCTACCTAAATATATAATGAAAGACCTTCGTCTTAAATAGATTTCAATAAAACGTGATGACCAGTTATCCCGAAGATTATTTATTTATTTCGAAGGGGAGAGTCTATTGGGGAGACGGTTTTGATTGGCAGTTAACACCCCCCGCGATGTGAAGGCTTGGGAGTCTATAATCACAATGACCATTATTAGCTTTGGGATGCTTCAATTATCCTCGGGGGATCACAATGCTTGTTCTTAGCTTTAGGATGCTTCAATTGGCCACGGTGGTTCAAAATGTTCGTTCTTAGTTTGGGGATGCTTCAATTATCTAGGGGGATCATAATACCCAGCCAGGGATAGTTTGATATATATCCAATTATAGTCACGGGTGGCTTGATAGTGAACCCATCCTGGGGAAGCCTGACAATGACCCATTCAGGCAGAGTCAGACAATGACTTAATCGTTTGCAGCAAGGTAAGTGATTCCCCATTACCCACCATCTTAAGTGAACCAAGGGCATAATTATCCGCGGTAAGGGAGTTATTTCCCAATATCCACCATTGTTACAGAAGTGCCTAATCCTAATCCTTTTGGTCACAGCCTCAAGGGCCATAACCATTTAAAAGAAAATGATAAATGCAGCCTACTAAAGATTGCAAACCCTCATAAAGTTCTACAAAGTGGTCGCAAACTTATTACAATGACAGATCAAAATCCAAAAGACGACTGCAACCAGTTTTACATTGAACTATTAATTCAATATAGTTGCCGCCAACGTCTAAGGTTTAAAATTATAGCCAGTACCAAGGGATAAAGAGAAGCTGTGACATTCAAGTTCTATTACAAAGAAATGCACTCGACAAAACAGATTATGGCTGCAGTCGGGTCAAGGTTTATAAAAAAATGCTTGCATTCATCGAAGACTTAGAGCTGGGATGCTTGGGCCAAAATAAATTTAAAAAAAATGTCCCAAGGAGATTCTTGCAAAAAGTGTGCATTCAAACATCCAAGTATTCTAGTGTGCAGTCCAAATGAAAGACGACGTAGCATTACAAATGTGGTTGTAGCCAGTTTAAGGTTTTATATATAACATTCAATAAATTCTGCAGCATGATTAAGAAAAGTTATGCAAACGTATGGAGGAAAGCATAGAAGTTAATCTATAGTCCATATGGCCGTATCCCATGTACAATTACAGAAGTATTCAGGTGAAAATATAGCTTATGCAGCTTTAAAAAAATGGCCGCAACCATGTATAAGTTTAAAAATTACAGTACTGATAACTATGGTCGCAACCTTATAAAAATATATCTTTGGCTAAAGTACAAAAAATGAAAATAGCTAACTGACTGCATCATCAACTTTATCTTTATCATCCCTTCCGGCTTCGGTATTTGTCCCCTTTTCTTCATCAACTGCACCCTGCTCCATCTGCTGCCTAGGTTTTTCCTCCATAGTCGGCCTAAACTATGCCACATAACTTTCTCTTTAGCTTCAGGGAAGTTTTTCACCACCCTGTGCTTAAATTCCTGGAGGCCACGGAGGTATATATATATATATATATACACATATATATCTCAAAGCAATATATGTTTTATTTATAAGAATCATACATTATAATGAATTAGAAGCCAAAAAAAATGGGGGAGTCCGTAGGATTGTAAGATTACACTCAAATTATTATAATTCGTAGTTTCAATATTAAAATATGCTAATGACAGTGACACTTAGTGTTATTCATTTGATTAACAATGGCCACAAATAGGTTTGAATTGATATTATCATAAATGTCGAACAAATAAAAGAAATAAATCAGGTGTGGAAAATGTTACTCACCCAGTTTCAACAAAGAATGCCAGGGGTATCATTAGCTCCCAATCATTGATTGACATGGTGTATAAAAGCAAGAGATTATACAACAATTATTGCATTTCTGATAAATAAAAAACATAAATATCAAAAGTTGCCTATTACCAGATGGACAAAGCATCACCTTCTACGTTGCATTCTTCAAATTTCCTATCATCAGTATTAATATTCTATAGTATCAATTCTCGATGATGTTTAAGATAAGCATGATAATAAATGTCAATCAGATCAAGGTGTTTGTAAAAAAATTATGAAAAAAATATTATATTTAACATATAGACAAACAACTCAGGGAATATTAAAACAAAAGAGTATTTGTCCAACATAAAAATAATATTCTCTACAATATTATTAGAGAGAGAGAGAGAGAGAAATTCAAACAAAGATCAGTCCCAATCACTGCCAGCTCAAACTTATATACAATAAACAAACGATACCAATGAAACCCAAACAATAATCCCCGTTTTGAACTGGCTCTGCAAAAAACCCTGCAAAGGAAATTAAAATGCAAAGATAAAATGAAGTTGGATAAAACATATAGCCACCATAACAGATAGCTCCACCACATCAGCAGGCTGACCCACCCCTCAAATAGTGAACCACGAACCCGCAGTCATCGATATCTAACTGGTGGTCAGTATCCATTGGAGTCCAAATGTCTGAAATAAGGAGTCTGGATCGAAGAAAGAGTGAAGGGTCGGAATCAATTGGGTTATCAATTTCTAGAGAGGAAGGGGATTAATTAACCGTATCCAAAGGGTTTTTTCCTTTTTTTTTCTTTTGAAACATTTAAAGTATTAAAGAGGTTCCAATGTTTTTTTCGTTTGTCACCTCCTGCCGTTTGAGACATTGAAACATTTTAGTAAATAAAAAACTAATAAACTTCACCACCATAGCCAACAATCACCGATACCTTATCTACATATAAAAGAGTGAGTTGCAACTATTTAGAAATTGTCTTTTAGGTTCCTACGATATGATCCAGTGGAGTTTCAAACGCTGAAAGCATTTAATAGATTTGACATGTGTAAAAAGCTAATAATCTTCACCACTATAGCCAACAATCACCGATACCGTGTGTACATATAAAAGATTGAGTTGCAACTGTTTAAAAGTTGTCTTTTAGGTTCTTACGATATGATCCCGTGGAGTCTGAAACACTGATAGCATTTAATAGATTTCACACGTGCAAGTTAAGAGGCTTCGGGGTACAGTTATAATTATATATATATATATATATATATATATATATATATATATATATATATATATATTAACAACATATACGGTTATATATCTTTTACGAAATCCATTTATTATCCTCAATTATTCAAATAGAAATCATCCACCTTAAAACATATTACTTGCCCAAAAAACAAATGGTAACATAACATCAGGAACATCTCATCCTATACATACTATAAGATATAAAGCAAAAAAATAAAAACCAAACCATTTAAATAGCTGCATATAGTAAACATATCAACGTCACAATAACATATATATATCTAGGTCATGGTATTATAACATATGCAAAAAAAGAGGGCCTAATTTTAGGAAGAGTAAGTAGCGTGCTCTACTGTTCAAAAAGAAATGGTAGCGTGCTCAATACTGTTTCTAATAATATCTTATTCTCTATTCCTACTCTTTATACATTGTAACATTAACATCAAGAGGAGTGGGAATGATGGATGTGTTGTGGTCTTCCGAGGTTTTTCCTTGCTCTATTCCTTCCATGTCCACTAACCTTGACTTCATATTATCAACTGCGGTTGTATCGCTGCTAGATTCATTATTTGCAACACTAGTAATTGGTGCCTAATCAAAAGGAGTAATATGATCTCTAAGGTGTGCCCAGAATTGTGGTGGAACCAACTCCCTTATAATCTCTTTCACGCAATCAAGCAGCTGTTCCTATAACCACATTATCAATCATAAGCTGCATTTATTTTAACCAGAGAAATGATTTCACTTCAAAAATATCTACCAAATCATCCCAAACAGAAATAAGCAAGGTTTTAAAAAATGCAGGGCGTGGAGGCCAAGCCTTAAGCCTTAGAAGCCTAGGCAGGCCTTAGGCGTAAAAAGACGTGAAAAGGCGATTAGCCCTTTTTTAATATATTTTAATATTTTTTGATTAGGACAAGATTATTAAAAATACTAAAATGGTACATACCTTAAAAATATATTTAAATATTTGTAAGTTAAAATACTATTTTTTTTAAATACTAAAAAAATAAAAATAAACTCTTTTTTTTCACCCCTTACTTCTATTAAACTCGTATTTTTTCATGCCTTACCCCCCAAAAATGCACGTTTTCTCACTCCTTACCCCAAAAAACATTGACCATCGTTGACCACGTCTTAATCCACGCCTAGGGCCAAAACTTGGCGTATCTAAAAAGCCTCGCGCCTAGGCACTTTTCTAGAACACTGGAAATAAGGATTGTACAACATTTTGTTGCTATATGAACTATGAATAAATTAAATATTTTTTTCCAAGGTATCACTATAGCTTATGTGTGAAGGAAATTATTTTGGTCTATGAAATTCTGTAGGTTATTATTACATTTCAAAAAACTAAGCAGTTATCAATGAAGTACACATCGCCAACCCCAATGCAATATAAATCATCAATCATTATGAAGTTGTATATATATATATATAATAATGTTCTTGTGCGGACTGATCCGCAATTTAAGAATGCGGACCGGACATGTGTCACCTAACGGTGTGCCTAGAAATTATCGCCTAAATTATAGTCACACTCTCTCTCTTTTCTGGCTCACCGTCAGGTGACACATGTCCGGTCCGCACTCTTAAAATGCGGACTAGTTTGCACAAGAGTAGGACTATATATATATATATATATATATATAGAGAGAGAGAGAGAGAGGGAGGCTCATCTACATCATGATGTATAGATCACACCATACATCACACCTAGTTCTTGGCCCAAAGAAGCCTTTTTTCCAAAAAAAATATTTGTCTCTTGAAATTAACCTTCCAATCAACCCATATTCAAAAATTTAGGTCAAAATATATATTGTAGCTTTTTTTTAAAAATCCACAAAAAACTGCTGGCGCAGACCCTTATAAATAAGGTATTTCGAGCAGTTTTTTGTGGACTTTTAAAAAATAACTACAAAATATAATTTGACCTAATTTTTTAAACATGGGTTTATTGGAAGGTTAATTTCAATAGAAAAATAAAAATTTTGAAAAAAAAAATGTTTTTTAGGTCCTACAACTAGGTGTGATGCAGGGATGATGTATTAAACATGATGTAGGTGAGCCTTCTCCTATATATATATATAAACATTTAATAAATTGCGTAATTACCCTATTGACAAATTGATTGGATGCAATAGTCTCTTTGATTTCTGGATATCGTCCTCACGATATGAAGTCAGTTACAACAGCCGAGGCAGCAAATATTGATGGTCTGAACCGGGTGAATTTGACGTCTGTGATAGAAATAAAGATATAATAAATATCATTTTGTTTAATCATTAAAAATACAATTTGAAATATTTTCTTTAAGAGTAATAATTACCATCAAGTTTCATTCACTTGGTCAACGAGGGAAGAGATCCTTGACTAAGTCAATGGTATTAAAAGTCTTATTTTGCCCTAAGCACATTAAAATGACAAATATACCTCGAAACTATATTTGAAAGTTATTACCTCATTTTTTTAAAATAAAACAATCAAAGCTTTAAAAGTTCATAATTTTAAATCCGTAAATCTAAAATTCACAAAATTTATATATTTGGAATCTACTAGTCAAGATCTATCAAACAACATCCATTTTCGATATTTTTTGTTAAAAACATCGAAATAAATAAATTTACTATTGCCGTAAAACCTCATTTTTTTGGGAAAAAATTCATTTTTTTATGAAAATTCTTCTTCTACAGCTCGGGCGATGGCGCCGCTGACGTGAACCAGAAAAATAAAGAAACGGACAAAAAGAGAGAGAAACTATCCGAAGACGCTTCAGACGAGATTTTCTGGTGTGTTTTTCCGGTGAATCTCCGATTGGGGTGGGGACAGGGGTGTTGCATTAAAAAAAGTCGATGATATTTTATGCATTTTTTATTCAATAAATAGGATTAATCTTGAATTATCACTTTTTTATATAATTTTTTAAATTATAAATAATTTATTCAAAATGAATCTATTTCATGACTACTTACTCTTGTGCATGCTCCAAACCCAGTTCACAACCAGCCGATGTCTGAGATTTACTTTACAATGTGTGTCAAGGTTGTTCAACAAAGAAACGAATAAATCAAGGAAGCTAAAACCGTGACCGAACTCATTCGCCAATTCAGAGTTGACAGAATCTGAAACTGTATTTCCAGTAATTCATCAGGTGTCATATCACCAATAGCCTCCTGATGTACCTATACATAATTAAACAAACGTCTTCTAGCATATCCATTAGTGTCTATTTAGTTAAAGGGTTCATTAACCATTACCAACTCTAACCAAAAGAATTAGGAAAAACGAAAACAACACAAAATGAAAATTAAAAAAATAATGTATAGCAGTTTTACCAGAAACTCAAGCGATTCCGTTCTGAGTTTGGACGCAATCACAAGACAGCAGTTAGCCACTTTTTTCAAGAATTGTGCATCATCCAGCCACGTCAAGAATTTAAAATAAAAAACCAAGAACCAAACGGAACTTACGTTTTGGTCATTGTTCTTATTTTACCCGTATAGGTTGTCTTTAAATCAAATGATCGAAGTATGTTATGGAAAGAAATAGTGTTATTGTATCTTCATTTTTGTCTGAATACTGTTCATTCAAGTTCGAAAACCATTAGTATATATCATCAGACTCTAAAGAATGGATTTTTTTTTCATCTCTACATACACACATAGTACACACATATCTTACTTTTGTTATAATGACAATGGTCGTCTTTCTTTGGGGAGAGCGAGCTTCTAAGAGATAGTAATCCTCGGCAGCCATATGATATGATTCAACTTCAAAGAGTTTGAGTTGTTTAACAAACGGACCCTCGGCATCCGTATTAATTTTTTTTTTTGGAATTTGGAGGGTTTCGTGAAGAGAAGAAGATGATAATTGTTGCAGATATGAAAAGGTAAAGGAAGGGATTTTCTTATATTGTGACTTTCACTCACTTTATGTCTCTCTCTTACATTTATATTTTCTCCAGCCCTTTTTATCTTCTTATGCCCCTTCATGTATCCGACCTTTCTATTTCTCCTTATTTTTCTCTTTTTTTTTCTCTCTCTCGCAGTTTCGTGCCTTTTCATATTTGATTGTTATGACATTGGAAATGAGCAGGAAGGTTGATCTACGCAAATATTTTAGTACCAATTGTTTTACCTAATCTTTGTTGTTTGTTTTTATGTTACATATTTGTTTTAGTTTAATTTTAGCGGCTATGACATATTGATTTTATTTACACATTTTTTATTTCTCATTAGCAATTATATTTCTTCATTGATGATATGTTAACCAAGAAAAAAAATCATCCAACTGTATCGATGATCTTAGATGAACTTTTGATCATCTGAAAAAGCACGAAATGAACTCAACCTCGCAAAATATGTCTTTCGGGTCAATGAGGTAAAGTACTTGGTCTTCATAGTCAACTATATCGGCATAAAGGCTAACCTGAATAAGATACAAGCCCTGATTAATATGCAATCTCCCATAAGCAAAAAGAACAATTAAAGATTGACAAGAAATGTAGTAGCACGGAACAAGTTTATGCAAGTGCCACTAATAAATGTCTTCCATTCTTCATGGTGATGCAAAATGCCTTCAAGTGGAAGATGAGCATGATGCAGAGTTCCTAGAATTGAAGAAGTACTAGGGGTTTGAGCTATTATTGTCAAGGCTAGTGCTTAGAAAAAAACTCTATTTTTATTTGGCAATATCAGAGTCAACCATCAGTTCAGCATTGATCCTACAAGAAACGAGAATGCAAAGGTCTGTCTACACAACCACCAAGGCATACCATGGAGAAAAAATTTAGTACCTTATACTGTATAAGTCAGGCTTGTCGTTGATTGAATCTTAGTGTAGAATGAAGCCATACTTTCAACTACATAATATTGTCATTTATACAAAACCTCCTCAACGAAAAGCTATTCATAAACTTGAGAAATCAGACAAACTGATGACCTGGGCAGTAGAACTAAGAGAGTATGACATACAATATGAACACATAACTGCAATTAAAGGTCAAGCACTGGCCAATTTTATAGAGTTTACATACGAATATATGACTATTGAGTAGACTTTCATATAAGAGAGCTCAACAACAGGAACAACAAAGAAGACTTATGCGGAAAAGAGCTCAGTTGTGAAGATATTCGAGTAGATTTATCTGAAAGAGAGCTTAGTGATAAAGACAATCGAGTAGACATCTTAGAAAGAGAGCTCAATAAATACTACCGACCATAATATTGACAAACCAGAGTCATCGATTCGGCATGAAGAAAGGTATATTTTTCTGGATCAAATGAAGAAGTTGTTCAAGAATTGATATTTATTTAAAGGCCACTTTGAAGAATATCCTCCTTTGTGTTAGTTATGTGTGGATGGATGATGCGACTAAGAATGTGTCTCAGAAGATCGTTCTCTCTAGGCTTAAGTGCAAACCTGTCGCTCAAGTAATAATCTAATAAGTTAGGTATCGATCCTCAAGGAAATAGGATGAACGGAGTCGTAACGATGTTGGACAGACAAAGGAAACCTAACTTTGACACTAAAGAAAATGGAAAAGGTGATTTAGATGTGGAAACAACTACAACTATATGCAATTTTGAAAATGATTAACTAATGAAATTATGAATGCAATTATCCTACTTCAGAATTTTCGAACAAATTGACTAAAATTTTAACTACGAACGGAGAAAAATATGCCGGGTTACAATCCCCCACACCCTAGTAATTCACCTCGTAAAATACTAGATTCAGAATTAAAGCTTTAAATGAATCCGACCTTTTAATGATCCTAAGTATTACATATATGAGGGATCGTATCCCGCATAGTACGTAAGCAAAGGTTGAATTAAAATTCGGTCTTTATCTCTCCTAACTATTACACATATGAGGGACCGTAGCCCGCACAGTATCTAAGCTATTGCTGAAATAAGGAAGTATCATATTAACTATGATACAATTCATCTAAGTTTTAATTTCGACATCTATTTCCACTATCGTGAATTACATCTAAGTTCATGCACCCCAACCCTTGAAAACTTATCCAGACATCTGAAAACTGGAAGAAATACGTTTGGAATGAAAGAATTTTTTTTTACTACTGAACGAAGATGAAGAGTGATGAAATTTCTATTAAAAAAGTAACTATTGTAATAATTAAAAGAAGAATCAGAATGGTATTAATTGCAAAACTACAGGAAAGATAGGATTTCTTATTGTTCTTCTTCTCTAAAATTGATTACCAAAACTTCCCAAACGAATCAGGAGCCTCCTCTTATGTCTAAGAAGAGTTTACAATTTATAAGCTACGAATACTAAGAGTTTGAACCATGAAGGAGTCTAATTTTACATGTGGATAAGTTCAAATTTCCAAAAACAGAACCGATCCTATTAAGGGGTTCGACTCGGTTCCATCTTTGACAACCTTTATAGAAAGTTCTTCGAGCATAGGATCAGTTCATTTTCCCTCTTCTTCGGTTCGGTTCAATCTTCTCATTACTTTACAGAAAGCTTTCCAGGTATAGTTTCAGTTCGTTTTCCTTCCACTTCAGTTCGGTTCCATCTTTTTAGTGCTTTATACGAGCTTTCTCAGGATGGGATCGATTCATTTTCCCTCCCTTAGGTTCAGTTCCATCTTTTCAGGAACTTTCCTCCTTGTATATCCTTGAAGCTTTTGGTACGAAACTCGGATTTGGATGTTGGTCCTTCCTAAACACTGAATACTTGCAAAATAGATGGAAAATACACAAAATTCGGCGTACTCATTAGAAACTTATCAATAGCAATTATATGATATTAATTTACTCGAATTACACTTTGTGGAGCGATAAAAGCCTCTAAATTAAGGGGATAAATGGGAAGAATTTATGCCTAATCAAACCCCCCTAACTTAGAACTTTGATCGTCCCGATCAATGTAAAAAGAATCAAAACATGGTCTAACTCGAAAATGGGATAAAATACCGCTTTCACGGGTGAGTGATTGCATTTAACATATGCAACAAGCCTTTAAACCCCTATGTTACCCTAGTAGGACGAGTGGTATCTCGTGATGGTTTGTAGAGAATATACCCACAAAATTCGACTCAAAAGAAACACAAAATACACAAAAATTGTATAATTCAAACTTTTCGAGAAAATAATCATCATCATTTCATGTTCAAGAGTCTCAAATCATATTGCATGTGTGTGAAACCAGAAATTTAACCGCTAATTTCCACCGATTGACTATTACGTTACTTATTCAAAAATTCATTTTGATTTAAAAATCTCACGGAATACTCTTACAAACGAATCAATCGGAATGTGGCTATTCTCTCGGTATGCGTCATTTATAAGAGTAAATGTATTGGAACCAAGTTCACGCACACAAATAGAAAGATGGAAATTTTATGGTAACTGGATCTCATCATCGGATTATGGTTATAAGAAAATGGGAACATTTCCTCTAATTCATATTTTTTATCTCTTTTATTATCTTTTTGTGTATTTTCTCTCCACGCAGTAACCAATTTCGCATAAAGGACTCAGTTAGGACTTTTTTTTTTGGTTAAAGGTGTATTGGGTAATATGGGAAAGGTTGGGAACATCCAAATTGGAAAAAATATTCTTATGATGTCTGGTAGTGCTTTTCCGGGCTTTTGCTCATTTTTTTCTATTTTCCATGCTTTTCTTTTTCTTGCTATTTTTCTTGAGCATTCTTCTATTTTTTTCTTGACCCTTTTTGTTGCACTATTTGGATTTAATTTATGGGATTATCACTGTTCTCAATTTCGGGCCAATTGGGTTTTTTCGGGTTGTCAAACGAAAGGGAGAAATTTCTTCGGCTCAATTTGGGTTACAATTGGGATAAAAAAAATTCGCTACTTTTTCTGGACAATATTTTTAGGTGATAAACGAGGGCCTACTCATTGTCCAAAACACTAATTGCATTACCATACGCATTTCGAGATGAATTAAGTTTAGAGATCTATTTTTGGCACATTTTTCACGGCAATATCACACACATTTTCCATAACCGATCAAAGTGAAAGGATTGAGATCCTCGACGACTTATTGGACGCTGAAAGGAACTTTTGATTTAACAATTAACTCGGATTGATTTAAAAAGTTCACAAAAATGAAAGGCTCGAATCTCACCGGGGTTGTTAATCTCCACATTTATTCGTTAAGTCGCTTATGTTCGCTCAATTTCCATCTTTGGTCAATTTTTCCTTTTTGTATTATGTTTTTACAATTTGAGACTTTAAACCAAATTTTAGTGATATTTTCAAAAAATTAGAATTCCAATATTTATTTATTTTGATTTTTTGGGGGTTTTTCAATATTTTATGATTTTTTTTTAAATTTCTAGGCATTTTTGAAAATTTGTGAAGTTTTAGAAAGACGCACTTGTGACCCCCCCTAACTTAGACTTTTGCATTGTCCTCAAGCAAAAAGGACTAAAATCTAACTGAAAGCGAATTAAAAGTGCGAGAAAATAAAACAAACAAATGAAACATAAATGCAAATTTTTTATAGAAACTTAACAACTTTGTTACAAAAGGTAGGGTAGAACACACAACCAACAATGTTTAAACAACCAACACAACACACAAATAACAAGAGCTTCATTGGTGAGGCGGATTTGAGGGACCGAGTGCACTGGGATCATAGGGATCATAGAAGAAAGTTATGGTCGGTCCACCGAAGTTGAGCTTGTATAGATGGGCATTGTAGTCGGTGCATCATGCCCGTGTCCCTGCGGTAGGCATCTTGATCCCTTTGATAGACCGCTTGGTCACGATTGTATTGGGTGATGAACCCGTCAAAATAGGATTCCATCGTTGCAAGGGGCCTATCGAAATCTGCACCCGGGGGCTCAAAGTCCGAGTCATTGTCCTCGACGTATTCTTCTTCTTCAGCCCCGACCATCTCGACGTCCTCAGTTGCGGGCTCTTCAACATGGATCTCTTCCTCGGCCTCTAAATTAACCACCTCCCAGGCTGCTCGAAGGATAGCCCTATGTTAGGCACTCCGAGTGCGTGACACCTTCCCAATGGGTTTCGAGAGGCGTGGGAAAGCGTGAGGTGGCTGGATATCAACATCGGCAAGGAGGGAGGTTATGAGGCGTGCATAAGGGAGGGCCACCGTACCTTTTTGCTCCCAGGCCGCGTAAAGAATATCTGCATAAGGCATGTGGGCCAGATTGAGGTGAAGTTTGGGTCGCAAAGGCGGTACACGAGGGTTGCTTGGCGAGGGCGCATCGCCGAGTGCACACTATATGGAAGGTGATGCGCGCCTTATCGTTTAGGCGTCCTATGGGAAAGGTGCCCCTTTCCCAAATATCATTGGGATCGAGACGATCGATGTATTGCTGTTTGGGAATGGTGGGGGCATTGGTTGGGTAGTCATAGAATTTCAGGTGGGGGATGACCTTGGTAGCAAGTTTGCAAGCGAGAATGGCCAAGGAAAATAGGGTGGGGCGACTGTTGACAAAGGCTTGGCACTCGAACTCGCCCGTGCGGACGAGAGATCCATAGAAAGATCGGACTTCATCCGCCCACACTACATTGTGGGGTTCTTAAGGTATTGCACCCACCCCCTCCTGTTGAAAAGGTTGGTGACATGGCGGGGCAGCTCGTCTCGACGACACGCTCAATGTGCAGTTCATAGGATAGGTCAAAATTTGTTTCGCACCATACATGCTCCATGTGGGAGGGGTATTCCCCATTGCCATTGGGAAGAATCTTGGTGGACATATATTTCGGGGGAAGAGAGGGATTTGCCATGGAAAGATTGGGAATATTGGGAATGAGAGAGTTAGGGTTGTTGAGAGGGAGGATAGAGAGGAGGTGCGAGGGAAATGATAAGGTAGAGGTGGGTTTTATAGGTGGTGGGGAGGTATGGGTGGGGGGGGGGGGAAGGAATTTGGAGGGAAATGGAGAGGGGATGTTTGGAAGGAAAAGGGGGGAGGGATGGTCACCTCGGGAAGAACAAAAATCGCAGAATCCGGACCGATCCGATTCAGTGGAGATTTGGTTCAGTTTTTTTATTTTTTTTATTTTGCGATATATCAAAACCGAACCGATCCGGTTAGGGGATTCTCTCCGGTTGCATCTCTGGCAGAACCTTCTTTCTAGACTGCTGCACTCAAATCCCACACCCTCGAATTTTTGGACACTTTCTCACTTATACTCCCACTTGTATTTCTAGATGCCCTCATGAAGTGTGTGTTGGAGCACGTGATCCTAACCCTAACCTTACATAACCTACCTACGGACTCAAGCTAATATACCAACACTCAACTACTATACACAAGAATTCACCCCATACGCGTCGGGGGTGAGACAACCTCTCAACTCAAGCTCATTGGACCCCGTAAACGGGGTCTGACAAGTAGATGGTGTCGATCTCTTCTACGCACGCCTCAACATATAGATTTAGGCATTGTACATTGACTTTGAATGCATTCCGCCCTTTTGGATCTTCCAACTCTATTACTCCATGGGGAAATACACTTCTCACAAGTAATAAACTAGTCCATCGGGACCGCAATTTACCCGAAAATAGATAAAGCCGGGAGTTATAGAGGAGTACCTTTTGTCTCGATTGATAATCTTTTCGTCGGATAATCTTATCATGTGCTAGTTTCATTTGAGCTTTTAAATTCTTGGCATTCTCATACGCATCATTGCGTATCTCCTCTAACTCATTCAGTTGAAGCTTGCGAGCTTCATCGAATTTGTCCATATCATAATTTAATCTCTAAATGGCCCAATATGATTTGCACTCCAACTCAACGGGAAGATAGCAAGGCTTGCATACAGAAAGCGGAATGGGGACATTCCGAGTGGGTTGTTGTATGCGGTACGGTAGGCCCATTGCGAATCGTTTAATCGAAGGGACCAATCTTTTCGATCGGGATTGACGATCTTCTCTAGTATGTTCTTGATTTCATGTTTGTGGGTTATAGGTCGTTCCAACCTTGTGAACGACGCCATACTTTCTCATAAGCTTCTCGAATGGCCTGTTGAAAAGTGCTTGCCATTATCACTAATTATCACTTTCGGAGCATCAAAGAAAGAAAGTATGTATTCCTGTAGGAATTTTATCACTACTCTATTATCATTAGTCTTGGTAGCTATAGCTTCCACCCATTTAGAAATGTAGTCTATCGCGATAAGGATGTATAGGAAACCAAAAGATGGGGGAAAAGGGCCCATGAAATCAATACCCCAGCAGTCAAAGATCTCAATAATGAGTATCGCGGTTAATGGCATCATGTCTTTTTGGGTAATCGCTCCCATCCTTTGACATCTATCGAAAGATTTTCAATAATTTCTCACATCCGGAATATTGTGGGACAATACAAACTGCATTGAAGAATTTTAGCGGATGTCTTTTTCACGGAAAAGTGGCTTCCACATGCTTCTGAATGACAGAATTGGATGACCTTTGGAATTTTGTCATCCGATATGCATCGTCCGATGATCTGATCGGCGTAATATTTAAAAAGAAATGGATCATCATAGAAAAACATGCGCGACCAAGTGATGAACCTCTTCTTATCTTGCAGTGTCCAATCGGGAGGGACGACTCCCGTGACAAGATATTTCACTATATCCGCAAACCAGGGCAAAAAAGAGGTGGCAAAAAGTTGGTCATCTAGAAAATATTCGTCTATGGGTTTAGGATCACTAGGTATGTCGAACGAAAGTCGTGATAAGTGATCGTCATTGACGTTTTCTACTCATTTTTTGTCTTTAATGGAGAGATTAAACTTTTATACGAGTAGGATCCACCTTCTGAGGCGTGGATTTGCGTCCTTCTTTGTAAGTAGATATTTTAACGTGGCGTGGTCAGTGAAGCAAGTGATGGGAGAATCGATGAGATAGGACCAAAATTTATCGAGAGTGAATAGTATCGCTAGAAACCCCTTCTCCGTGGTGGAGTAATTGAGTTATGGTCCGATAAGGGTTCGACTAACGTAATAGATGACATGAGCCTTATTGTCTTTTCTTTGGCCTAAAACAACCCCTATCGCATAGTCGCTAGCATCACACATAACATCGAATGGCAAGGACCAATCCAGAGATTACATAATGGGAGAAGAACAAGCTTGTTTTTTAGTTTTTCAAAAATGCTTTGGCATGCTTCCATTCATTCAAATGGGGTGTCCAATATAAAGAGATTGCTTAAGGGTCTAGCAATGGAGCTAAAGTCCTTAATGAACCGTCTATAAAACCCCGTGTGGCCCAAGACGGAGCACACCTCTTTCAGCGATTTAGGTGGGGGTAGGTCAGCTATGACATTTATTTTTGCTCGATCAACCTCGATCCCTTTGGATGACATGATGTGTCCAAGAACTATACCCTCGGTTACCATAAAATGGCATTTTTCCCAATCTAGCACTAAGTTCTTTTCCACACCTCGAGCTAGTACTTTATCAAGATTGGCTAAACATAGGTCGAAGGAGGTGCCAAATACACTAAATTCATCCATAAACACCTCTAGTCCTCTCTCAATCACGTCACTGAATAAGCTCAACATGCACCTTTGAAAGGTCGCCTGTGCATTACACAAGCCAAATGGCATGCGCTTATAGGCAAACGTTCCAAAGGGGCAAGTGAATGTTGTTTTCTCTTGATCAAGTACATCGACTTCAATTTGGTTGTATCCGAAATAACCATCTAGGAAGCAATAATAAGGGTGGCCCGCTACTCTTTCAAGCATTTGATCGATAAATGGTAAGGGGAAATGGTCTTTTCTAGTTCCCGCATTGAGTTTTCGGTAATCAATGCAAATGCGCCATCTAGTGGTGGAACGTTGTGTAACTAGATCTCCCTTGGAATTTTTAATCCCAGTCATGCCTGACTTCTTCGAGACGACTTGAATGGGGCGCACCCACTTGCTATTCGAGATTGGGTAGATATTCTCGGCATCCAACACTTTATAATTTCAGTCCTCACCACATCTTTCATTATGGGATTTAGTCGTCATTGCATTTCTCTCGAGGGCTGAACATCCTCTTCGAGATGAATCTTATGGGTGCAAATTAGGGGGCTTATCCCCTTTAAATCAGTTATACACCAACCAAAAGCATCTTGGTGATTCCTCGAAGTCTTTAACAAGTTACCCTCTTGCTCTTCATCTAAGCTAAAGGAGATAATAACAGGAAATGTCTCACTTTCACCTAGGAAAGCATATTTGACATTGGAGGGCAGTTTCTTCAACTCGAGAGTCGGGAATGTGTCGCTAAAGGGAACCATGAGTGCTTCCCTTGGCGGTAAATCTTCGAATCGAGAAATCCAATTAACATCTCTCGTATCCTCATCCGACGGTCTCTCATTGAGTAAGCCTCTCAACTCCTCTATATCCCTCTCAAACTCGGTATAGGCGCTATCACTCTCATGAGTAGAAGCTAGGAAAACTTCTAAGGCATCTCTACAGTAATTTTCCTCAAAGTATTCCTCTACGACCTCCTCAATTAAACTCATCGCGTGAAGACCATCTTATTCCCCTGCTTATTGGTCTATGTTGAAGATGTTTATTGCCAAAGTCATATTACCAAAAGTGATTTGCATCTGCCCATTTCTAGTATTGATCACTGCGTTAGCTGTGGCTAAGAATGGGTGTCCCAGGATGATGGGAACATGATTTTTCGAGGCGAAGGAGGTATCTGTGTCCCAAATGACAAAATCTATCGGGAAGTAGAAAGTCTCCACTTGGACTATCACGTCCTCAACTATACCCCTTGGTATCTTCACGGTTCGATCCGCTAAATGGAGAGTGATACTTGTGGGCTTAAGATCACCCAAATCAAGTTTCCAATAAATCGAATAAGGGAGAATGTTGACACTTGCTCCCAAATCGAGTAAAGACTTTTCAAATTTGTTTTCTCCAATGGTGCAGGAAATGGTAGGGGCACTGGGATCTTTATACTTAGGGGGAGATCATTAAGAAGTACAGAGCTCACATTTTGTACTAGAAACACGTTCTTTTTTACCTTCATCCTCCTCTTAACTGTCAATAAGTCTTTTATGACATTAGCATAGGATGGAATTTGCCTTATTACATCGAGGAAAGGTAAGTTCAACTATACGTTCTTAAGTACTTATAGCACTTCATCACTTATGGTCCTGTTATGGGTGGGAACTAATATTTAAGTAAATGGTGCCACAGAGGGTGGTTTCACTACTACCTCGGGCTCACTAGTGTTTTCTTTGTCACTCTCTTTCAAGGGGACATCTTTGGCCTCTTTTGTGCCGGGCAAAATCTCCTTATCTTTGGGTGCGTTGTGTGGAGGAGGTGATAAATCAATGACTCTTCCATTACGAAGAGTGGTCAAAGCTTGACGTTGCTCCTGATGTTCTGTAAGGGTGGAGCTAACACTAGTTTAACCTTGGGGAGGTCTTTGGCCCTAGGCAAGAAATTTGCCCTTCTCTTGGATACTCAATGATGATTGCAACTTTGAAATATTTGCATTTATATCGTTGATCATGCGCTTAATTCAAGAAGTGGTTACATTCTGGGTAGTGATGAATTAGTTTATCGTATCCTCAAGATTTCTTCACGGTGGAGTGATATATGGCCCCGTAGGTGGTGGTGCCTGCACATGTTCTTGCATGTGTGGTGCTTGTTGAAAGTGCGATGGTGGAGGAGGGGCGACATGTGAATTAGGATTCATCGTAGCATTTGGTTTCCCATAGCTAAAACCAGGATGGTTTTTCCATGAAGGGTTGTAAGAATTCCCGTATCGTGCACCGAAATTACCCTTAAATCCTCTTATACCACTCACTTGTTCTTGAAGCATAACTTTGTAGGTGGGTATCGTCGGGCATTCCACTGTTGAATGTCCCGCCTCACAAATAGCACACAACTTCTCAATGGGGTTCGGTATGGTGCCAGTTGGTCCTCTTGCACATATCTCAAGTATTTCTTGCATTCCTTTCTCAAGTATATCGAGTCCACTGTCCATCATATTATTCTTTTCTACATGAAATAGGCCAGGCGCCGATGGAGTGATGGTCATTTGGATAGTTCAATTATGAGCGCTACGGTCAAATGTATCCCATGCTTGGGTAGTCTCAGCGACATACCTCTGGTGAAGCTCAACATCGTTGGTGTCTAGGTCGACAAAGGGACCATCACACATGGTTTCAACGAGTTGTTTGGAATTTATATTCATCCCATTATGAAAGAAGGAAATCATTTATAGTTTATCAAGTCCATGATGAGGGAACGAAGTAATTAACTCATTAAAATGATCGTAACATCGATCGAACGACTCATTTTCTAATTGTCAAAAGGTTTGAATTTGAGCCTTAAGGGAGTTCAATCGATGTTTAGGAAAGAATTTCTTGAGAAATTTAGATTGTTACTCATTCCAGGATGCAATCGAGTTTGGAGATAAAGACTATAGCCAGGTTTTAGCCTTGTCCTTTAGCGAGAATGGGAAGAGTTTGAGGTGGATCACATCTTGTGTGCAAGTTTGATCACTGAGGGTCTCGCATACATCCTCGAATTCTCGGATGTGGAGATATGGCTTTTAAGATTCCATTTCATTGTAGTGGGGAAGCATCTAGATCATCCCATTCTTAAAGCGAAATTGCTCTGCATTATACGAGAGTAGAATGCATCCCGGAGTGACAGTGCGCTCGGGATATAAGATTTCTCTCAAATGGCGGTACGAGACGTCTTCCTCACCTGCGGCTGCACTACCATGTTGTGACATGGCTCTCTCACTTGATGACTTTGTATCCTCACTTGGTATACTCGGAGCGTGCTCTGTGGTGTGTCCTTAGAGGAATGTCGGAGTGTAACTTGCAATTGAGTGTGGAGGCGTGGGAATGGGACCCAGAATTATGGAACGTTTGAAGTGTGAGGGCTATCAGGGTCATACTTAACTATCGGGTTTTCATGAATGATGGTTGGAGTATTTTGGGGAGTTAGAGTGAGTTCGAGATTTTGCATGAACATGATTATGAGAGATGATGAAGAATTCTTTTTGCGCTTTAATTTTATTTTTTTTAATGTTTTTGGATTTTTGGAAATTTTTGGTCAAAGTGTTAGATTGACTGGATCTAATCCTAAGTCTACCTAATTCCCCGGCAACGACGCCAAAAACTTGACGCGACTAAGAATGTGTCTCAGAAGTGCATTCTCTCCAGGATCAAGTGCAAGCCCGTCGGTTAAGTAATAATCCGATACGTCGAGTATCGATCCTCAGGGAAATAGGACGAACGGAGTCGTAACGACATTGGACAGACAAAGGAAACCTAACTTTGACTTTAAAGAACAAGGAAAAGGTGATTTGAATGGTGAATCAACTACAACTATATGAAATTTTGAAAATGATTAACTAATGAAATTATGAATGCAATTATCCTACTGTAGAATTTTGAAAACCTTGACTAAAATTTTAATGATGAACGGAGAGAAATAGGTCGGCTTACAATCCCCCACACCCTAGTAATTCACCTCGTAAGATACTAGATTCAGAATTAAAGTTTTAAATGATTCCGACTTTTTAATTCTTTTAAGTATTACATATATGAGGGATCGTAGCCCGCACAGTACGTAAGCAAAGGATGAATTAAATTTCAATATTTATCTCTCCTAAGTATTAGACATATGAGGGATCGTATCCCGCACAGTATGTAAGCAAATGCTGAAATAAATTAGTATCATATGAATTACGATACAATTCATCTAAGTTTTAATTCCAACATTTATTTTCACTAGCGTGAATTACATTGGGTGGGGTTCATGCATCACAACCCTTGAAAACTTATCCAGACATATGAAAACTGGAAGAAAACGCGTTTGGAATGAAAGAAAACATTTTTACTAATGAACGACGATGAAGAGTGATGAAATCGCTATTAGAAAAGTAACTACTGTAATAATTAAAACAAGAATCAGAATGGTATTACTTGAATTACAAAACTACAAGCAAGCTAGGGTTTCTTATTGTTCTTCTTTTCTAAAACTAATTACCAAAACTTCCCTAACGAATCAGAAGCCTCCTCTTATATCTAGGAGGAGTTCAAAATTTATAAGTTACGAATAATAAGAGTTTGAACCATGAAGGAGTCTAATTTTACAAGTGGATAAGTTCGAATTTTCGAAAGCAGAACCGATCCTATTAAGGGGTTCGGTTCGGTTCTATTTTTGACAGCCTTTACAGAAAGTTCTTTGAGCATAGGATTGGTTCATTTTTCCACTTCTTCGGTTCGGTTCCATCTTTTCATTACTTTATAGAAATTTTTCCAAGTATAGGTTTGGTTCGTTTTCCTTCCACTTCGGTTCAGTTCCATCTTTATAGTGCTTTATAAGAGCTTTCTTAGGATGGTACCGATTCATTTTCCCTCCCTTGGGTTCGGTTCCATCTTTTCAGGAACTTTCCTCCTTGTATATCCTTAAAGCATTTGGTACAAAACTCGGATTGGGATGCCGGTCCTTCCTAAACACTGAATACCTGCAAAATAGATAGAAAATTAACGAAACTCGGCGTACTCATTAGAAACTTTTCAATAGAAATGATATGATATGAATCCACTTTAATTAAACTTTGCGGAGCGATAAAAGCCTCTAAATTAAAGGGATAAATGGGAAGAACTTATGCCTAATCAATGGCTCCTTGCAATCAACGAATGATTTGAACTTTTCCACCCCAGTTTCCTCAACCTTAACTAGAGTTTCATTTGTTTTAACAAGCTTTTGGTTCAGCCTAACCAACTCTCGATTGGTTCTTCAAAACCTCTTCTTAGACACAATTATCTCATTATTGGCCTTTTTAAAGGCCTCCTTAAGACTTTGGAACTTGATGGTATCAGTGCTAGCCTGGTCCTTTAGCTTTTAGATATCCTCTTTCATCTAGCTGAGAGATATCATTTTTGAGACCACCCGATCTTCCTTCTCCTGAAGCTTGCAATAAGATTTTTGCATCTCATTAGATCCTTCAACTAGGTTTTCTCCTTAGTGAGTGCAGTAATAGTGCTCTTGTTCTCCTCATAAGTGATATGACTGGTCACAACTTTTCTCTCTCAAAATAGTGGCATCTATTGCACCCTAATAGAAAAGTAAAAAAGGATCAGTAGGTAACAAAGTATAAACATAAACAGACGAAATAATTTTCACAGGCTTTCCACTAAAAGATAAAGCTGCACCAACTTTGAAAAGGCATCAGGGTCATAACCCCTCAAAACTCAAAATGCTTAATACACACGTAATAACTAAGAAAATCAATAACATTTATGTGGTGGAAAATGGAGTTTGGATTATATTTCAGATCCTTAGCTTTGATGGATTATTAGGTTCAAACTTGAAGTATATAACCTGGCCATAACTGGAGGCTGATCCCTGAGCACGATGAGTCGATGAGAAGGTTTTCCCTTGATTTGAACAATCTCAATGACATAATTAACTGGTTTAGACTTAGCCACCCATAGAACCTTAGGGTCTCTTTGAGTTGTTAAAGTTACACGGTGATTCATGTCACGTGCAACAAAAGGACCAGAAAACATTGGAGCCTTAACCTTTGGTTTTTCCTGAGTAGATACTTCAACTTCATCTTTCCTATGAGCGTTTATCTCAACTTATTTCTTATACTCAACATCAACCGTCTCTTGGATATCAACTATCTTCTTGACCTTGGTCTCGTCATAAACCTGCTTCTACTACTATACCTCCATCATTTTATGGAAAGCGGTGTCTACAGCATCACGATCAACCGCCAGAGGTTCCATCCCATTGTAAGGTTAAAAAATAAAGCCCGAGGTAATAGGACTGGAAGGTTCACAAAATTAAACAGTTAATCGTATCACAACACATAAGTAAAAGTTAATTAGATATAATAAAATATTATCACCTGCTTCAACTTTGGCATTATCACCCTAGTCAGCCTCGGCCGCCTGATCAACTTGAACATGTCTTTCTACTACCAGGGGAACTAATGTCTTTATAGAGGAACATCACCAATGGGAGTGTGATGCTCGAAGCGCATGAAATTGGCCACAAATAAAAGGTCTTCAAACTTTAGGGGATTGGGCACATAAAGAATCTCAACTTAGTCTAGCCATATATGAGGAAGCACCAGAGATTTCTTCACTAAAAAAGTTAAACAATTGTATCACACAATACAAATCAAAGGGCAATCAGAAAGAAAATGAAAACAGATGTTTTCCAATTTTATTCATCCCAACCCATTCATAGGGAAGCCTATAAACCTCTCATTCTCATGGGCTTTGAATTCCCATTCACCCTTAATAAATGGAAATTGATTTTTCCAACTATGGTTACTAGACTGGACAACCTTAACCATCCTCAAATGGGACTTCCCGGGTGAGAAGTAATACCTGAAGCTTTGGCATTATCCTTTAAGCCATGGAAGAACCTAAATATGTCTATAGAAAGATGAAAATCAATTCGGTCCTTCCAAAACATCATCGACTCAATAATTTTTCTATATGCCTTAGGGGGCGTTGGGTAGGAGCACCACTATTACCCTTAAAGATGGACCTAATAACTGGGTGTAAGGGAAGACTAAGTGCAAGTTAAAGTTCCCACAAGGGGAGCAAACCTCATATGCATTTAGATGATCATAAACTCTTATGTCACAATTAGGCATCCTAGTCACAATGTTAATAGGAATGCTGCACTTTACCCTTCGATCATTCAACTCATCCTCAAGCATTGCAGGCATGCCTCCTAGAACCGGTATTGGAGAGGTCATTGGAGTCAATACTAGAAGTACTATCCTTACCAAAGGATACACCAACAAGACAAGGGGATGTAATAAGTCTATCAGACATGACTCTTTCAACCAAAGCTTCTAAGTCAATAATGGAACTATCAGAGACCATATTCACAAAATTACCACCACCAGGTTGGTGTTCAACCTGGTAACTTATTTTTAGTCCCAAAAACTCAGGACAGTGAGATTACACATCTGTAGGCAGGGGTGCATAACTAGTAGAAGAGGATACAAAGGGAGTATACCTAGGATGAATAGGATCATCCTTAGGTTGAACAACCTGGAGAGATTTTGTGAAGCTCCTAGCAATGATGCCTGGACAAGATGACTCAAAATATGTCAAATAAAGTGACCACCTTTGAACATAAGAATCCACTCATATAGGATAGATGGAGTTTGGGGGTTTACACAGTTATGAGGCCTATTTGGCTCAGAAATAAGAGATTTGGGCAAGACGAAACTCTATAATGCCTAAAAAGCCTTAAACTTGGGAAACCCTAGACTAACAAACTTAATGGAAACCTAAGACAACTAAACCCTGAGTCAAAGTTAAATTAACCAATAACTACTACTACTAATAACAAATCGCAACCCAAAAGGGAAGAAACTGTAAAAAACTCAATTCAGAAAGCTAGAGGAGAAATAACATACCTAAAAACCTGGAGGAGCTAAAGAAAATAAAAACAACGTTCAATCTCTATCTATGTATGGAGAAAATTGGAAAAACTCACCAAAATAGGATTCCAAACAAGGAATCAAGTAGAAATAGCAGAAGACAGAAGGAGTTTCATCAAAGAAGAAGAAGTTAGTAAGAGGAGGGAGATTCTCTTTCTAAAAGCAAACGTATGTGTGAAAATGAATTTGGAAAGTTTAACATGATTAAAAATTTGGCTTTTATACTTTTTGGGTAGTAATAATTACCCATATTAATTCAACGCATAATATCATGACTAGAAAAGTGGACAGACGTAATGCATAACGACATACACTGCCCCAGGCATGCACGTCTTAATTCAACCAGACATCATCCTCAATGTTTGATGCATGACAAGTTCAATTCCAAGCAAAATAATGACAAGTATTTCTGCTCGGCATCCATCGAGAAGATTCTAAGATGAGAAAATTAGTGAAGTTGATGACTTTCCCACGGGATAACACTTCACTCATTCAATTTGCTCAGTGCATACTCATAAGATGTAATACCTTAAAGAATTAACTATATTGCTCAATCCCAGCCAAAGTCTTGTGGGATTTTGTTAAACCATGAATGTGACATAACCCAAGAACCAATCAGAAGGCGATAACTTGACTCATTTATCCTTAAAGGAGGTCGGATTAGTTACTCATCTGGTAGACCAGTGCAATTGTAGTCATCCCTTGCATCATAAACAGTCGACTTAACTTAGCTAGCTGATAACAATTAACATCATTAAATAACACCGACAAAATAAGCATGTACCATATTATATAATGACGTCAACAATAGTCCTATAACGCATACATATGGGAGATATGAATATATTCCTCCTCTATGTATGCATAACAAACTCATTATTATCCTCCCTAGTTGCGTGTAAGATGTGTAACTGCCTATCCTATAAAGGCATGACACATGTCCCTATACTCTTTCTCTACTTTAACAGCCTATATATAGCACACTATCCCCCATTGTAAGGGGGACGAGATTTTTTTCTATAATGATATGCTGCCTATTTGTAGAGTGATCATAAGAGCCTGTAATCACAGTTCATCCATGGATTTTTTCCATTACAATCAATATAATCAACACGACACTTGTGGACATAGGCACCACTTTAGGCTGAACCATATAAACCTGGTCTCTCTCTCTCTCTCTCTCTCTCTCTCTCTCTCTCTCTCTCTCACTAATGTTTGCTTTAAATTAGCGTAACTAATATTTATATCTTTTCATCTGTTATAGTTTATGATTAGTGTATTCCTACTAAGGCCCTATTTTATATACTAGTTCTAGAAGATAACAAGAGGCGTAATTGGATCTTTGTTTCCTCTTTTATCAGGAAGTTAATAACAATGCCACTTTTCATAACATGATTTTTACTGCCTAATGTAGTCATAAGGAGTCGTTAACTAATCTAAAGGTCAACTTTGAACGAAGGCTTTTCGACCTGAGTAAAGAGCGTATTTGATGAGAGACTCGCCGCTATTAAATCTTCTCATTTAAGAAGAAATTTCATTTTGAATGCCAATCGGGTGGGCACTAGAGAGTTTGCCACTATCCTTGAGAATGATAACAACGATCTAAGGGTTGAGCTTGAAAGGCTCAATAAGCCCATATCCAGTGAATAGGCTTGAGAGGGCGCTTCCTTTTCGGAAGAAGATAATGCCCAACTAAGATAGGAACTAGAAAAACTCAAAAAGATTTAAATGATAAAAGTTATAACTACTAAGGGTCAATCCTCCCCCAAAGGCCGAAGGAATGTCGTTTAAAAAACGAGCTAGAGAACGCTAACAAGGCTATGCTAAAAAAAGTATCAACCATAAAAATTATGATTGAGAAAATTGACCATCTTATATTCCAATTCCATAAAAAACATCTCTAGGTATGGATGGATGTTTATGACGAGGCCTTTGTTAATATAAATTCTGCCCTGAGCGATGCTGGAAATATTCACTATAAACACAATTGGCTTAATACCCTCATAATGGAAAAAGGTTCTACATAATTCTGAGTTTGGTATTGGCATGAACCATGTTGCCTTGATCAGTAAGACCCTCCTTATAAGCTTGATTTTTCATGGATCCCAACGGTTCCCATTTCATCTAACCATATAAGGAAGTACATCGATGACTATGTCCTTGATAGAGATTATGAAACCTACCGACCACAACACTTAGTCAATAGGGTAAGTCCTAGGGAGCGTCAAGGATCAGAGATATGTATGCGACTGTTACTCCTCATGCATTGGAAGTTACGCTTGCTGGAGTTGGAAGTTCATTGTATTAGTTATACCGGTCGCACAATTAATCTAGTAATTAATCCGGTTGTGTAAGGGGCTTGAAGATAATATCTGAATTATAGGTAAGCCTTCCCAGCTCATATAACATACTTAAGAGATTAAAGCAACATAAATGTAGCGAGACAACTCAGCGTGCCAGCCCAGGGACGTCTTCCAATGAAGAGAATGGTCAAGAGAGCTCATCCTTTATTTTCTTTAGTTATGTTGTGATTTAACACATATTGTAATGATGTAACGATTGTAGTTCTATTTAGTGTGAGGTCAAATGGTACTCGTGAGAGACTAGGCCTGACAGGGCCTAGGAGAGCTTTCATGCTCTATTGAGTGACCTCACCATGGGAACTTCAGAGGAACTCGGTTTGGAGGATTGAGAAGTAAGGCAGGGTTAGGGCTTGTCCTAACCATCTTAGATACACCTGGTAAAATACGGAGAGACCTTTCACCATGTAAGATTGTGTGGAGTAGCCTTGAGTTCCATCGTATGTTGATTTTTGAACCAAACAACCCTCTACCTAATGTCACATCTACTTTAGGTGATGGTCCCAGGAAGCTAAACACTGTCCAATCCATACTCGAGTAAACCACTGTGGTATTGGGGCTGTCAAATAGTTTGGTGAGCCACATATGTGCTGACAGTCCTTTGGCGCACATTGGTTAGGCAAAAGGCATGTCTTGGAATTTAATATTTATGACATAAAGTTGACTAATCCATGAGGTTTTTAATATTTGTGACGTAAAGTATGGGGGTATGTCTACTTACATCTGTAAGTCTCTAAGGCATATAAGAAGTGGTGTGGGGCCTATTTATTGACCTCAACCACCTCTGAGAGAGGGGTTCTTTTCTAGATATTTATTGGCGAGAGATAGAAGATACCATGGAGAAGTTATTGAAAATCATAGCTCTTACTCACTCAGTATTGTCATTTATTGCAAATATTTGAATAGCTAACTAGATATCTTTTAGGAGTTATTGGTGTTTTTGGCTGCCTGCCAAGGTGTATCTTGGGTGCTTACTCCTCCCTCCCTCTGACTGAGTTAATTTTGAGTTTCGTTTATCATTTTTTGAGTTATACACGAGTGTGTTGTGTGTCCAATCTGAGTGTTAATCAAATATAATATTGTGTGTTTACTTGTGGTCATTAAAGGAGTTTATGGTTTATCATTTATCACCATACTTATAAGTGTTACACCGCAACTAGTATTTTCACACTCTCAGGCTACAAGGGGACTACCCTTTTACATTTGGTGACTCTACTAGGGAGGTATTCTCCTAAAAGTATGGCGCAAGATAATGTTAACCTTATCATAGATTTTGATGCCATTCAGTGTAATGAAGAACATGCTGCATGGGAGCTGGAGGCTACCAAAGATGGGGTTTCTCGGGTCGAGGTGCCCCCTGTTCAAATGACAACAGGCATCCCAGGGGTTATGCAAGCTTCCACTAGTGATGGGATGGGACAGGCAAATATGGCTCTTCTCATGGGTAAGTTCCTCTAGTTTCTACAAACTCTTTTCCCACAATAGTTTGGGTGGATTTGACCCCAGTTCCTTCGTAACACCGATGGTGGCTCCGATAGCCCCATTAAGCTCATCTCTAATGGGGACTGGTCCTACGAACACAATACCCACTCATGTTTTAACGGGGGGTATCCCAGGTGTGAAGGGCATTCCACCTGTGACGGGTACGCCAGGTGCAATGGGTATTCCAGCGGTGGTTCATCAGCCTATTACTCCAACGACCAAGAAAATAATAGCATCCGCCTTGATGGAAATTTCAATACCCCATAATTTTATGGCTTATATTTATTTATTATGGGATTTTTATTAAATTAAATTGGGATATAATTAAATTAATATTAGTCCAGAAATTAAAATAAATATTTACTAGCGTGACGAGAGTTAGTAATTATTTGATGGAAATGACTTAATTAGAAAGGTAATATATAGAATTGATTTATTAAAAATTGTCGCGAGTGAATAACACGACAATTACAAAATTTGAAGTCGGGATGTACTTGTGTCGTGTCGGGACTAAATTAATGCAATATAGAGTAAATAAATTATAAGTCGCATGTATGGTCATTTCGAGTGAGCGAACGTGTCCGGAAGGGTCAAGATAGTCAGAAAAGGGTACCCGAGGGTTTAGTTTGGGTCCCGGAACTTTTTATGCCAACCGACAACCCGAGGGGGCGTTTTAGTAAGTAGCCATTTTTAGGCTTAATTATGTACGAAAATTATAGAGTTAAATCTGATGGGAATTGGAGTCCTCGAGGGTTAGGAGTGATAGAATTGCAAAGAGGCTAAGTTAGAGAGAAGAGATAAACCTTCCAAGGAGGAGAACCACCAACTCACACTGCCTTTGCCGAATTTCACCACCATCGCGTAGATCAGGAAACGAGGGACACAACCATACCCATCAACACCTGAGAATCAAACTTTCATCTCTGAGAAAAGTATCTTTTTTGCTACAAATTTGGTTGATATCACATCCATGATTGTGTAGTTAATAATATTTAAGTTTCATGAAAGAATTTTGATATTTGGGATGAATTGTTGAATCTTGTAGAATATATAATATGTTAGGATAATCACTTGTTGAAGTTGAATTGCTGAAAATGGAATTATACCTAGTAGAGATAAACATCTGTCATTAAATGAAATTCTCGAAGAAGTTAAAGAAAACTAGGGTTAAGGACTATATTTTGAGTTTTGATTCAGTTGAGAATGATTACTCCTGAATTTAGAGTAAATTTACATTAAGAATTGTCCATTAAGGTTGATGTAACATTCCTTATTATTGTTTGGCAGTTTGGGATTCGTTAATGGTGTTTTAGGTGAAGTTTGTAGAGGAAAATGGTAGGTTATAGTTGCAGAATCTGGGCAATAACTGTTCGATCGATCGATCGACTCAAGAATGTCGATACATCGATGGATCAATCGATCGACCCTCTTCATCGATCGATCGAACCCTCCTGGAAATTGAATAATTTTTCTCTTTTGAATTGATTCGAGAAAAGGGCGTACAAACCTTGGATATCATTTATAGATAATAACGGATTCATGGGGAGGACCAGTAGGGTCTAAGTGAGTTCCAATAAATGTAATTTATACGTTAGATATCCGTGGGATAACAGGGTATAAAATTTAATAGAAATCATGCAGATGTTAAGTGTGATATCGGGAGACTCGAGAGACTTAGACCAATATGATGGTGAGGGTACGCCTAGTGAATTTACATCCAGTAAAAGGAAACACTTCTAGGGACGAGAAGAATTTATAAAAGGGTGATAATTGAGAATAAGATGAACCAATTAATTATACGTAGGACTTGGGTGATATGGGCCACATATGGTTACGATATTTATTATTAGTCGTGGGCAAACCAAGTTAATATATGTGAAGGTATATATATATATATATGTGTGTGTGTGTGTGTGTGTGTGTGTATTATTATATATCTGTGTATAATCAAACCGAGGTACTTGCTATCACGGGGGTTTCCGTGCCGGTGAATCTTATCTCGATTGGGCCTTTACGGGGGATATTAACTCGTACCCCAGAATACAGTATCCTTGATACAGGCTATCTGAGAATGATAGTCAGATGGTCCTAAGAGGCGTGAGGGGTATGTCCTGACCTTATATGACTGGAAACTAGGATTTTCCTCCAATATGTGTGTTTATGTTAATACGGTTCGAGAGTGGATCCGAACTAGTATTTCCCTTATTGTACGAGAGGTACAGGGACTATATAGTAGAGTATTCCAGCACCATAGATTTCATATGGGGGGGGGGGGCTCTATTGTGTGTGTATATATATATATATATATGGTGTGAGATATATACGTATACCTGAAATTCTTCTTTTTTGCGTGTAAGTAGATAAACATTGAATAGGTGTTCCAAATTGTAGTATGTGCAAGAGATTTCACATCAGTACTGAGATACACATAATTGGCTTAAATAATTCTTAAGAAGATGTTAACTTAAATAAATTTTAATCATACAGTCTCGCGTACTAGAACTTATGGGAGGAGAATTTGGGTTAGACTTATGATATTTTAGTAGTACGATTGGAGTGCACACTAGATGGGAGGTGTGAATTCTCAAGAGAGTGTTGCGTACTAACATGTATGTCATATCAACTAGTAAGTATTTTAAATACTTGTTAAACCATTTTAAAAAGATATTTTTACACTCGGGCTCTGACCGATTTCCTGTCATTTTCTTTCTTCTTATATATATATATATATATATATATATATATATATATATATATTACAGGTGCCCAACCACAGGGGCTTCAGGCATAGACTCTTTGGATTGTACATGTTGCAGCTTATGTGGGAGTTGCAGATCTTCGCAGCAGACGATTTCTCCTTTAATTAAGCTTCTGATCTAGTATCTTCTTAGATAGGGCATATGTCGCCCATTTCCTATTTAAATTTAGACCTATTAGATATTTTGTATTTATTTATGTTCCCAGTAATCAGTGCTCATTTGGGATTTATTCTTCTTTCTTGTGGATTACATTTGTGGATATTTATTTGGGTTTAGATTTCTAGTTGGCATTTCATTTAAATGGATTGTTTTATTTATCTCTCGCGTTAGTCATAAATTGTTATGATTTAAAGGGTTTTATTATGGAATCTAATAAATGAAATATTATTTTAAAATGTTTTGACACTTAGCTTAATTATTTATAGGGTGATTAAAATGGAAAAATGTTGTCGACAATGATGCTAAGAATGAACCACACCGTTCACCATGATTTTAATTTAATAAAGGACTGATCACCCGGTATTTAATTAGGTGGGGTGTTACAGAAATGAGTAAAGAAATGTAGAAAGAGATGTTCAAACTGATATCAACTTCGTCACAATCAGCCATCGAGGCAGAACTGGTGTATGACTAATTTCATACTCCTTATCCCTAGGAATACAACGATGTGCTTTACCCAAAGGACTACATTCCTCCCATCTTTAACAAATATACAGGAAAATGGAGGGAGCTCGAAGGAACATATCAAATGCTTCATCGAATATCTGGGGGCTCACTACAACAACAATAAGCTTAGGTTGAGGGAGTTTTTCGAATCTCTAACCGATAAAGCTTACACCTGGTACTCCCAATTGTCACCTTAAAGTGTCTCAATATGGGAGGAAATCCACGTGATATTCATGGCAGAAGATGAGTTCACGTTGGCCCAGCAAGGAAGGGAGAAGTAGAGGCCGGGGGAGGATGTGCTAGCATACGTTCGAAGGTTAAGGGAGATTTCCCTCGATGTAAGAGAAGAGGCCAAGGAGTCCAAACTTCTACACCTTTGTGCTGAAGGTTTGCTCCCAGAGCACAGCTTCCATCTCATCAACGAAACGTGCAAAGGAACTTTTGCGTCTTTTCTAAAAGCGTCAAGGAATATATCACTAGTTATTCGGCTAAATCAAGTCGTGGTTCCTATGATGTTTAGGCAGCTGATATAGCCCGTCGCAGCACGGGGCTAACCCCCATGGGTTAGGTATGCCGATGGAGGAAAAGGAGCCAAACAGCCAAAGAAGAACAACAAAAGGAAGTTCGTTAGGGACAGAGAGGACCCACCACCACCACCTTGCAATGTCGAAGAGACTATCATTTGTTACAATGCTATGGTCTAAGGGGGAACGATGTATGAAACTAAGGGCATCCCCACCGTGGAATCAGATACCACAACGAGAGATGATCCCAAATAATGCTAGATCCATCAAAAGGTAGGTCACCCAACGGAAACCTTCTTCACGCTAAGGAAAATAATCAGCAAGCATACGAAGACGGGGACTTTGCAGATCCTATAGGAGAATTTTAATGCCAATACCTTGCCAGCACAGGGAGTGAACTTTGTAGTTTCTTATAATGAGGTGGTTGAGTGGGAAGCAAGATGACTGGATATCCAACGAGAAAATTTTGAGGATGCATTGGAGGACTGTACTAAGGGGATATCCAACGCGGTGAGAGCTTATGATGAAGCTAATGTAAGGGGTGTGGAAGATATGTATAACTTAGAAGGAGAAGAGATAGGCCATGGGTTGGAGTACCAGGTCATTTCCTAGTCACCTAAGTTCTCATGATTCTTCGACTAAGTGGGGAGGCCAAATGAGTGTCGATTAGAGCAATCGATTCTATACATTGTATGAAAAAACGCAGTTCCATCACTGAGGTGGAAAGGGCCCATAGCCAGGTTGGTGAGGAAGTTTTTGTCTGAAGTAACCTTTAGCGACGCTGACAGGGCTCTGAGATTCCCACATAACAAGCCCCTGTACGTAAAAACTAGTATTAATGGTGTGAGTTTTGCAAGGGCCTTGATGGACGGGGGAGCATCGATAAACATCATGCCTATCATTTCATACCAGATAGCCAACATTCTAGAGGAAGGATTTATACCAATGCCTTTGGTAATTTCTGGCTATGATAATAAATCATCCAAATCAAATAGATATGTGAACGTGGGGATTATGATGGGGAACCTTACTTCTCACATCAAATTCAACGTGATTGAGAGTGCTACTTCGTACCACCATTTGATAGGGAGGGTGGGGATGCACTACCATGGTTTAGTTCCTTAGACATATCACCAATGTACGAAGGCAAATGTTAAGGGGACAAAAATCATCAGATGTGCAATAAAGAAGCCTTTTGCCATAGAAGAAGCTCATTTGGTTGATTCAGCTTTCTACATGGAGCTGGAGGAAAATTCTAGGGTGTTAATACGAAGGATGGGAAGGAGAGAGGGTTCCCTCCATCAAAAAATGAATGGGATGCATGAATAGCCAAAACGGTTAAGGGGAAAGGAAAGGAAATGGTCGAGGAAGATCACCTTGCCAATACCAAGAAATAGAACCTCTCAAAGTAGTTCAGGGATAGAATGGGGCCTAGGATGGATTTGATGGAGCATGAATCTCAACGATAGAGTGTGCTGAGAAGGCTTTTGGGAAGCCGACTGTTAGAAGCTTCGAGGGAAAAGAAGAGGAAGGCAGTTGTTACGGCAACCAGGCAATGAAAGAAGAAAATCATGGAGGATGGAAGAGTGATTTACCTATTCTAAAGGTGTGAGCAGGCAATCGAAGGAGTTGATCTAGAAGCCGGTGAAGAGGCTAACCCAGTGTATGAATGCTTCTTGATAGACCAATAGGGACAATCAATGGTCATTGACAACTCTGACATACAGGAGTTTGTAAAAAAGTGGGAGAAGATCCAGAGTATATAACAGATCAGTCGAAGCCACAAGTGTAAGAACTAAAGCAGTTGGACTTAGCCGATGAAGGAGAAGACCCACGACTCATCTTTATTTCGAAGGATCTGAGAAAGGATAAAAGAAAGGTTTTGGTTGAGCTGATTCGGGAATATAGGGACTTTTTTCATGGAAGTACATTGAGATGGAGGGCCTAGATGAAGAAGTGAGTTTCCACAATCTCAACTTTATTCCTTTACCTATACCGATGAAGTAAACAATAAGAACTTAAAAAATAGAGATGAATTTAAATATCAAAGAAGAGGTTGAATGACTGCTAATGGCAGGGTTCATCGAACCGATACAGTATCCACTTTGGCTATCAAACATCATCCCAGTAGGAAAAAGGACAAGAATAAGATAAGGATCTGTGTGGACTTTAGAGATTTGAATAGAGTTTGCCCAAAAGATGAGTTCCTTGTGCCCTCCATTGATAGATTGATTTATGCAATGGTGGGTCATGATATGTATAGCTGTATAGATGGGTATGTGGGATACAACCAGAATGCTGGGGCAACTTCATGCATAAAGTGATCCCTTCGGGGTAAAGAATGATAGGGCAACGTATTAGAATAGGATGATGGCCATTTTCCATGAATTCTTTCATAAGTTTTTGTAATTTTATGTGGATGATTTGGTCATCAAGTCAAAGAATTAAGAGTCCCATTTAGATGACTTGAGGAAGGTGTTCATTCGCTGTGGAAAATACAAACTAAAGATGAACCCATTAAAGTGAGCTTTCAGGGTCACAATTGGGAAGTTCCTGCGTTTCGTGGTGGATCGACAGGGAGTAAAAATAGACCAGGACAAGCAATGAGCAATCCTAGAAATTCCATCTACAAGAACGACGAAGGAGATCAAGAGTTTCCTCGGTAAAGTCTCATACCTTAGGAGATTTGTACCAGGACTCGTCGAAATAACTCACCCGTTGATGGAGCTGTTACGAAAGGGCACGAAATTCAAATCGGAGGAAGATCACTAGGAGTCTTTAAGCAGGTTAAAAAAGCTACTCACTTCTCCACAAATGATGATTTCTCGAAGAGCAGGGATACCGTTGCAACTCTACCTCACATCTACCACCAGGTCTATCGGAGCTCTCTTGACGCAGGAAGCCGATGGGAAAGAAAGTTCATTTTAATACCCGAGAAGGTTCTTACATGGACCAGAGGTAAGGTATAGTAGTTTAGAAAGGCATTGTCTATCCTTTGTTTTTGTAGCACAAAAACTCAGACATTACATGCTATCTTTCACAATTCACATCGTGACATGATGTGACCCAATTAAGTTTTTGTTGGCAAGAACTATTTTGATTGGAAGAGCAGCTAGGTGGTTCCTTATTCTTTTAGAGTATGAATTGAAATGTGTGGTCCCTCTCATAATTAAGAGCCAAGTGTATGCGGATTTATCAGTAATTTTCCCATCTGGTGTATTTGAGCCACCCCGAGAAAGCATTCCAGGAAACGACTTGCAGGTGAAATTTTTTGTATGCCAACCTTGAAGGATGGGCGATGTAATTAGATGGTTCTTTGCTGGAAAAGAAAGGTAGGGCAAGGTTTATCTTCTCTAAAAGGAAGGAGGAATTCTACCTTTCCTATAAATTGGATTTCCTTGCTCCAATAACGAAGCATAATATGAAGTGTTGGTACTAGGGTTATTAGAGTGCCTTCAAAGGGGGATCTGTTCATTATGCATCAAAGGAGATTCAAACTTGGTGGTCCAATAAGTGAATGGGGAATATGCATTGAAGCACCTCGGTCTAGTGCCTTATAGAACGATCATCCAACGCCTGATCAATCGGTTCCATCAAGTCAAGATAAGAAGGCATCCCAGAATGATGAATAGATATACTGATGCCTATGCCACAATTGCTCAAAAATTAACTATAAAAACTGATACAACTACTGTGGTGATATAATAGAGAACAACCCCATTAGTTATGCAATCAATCCCACCCATGGAAGGTGATTTGGATTGTAGGGGAGATATTAGGAGGTAGTTGGAATCTAGGGAAGGCAAGATGGAACTGAAGGAACTAGCACAATACTTTGTCAATTATGGAAACCTTTACTTTAGGAACGTGGGAGGATGGTTGTCAAGATGTGTCGGTCCAGACAAAGTAGAATAAATATTAAAGAAGACACATAACAAACACTATGAAACAATGGAGATACCTCTATACAAAAGAATTCAGAGGGAGGGATACTTCTGGCCAATAATGCAGCATGATGCAAGGGAGTTTCAATGAAGGTGTGATAAATGCCAACTCTTCTTTCAGGTAGCTGAATGCCACTTCATTAAAAATTAAGAAGACTAGAGGTAGACCTATATCGACTTTATCAAAGACGAAGTTATTCCTTCGAACAAGATAGATGCAATGGGACTCAAGCGAGGGGCTCCGCGGTTTTACGTCCAGGAGGGTTAGCTATATCTAAGAGGGTACTTCAACATATCATTGAGATGCATCAGGAAGGAAGAGACAACAGAAGTTTTGAAATAAGCTCACAATTCGGCTCACATTGGAGGAGCAAAGTTATATGACCAACTGATGACCTTGGGTTACTATTGGCCAACTATGGAGAAGGATTCTGCTGTGTTTATGTGAAAATGCAAGGCGTGCCAGCTGCATGGAGACATGATCCATGCTCCTTCGGTGGACTTACATTCTTTGGCCACCCTTACCCATTCCACACTTGGGAGTTTGACCTAGTAGGGGTGATACACTCATCTTCAAGGGGGAAGATTAAAATACTCGTGGCGACATAATGTTTTACAAAGTGGGTTGAGGCGATACCACTCAAGAGAGAAACTACAGGTGTGGTGGCTAACTTTATAAGGGAGTACATTATTTACAAGTTTGTGATTCCAAAAGTTATCCTCTCTGATAATAGGACCTCTTTTGTCAACAAATAAGTAACGATGCTTATAGACAGATACTCCATCATCTATCATACCTCAACGGTGGCATATCCTAAGGGAGACAGTCAGGACGAAGCAACTAACAAGACTTTGGTTAATATTTTAGCCAAAATGTTGGAAGACTTTCCAGGATCGTGGGATGATAATCTCATAGAAGTCTTGTGAGCCTATCGAACGACCAAGAGGAAGCCTATAGGGTATATGCCATTATAACTTATGTTTGGGGCCAAAGAAATTCTGTTAGTAGAACTGGAAGTCCCTTCTTCCCAATATGCCTTACAAAGTAGCATGATCCCTAAGAGTAGTTATGTCCAGTTGGAAGCACTAGATGAGAACATAGATAATGCGATGCAATATTTCCAAATGTACACAAAGCACCTCTCAAGAGCATATGATAACTTGGTGAGGCCCAAAAAATTTATGGAAGGGGATTTAGTCTTGAAGGTTGTGGTGAAGCACATTCGGGGGCTCCCATTGCCTAAATTCGCTATGAATTGGGAGGGACCTTTCATTGTAAAGGAGGCCCACAATTCAAGTTATTGCCTAATTTCTAAAATAGAAGAGGATAAATCTTTCAAGATTTGCAACAAATGGTGGAAAGTTTATCATGTATAGGCTAGTGACCTCAGTTAGAAATTATTTGTTTTCGTTATGGTGCTATTTATTATATGAGTTATTTCTTTTTTAATGGGATGAAAATAAAGACTTCGTTCATAAATTATAAAACTTTGAATTTTGCGATAACAAAGATATTGCAATGAAACAACATATGGTGACAAAAGTTATACCTTTTTCATTAATACGACTTCTAATGATTACAAAAAAAAATTAAGGGTTAACGCTCAAGGATTACATATGAAGAAAATACAAGCGGGGTGTTAGCCCAAGGGGAACTATAGACCTGGGGAAGAAAAAAAATTCCCAGGTAGAATAGAAGTAACTGTAAGGAATTTTTATTGTGCAGTGATGGAACCCTCAAGTTTAACATGAGCTTGATCCCATTGAACAACCAGGGTCTCACGTGCCTGCATCGCCTTAAGCAAATCCTCTTCGGCAGCCTTAATCCTGAGATCACCAACGTCCATCAAAGGCATGAGGGGATTATCGAAGGATATGCAAGCAAAAGCCATGAGGGGCCACAAACAAGAAGTGGCAATTCGCGATCGGATTCACTATCAGCCTGAAGATTTGTCATTGAACCTTGGTCATTGCTGCTTGACTCATTCGGGAAAACTGGTTCCCGATGGGGCGAAGCGACAGGAGAAGGGATTTGTTGGGTTTGATCTTCAATAGGAATGATCTCTCTTACAACCTAAAAAAGATAAAGAGATATGAGTTCTAACAAAACTCTTAACAAATAGTTTTCATTATTAAGTCACCATTGCTGCTGGAGTTTGAGAAAACATCTTAACAAGTGATTTTCATTGTTAAGTGATCGTTACTGGTGGAGTTTGACAAAAAATCTTAACAAGTGGTTTTCATTGTTAAGTCACAATTACCGGTGGAGTTTGACAAAAAATCCTAAAAAGTGGTTTTCATTGTTAAGTCACCATTACTGGTGGAGTTTGACAAAAAAATATTAACAAGTGGTTTTCATTGTTAAGTCACCGTTACTGATGGAGTTTGATGAAAAGCGTTAATAAGTGTGTTTTCATTGTTAAGTCACCGTTATAGGTGGAGTTTTAAGAAAAACCCTAACAAGTGTGTTTTCATTGTTAAGTCACCGTTGTAGGTGGAATTTGATATTATTTTTTAATAAGAGGTTGAACCATGTTAAAATAACACCACCTCAGCTAGAGGAACCTTGACATTTGACGAGGTACCTAATCTAGAGAAAAGAGCCAGGGCCAAGATTATGGGAAAATTTGAAGGAACTATTGGATCTTCTATGGAGACATCACACTTGTAGCGGCTAAAGATACCCCTAGATAAGAAGATGACCCAACGGTGTCCTGCATAACATAGGGAGCCACAAATGAGGCTGGCGGATTCAAACTGGGGGAAATTTTCACACAATGATAAAGGGTTAGGCATGGGAAACATGATTTAAAAATGCTGGAAAATATAATGAAAACACACTTGTTATGAGGAAGTTCATCGACGACTATGTCCTTGATAGAGATTATGAAATCTGTCGACCTCAACACGTGGTCAATAGGGTAAGTCCTAGTGAGCGTCAAGGATCAAAGATACGTATGTGACTATTACTCCTCATGCATTGGATGTTCCGCCTGCTGGAGTTGGAAGTTCATTTTATGAGTTATACCGGTCGCACAGTTAATCTATTAATTAATCCAGTTGTGTAGGGGGATTGAAGATAACCTCTGAATTATAGATAAGCCTCCCCAGCTCATAAAACAGACTTAAAAGATTAAAGAAACATAAATGTAGCGAGGCAACTCAGGGACGTCTTCCAGCGAAGAGATTGGCCGAGAGAGATCATCCTTTATTTTCTTTATTTTATGTAATTATGTTGTGATTTAACACATATTGTAATGATGTAACGATTGTAGTGCTATTTAGTGTGAGGTCAAATGGTACTCACGAGAGACTAGGCCTGACAGGGCCTGGGAGAGCTTTCATTCTCTATCGAGTGACCCCGCCTTGGGAACTTCATAGGGACTTGGTTTGGAGGATTGAGAAGTAAAGTTGTGTTAGGGCTTGTCTTGACCATCTTAGATACACCTAGTAAAATACTGAGAGACCTTTCACCATGTAAGATTGTTTGGAGCAGCCTTGAGTTCAATCGTATGTTGATTTTAGAATGAAACAATCCTCTACCTAATGTCACATCTACTTTAGGTGATGTCACCAGCCAACTAAAAACTATCCAATCCATACTTGAGTAAACCACTGTGGTATTGGGGCTGTCAGACGATTTGGTGAGCCACCTCTGTGGTGACATTCCTCAGATGCACAATAGTTAGGCAAAAGGCATGTCTTGGTATTTAATGTTTATGACGTAGAGATACCTAATCCATCAGGTTTTTAATGTTTATGATGTAAAACATGGAGGGACATGGTACAATTGTAAGGGATGAAGGTATCTTGGGAGTGGTGTGGGGAATATTTATTGGCCACGTACACCTCTAAGAGAGGGGTTCTATTCTAGAGATTGATTGGCAAGAGAGAGAAGATACTAGGGAGAAGTTATTGCAAATCAAAGCTCTTACTCACTCACTATTTTCATTTATTACAAAGCTTTGAATAACTAACCGGAGATCTTTCAGGAGTAATTTGTGACACCCCTCCTAATAAAATACTGGGCGATCACTCCTGTACCAAATTAAAACATGAGTCTCATATGGTTCATTCTTAGCATCCCTATCGAAAACCAAATTAATTACCACTACACCAAATCCGACGAATGGTCACGCCTAGTGGGTCATGGGCCAAGTTAGTGACCAGCTGGTCGCGGACTTGGGCCGTGACCAACTCAATAATTAGCGTGACCATATTTCTTACCACACTAAATTATCGATGCTCTGGAAGTGGTCACGACCCAAATCCCTGACCACTGTGGGTCACGGCCCAAATTAATTACTAATAACCTATTAGGCCAACATCAAAATTTTATTTAACTAATCTTTTTCAACAAATTATTCAATTAAAACATCCACACAATTTATATATAATTGAAAATGAGATGAAATAAAAATAACCGAACACTCGGTTTAACATAATACAACCAAATCAAATGCCGAACTTAAAGGTGGTGAAAGAATAAATAAATACAATTGGGCTTTTGGCCCGAGTTTTCTACAATACCTCCTATCTAGATGATAAGGATATAAGCATCTACAGTAAACCTGTATGCATCCATAACTGTCGCAGCACACGTCTGACTCGAAGGAATCATCATCCAGGCATCCCTGTGTCTGGACACCTATGTATATATGCATAGCAAAAGAGAGGAAAATAGATAAACGGGTCAGAGCCCGGGTTGTGAAAATATTTTGCATGTGCATAAATGAAATATTTTTAAAATATGTTTTACCTCATATTTAAATTGGTGTCGCACTTTCATGAGATACCCCTCGCCTCTCTTCTAATCTTGCACACCTAACACATATCTCTTATATAACCTAGTTAAGCCACCCTGCCTAACTAATCCGTTTTACCAAAACCCTACAAAATCCTAATTAACCCGATTACTAAGGGCTAAACTTCTCCCCAGTCTCAATCTTGTGCCACGTTCGTGCGTGGGGTGTCTCGCGAAGCAAAATCCAAACAAGGAACCCCCCGATACATTACTTATTGGCAGTGTCAATCGTCGAGATCCTTTAGACCCTCAGTATACAACACACACACACACACACACACACACACACATATATATATATATACACACCCATATAAATTCATATACATAACATACTCATTTGATTATACATATCACAATTTAAGTCCGAATAAAATCTCCCGGAATGAGAATAAATTTTTATTCATTTATCTCTTTACTCAAGTAAAATACTATACACAAAAGTATAATAACCATCCCAATGAGCTATAACTCGAGGATGCAATCTTAATGCTATCATCTACCAGGGAATCACTCACATACCATCCTGGGTACCAACGGTCCGAATCAGATACTGCCTTGGTAAAAGCCAAATCACAACGTATGGGAAGCGGTCGTAGTTCCTCCCCGAAAGTGAAGCGAAACATACCTACCACATCTCACCCCTAATAAAAATCATACAATATAAAAATGGACGCTATGACCTGGGTACGCTCCCTACTCCTCAATCCAGGTGCCTCACCCACGTCGGGCAACTTACCATGATAGCATATGGGGGTATACTTTAATTAAATATATATATACCATACACACACACACACACACACACACACACATATATATATATATATATATATATATGGCCATAATTGTCAATCTCACATAACGATAGCCAATAACCCCAAATATTTTCACTCGTAATAACATTCAAGTATTTGCACACTAACAATACTAAATCCCAAAGTAGTCTCTCTCTCTTCCTAAACTTTTGATAATTCCATATCCCGAGTCAACTTCTTAAATGACCCAAAGTCAATTCACAACTCCTCAAATCCTTTAGACCATAATCCTCTATAATACCCTAATTTAGAAAGCCTCTAAGCTTTAAACTCAAGGAGGAGAAGGAATAAAAATCTCTAAAATCTTGGGCTGAAAAACAGAGTGTCGGTCGATCGTCTCTGTACCCCCGATCGACCGTGATTTGCAATTAAGACTAATAAATAAGCCATTTGGCCCTTCTTCATTGACGCGGTAGACCGGCCATAGGGGCAGGGTTGACCGGTCATACCAAATCCTTGAAAATCAGTTCTCTAAATTTTCCATCCAACAACCCAAATTCCATTTTCACGGTTTCTAATCTACACCAGTATCATCATAAACATCTACACGACGAATTCTAACTGACACATCAATAAATTTTATTTTTCTCCCAAGGTCATGTTGGATTTCTGACTAATGATTTTTATCTCGGACAGCCTTCCGTAGAAAAATCATTATAAATCCAAAAAAAATCAGAAAAATACGGGGTTGGCATCCACGCGACCGTATTGAAAAGTCTAATCGATTCGATTCTGAGCCGAATCGATTCGGAAGTGATGATGGTCACCATTCACCTTCTTCTCCAAAAATTCCGAACCTCCATTTTTGTTGTTTCTAATCTCATCCAACAACTCCGTAAACATCTAATCTATGTTTTACAACTAACACGTCAATTAATTGGGGGATTTAACTAATTTTCTTAGATTTATACCCAAAAACCCTTAAAGCCCTAGTTTTGACATTTCCCCCATTTCAATCAATTTCTTCACCCCATTTACATGGATTCAACACTATAAATCATTAAGAGTTTACATTACATCAATATGTAAACTCATACTCAAATTTTTTTCAAATTTATTTATAGGATTAAAACCCAAAATCATATAGTTTACCCACTATAATATGAGATATATACACTAAATGAAATAAAGCAAGTACACACTTGCTTGGAGGATGAAATATGACGACCTCGAGTCAAATTCGACAGAGTTTGGCCGAAATCTTTCATTTCTCTCTTTTTTTCTCCTCTTCCTTTCTTCCTCTCTTTCTTCTTTCTTTCTTCTTTCTTTCTTTCTTTCTTCTTTCTTTCTTTTTTCTTTCTTCTCCCGTTCCTTATAAGGGAGAAAATGAGGGCTTGTCCCTTATTAACCCAAAAATGACTCGTTTAGTCAATTACAAGTCCCTATGGGTCCAAAATTCCCGAAACACAATTACTACCCCCGAATACTCTATTATGACTATCTCGATCATTCCGATACCAACCGTGCAATCTAAATTTACATCCGAGTCACTTAACCGCAAGTCACCAATTTAACACAACACAACTTAATGTGGTTTTGCAATTAAAATATTATCCTTTGTCGATTTACCCAGCTGCGACAAATAATAAAATACTCCGACTGATTCACTTAATCCCAAAAGTAAATATAACATACATCGAAAATCATTTAATCCTTGAAAACCTCAAAAGTTACTATTCACGATAATATCTTAAATTCCCAAATTGCACTTAATTATAAAATTTAATTACCCATAAAAGTGCGGGGTATTACATTCTCCCCCCTTATAACAGAATTTCTCCCTCTAAATTAAAATACCATCAATACTACTGTCACTAACCTAGGATCGTGAATCACTCCACATTCTAATGCCTCAAAGTGGAATGGTACTAACCCAAATGGTTCTCAACCATACATTCCTTAAGTACTCACCTCTAACAAGGTTTATACTATACTACAAGATTATCTATATCTACATATTCTACACTGCTACCTCGATCATAAGGTTGACTCTAACGTCGCGTCGCACCTAGTGCTTCAATAATTGCATCTAAAGGAAACAAGCCTATGCTTACTACTTTACTCTAAAAGTCTGTTTTCTCACTTAGGGATTTTGAATTTCCTTCAAAAGGAAACTACACTAATGCTTGGCTATTCCCATCAGTATCATCGCTTAGTTTTAGGCGTTCTACCTCTAATTGCACCTTTACACCTGAATTATCGTGTAACTCTTACTAAGTTCCATTCACAAACTTCAATCTCACATATAATTACCTCACAACCATTTTAAACATCATACACATAATACTTTCTCTAAAGATGGGCCTCACTTTCTCGGCGTGGCGCTCACACCTGTGTATCCTCAACCACTTTCTCAAGATCCCATGTGTCCTATAACTTGTGGTTAACTCATAACTAACTCCTTACCTCGGCGCTACTAATTCACCTAAACTTACTTCCTAATGATCCTAAGACCAATGCGTTTTCCTACCCACGTAAAATAAGAACTATGCTAACTATATCCCTAGTGCCCAAGACCTCTCTCAACTTCCGATATTTGCTCGGTTTCATGCGTGGGACATCTTGCAAAGAGAAATCTAGACAAGGAACCCTCCCATTACACTACTTCCTCGTATCGTCGATCAATGAGATATAACGGTCTAAAGAACATTAGCAAGACGTCCTAAGTCCTACCTTGATAACCTTCTAACGTACCTCTATTACTCTATTCTTTCGTCTTAGCGAAATGGAAAGCCTAACTAATCGAGGTGCCTACTCTCTCCCAATAGATTACAAACATCATACCTCAAAACATTTAACCTCCAAAATTTGCTTTTTCATCAAGGCCTGGCTATAAGCCTCAAATCAATTTCCTTTACCTTACCTCACCCACATACTTGCGGTGAGGAACTAATTTAGTGTTTCTCTATAGCGCTTATGCCTCTATAAGCATACAGTCATCAAACGGCTATCAGTCCATAGTGTTTTCTCTACCCCAGGTGACTTATCGTCAAAACCAGCATCCTTCCATTCTATAACATGTCTCCACTCTCGATGTGGTTAGGGTTCGTGCGTGGAGCATCTCGCAAGAAAAATCCAAACAAGGAACCCCTCCTATACACTACTACTTAACTTTGTCGGTCGTGGAGGTTCGCTAGTTTCAAATATGCTACTTGGATAATCTCATCCCACATATCGTCCAAAAATGTGGTCTGAACTCCTATGAACTTCTAGGAGCCATACCGCATAGCGCGTGTACTAACAGTAAGTCCTCAGCGCAAACAACAATGAGCTTAAACCCACAACTTAACAATAAATCCAGCATACCTTAAATCATATCTATAAGGTCGCCACACACTCAAATCATGATAATGAAACCTCTGCTCACCGAAGTTCCATCTACCCATAATAATAAAGGCGAACTCAACTTGTATCCGGGTGAGATATCGTAACAATAACCCACTGCACTCTAGAACCACGAATTCGGTAGTCTTGTGATCCTTAGCCTGCTATCGCTCCGATAATACAATAACATTATTCTTATAATAGTACTATACTCGTATAACACATATAAAGCGAGTAGTACAAACAAGATATCAATTCAAAATAGAACCCCGCTACTACGAAAAAACATATAAACATACACTATATAATGTTATCGATGCCACCACAGAGATCGAATTACACACATGAATCTATCGTTAATGAAGTACCACAATTCTATCTAGTCACGTAAAAATATACCTTCTTCCTTCAAGGAAAAACTCGTAACAACATTCTTGCCAATTACTCTGGATACTCCAAATGGTTCCCGGACAAGGTACATTTGTCCTAACTGAACCAAAAACTACTTTAATCAATGCTCCACCTGAGCACCATACTTTTGTCCTTTAAGTCCTACTGGGTAAGGACTGACTATGTGGTTCTATATTCCGCATTGCAACTTTCCCCATCTATGACCACCCTCAGCATGTTGAGATTATTAGTATCTCAGGCTCCATAGTCTCGATGCTGAAAATTACCTTCATAGTCCCCTTGACTTTTTCGTCAAAAGGAAACTCCACTATTGGCCTCAATAACCCTGTTTCGATGAATTCCACGGGTGGATGTCCACCAATGGGGTTTCAAGAACAGAAATTCTTCATAAGTGTTAACAACACTTTTCTACCAATCCTATCATTCTTCTGAAGGACTCTCTCTTCATTGTACCTACCTTACTTTGGTACAAGGTTCACTTCTCCATATCACTCTTTATTCACTATTAGTCAGAGATCGATCCTTATGTGAATATTTCAAAATACATTATCTTCATTCATAATAAACCAAAGGAACCAATGGTTATACCCATCCATAAGATCCCTCTATGAGCAAAACATCCTGCTCCCCTTATATGGTGACCATCGTTCTCACCATTTTAACATAGCTCCTACAAGTGAAAAATTTCCCTCAAATTTTCACATATGGGTATTTCCATACCCAGCTCTAAGACAAAGCTTCTGAGCCCTCTACTTCCACTGAGTAATACTACACTCACTATGCATGACTTAACTTAAACATATAGTCTTTATCAAAGACCTTTTTCCTAATTTACTTCACTGGGTACTTCAACTTTAGCACCACTGTTTACTACAACGGCACTTGGATACTCACAACTACTATACTTTAGTAGTCATTGCAACCATCCTTGACAACCATCCTGACACCAATTTCAACTTAAAGATCCAATTAATCCCTGCCTCCTGCTTCCCTCATCACGGCCTTCTTGTGGTCTCCTTCATCGATCAATACCCGAGTCTCGAACGAGCACGCAACAGATATATTATAGTCTTTTGTAATAGCAGGAGAATAAAAACTCACAAGAGTAATCAACGATCCTAATCTTAAGGCTCTATATCAAATCGAGATAAACGCTAAAAATGTAGTACGTCCACACAGATTCCTAAGGACACTTGAACCTGATGCTCTGATACCATCTGTGAAACCCCGCCTAATAAAATACCGGGTGATCACTCATGTATAAAATTAAAACTGGAGTCTCATATGGTTCATTCTTAGCAACCCTGTCGAAAACCAAATTAATTACAAATAACCTATTAGGCTGGCATCAAAATTTTAACTAATCTTTTTAAACAAATTATTCAATTAAAACATCCACACAGTTTATATATAAATGAAACAGAGATGAAATAAAAATAGTCGAACACTCGGTTTAATATAATACAACCAAATCAAATGCCGCACTAAAAGGCGATGAAAGAATAAATAAATACAATTGGGATGTTTGCCTGAGTGTTCTACAATACCTCCTATATAGATGATAAGGATAGAAGCGTCTGCAGTAAACATGCATGCATCCATAGCTGCCGCAGTACACGTCTGACTCGAAGGAATCATCATCCAGGCGTCCTTGTGTCTGTACACCTATGTATATATGTATAGCAAAAGAGAGGAAAATAGATAAACGGGTCAGAGCCCGAGTTGTGAAAATATTTTTCAAGTGCATAAAGGCAATATTTTTAAAATACGTTTTACCTCATATTTAAATTTGTATCACACTCTCATGAGATATCCCTCGCATCTCTTCTAATCGTGCACACCTAATGCATATTTCCTATGTAACCTAGTTAAGCCACCCTGCCTAACTAATTCGTTTTACCAAAACCCTAAAAAATCCTAATTAACCCGAGTACTAAGGGATAAACTTCTCCCCAGTCTCAACACTATGCCACATTCGTGCGTGGGGTGTATCGCGAAGCGAAATCCAAACAAGTAACCCCCCCCCCCCCCCCAATACACTACTACTTAGCAATGTCGATCGTCGAGATCCTTTAGACCCTCAATACACAACATATATATATATATATATATATATATATATATATATATATATATATATATATATATATATATATATATATATATATATATATATATATATACACCCATATAAATACATATACATAACATACTCATTTTATTATACATATCACAATTTAAGTCCGAATAAAATCTCCCGGAATGAGAATAAATTCTTATTCATCTATATCTTTACTCTAGTTAGAGATATATATTATCTTGCTCTCATACATAAGTAAAATACTGCACACACAAGTATAATAACCATCCCAACGAGCTATAACTCAATGATGAAATCTCAATGCTATCATCTACTAGGGAATCACTCACATACCATCCTGGGTACCAACGGTCGGAATCTCACACCGCTTTGGTAAAAGCCAAATCACAACGTATGGGAAGCGGTCATAGTTCCTCCCCTAAAGTGATTCATAAATGATGTGTCATAGCGTCCATTTTTATATTGTGTGATTTTTATTAGGGGTGAGACGTGGTGGGTATGTTTCGTCTCACTTTAGGGGAGGAACTATGACCGCTTCCCATCATAGCATAGAGGGGGTATGCTTCACTTAAATATATATATGAATATATATATATATATAGCCATATTTTCCAATCTCACATAACGATGGCCAATAACCCCAAATGTTTTCACTCGTAATAACATTGAAGTATTTTCACACTCACGGTACTAAATCCCAAAGTAGTCTCTCTCTCTCTTCCTAAACTTTTGATAATTCCATATCTAGAGTCAACCTCTTAAATAACCCAAAGTCAATTCACAACTCCTCAAATCCTTTAGATCATAATCCTCTATAACACCCTAATTTAGAAAGCCCCTAAGCTTTAAACTCACGTACGAGAAGGAATAAAAATCTCTAAAATCTTGGGCTAAAAACAAAGTGCCGGTCGATCGCGGTTTGCAATTAAGCCTAACAAATAAACAAGTAGGCCCTTCTTCATTGACGCGGTCTACTTCTCGTTACATTTCTTTACGACTAATGGGTTTGATTATCACTTGGGAATTGAAATTCCTTTATGGATTGTGCTTCCATAATTTTCCCCATTTCCACCTCAATAGCTTTGGCCTTCTCAAGCATGATTCGTCGTGCCTTTTGAGTCATTGGTGGATATAGTGGATCCACGTGGAGCTTGTGACACATCATTTATGAATCTATTCCTATCATGTTGTAGAGCCTCTAGTAAAATACGTCTTGGTTGTTTTGAGGAAAATATCCAACTCTTTCTTATCTTCCTCCTAGAGTGAACTACCGATCATGAACATTTTTCCAGGCTCATTGTCATCAAATGCTATTTCTTGAAGGGGTTCCATAACACGATTGACAGAGGCAACTTTGGTTTTCTCAATACAAGGTCGCCCATAATTTTATTGATATTTGAAGGGTATGGAGCCTTCCTCTTTACTTATTCTTCTACTTATTCTTCTACTTCTTCTTCTTCTTCTTCTTCTTCTTCTTCTTCTTCTTCTTCTTCTTCTTCTTCTTCTTCTTCTCTTAGGCCGAATAGTATCCATGAGACACTTTTTGGCCAAGGCTTGGTTACTTCATATCTCCATGACTCCTTTATCAATGATGCATTTTATTCTCATGGTAAGTGGACGGTATAGCTATCATGGAGTGAAACCACCTTCTACTGAGCATAAAATTATATAGGGAGTCTATATACACCATGAGGAACTTAATGAGCTTAGATATTCCTCTTTCTCGGACAAGGAGACCTACCTTTCCTAAGGGAAAGTTCACCCTTCCTACAAATCTGACCATCGGAATAGTGTTTTCTTGCAAGTCTTCTATACACAAGTTTAACTGATTGAACATCTTGAGGTACATGACATTTGAGGAGTTCTCTTGGTCCATTAACATCTTGTCCACATCCTAGTTAACAACTCTAAAAGAGGAAAATTGTAACGGATTTCCCCCCTATTTGTAACGTATTTTATCCGTTACACATTTGTAATGGACCAAATCCACTACTAATAGAAAAAAACCATTACAAATATAATAGAATTATATGCAAAAGTCATTTGTAAAAGAAAGAAAAAAGTGGGATATCCCACTCTCCAACTCTCTCCCTCTCTTTGCTACACCTTCCGATTTCTCTCGTCTCTCACCATTCAATCAGGTAATTTTCTCTTGCTTCTCTTATCGTAATGATTCAAATGTTACAAATAATGGGACTAAAAAATGTAATCAATCCAATTTTTTTTGTTTTGGTAAGAACATTCTACGAACGTTTTTTAGCAATATTTCTGCCCTTTTAATTTCATTTTTTATATGCTTCGTCGAATTTTACAGAGATTTATCGAATCTAAAGATCTCATAGTGGTTGTTCATACCCACTGAAATTTGCGGTGACTCAGTTTATACCCATTTACGCTTAATTGATTGCAATAGTGGATTGTTTTGTACGCAGGTGGGTCGGTTGAGATCAATCAGTGTGAGGTAAGTCGATTTTTGTTTGCCATTCATGGTGAATCAGTTTAATTTCTCATATGTAAATGTGAAACCATGGTGTATCGGGTAATAAAAATATGGTAGAAATATGGTTTCAACTGGTTTATTAGTCATTGGGTTCTCAAATGGCAGGTGAGTTATCCCCACTAATTCTTAGGTGTGATTTGAGTTGGTATGTCTGTTAACTTCCTACAAGCCCTTTCTTTGTGAGAATATAATTTGCAGTATCCGATGAAATGCTGAAGTAATTTTTGTTGTTCCATATTTCATCTTAAGGTTGTGTTTTTTTAGGCTCTTTTGCAGACAATCACTTTGACTGTCACATAGAAATGAAAACCATACTAAGGCACTTAAGCTTATAATATAATTCTTATATTAAAATTTCGGTTAAGTTTTAAATAGGGGCTATTAAAGTGAAACGGATGATCCACCCTGGCTTGGTCCAGTGGTAAGGAGGGTTTTGCTCTAGACCATAGGTTATGAGTTTGATCCCTCCCCACGGATACCTGCCCTGAGGGTAAGGGCATGCTCAGCGCCGTGCGGGTATGCCGTAAGGTGTCTGGGTTCGATTCCCCCTCGGGTTCCAGATTTAAATTGGTGTGTGTGTTAGGATGGCTCTGGCACTTGCACCCCCTGTTTAGGAAACACGAGGGAGTCCAAAGGGCTCATTCGTGTGGAGGTTCAGGGCTTCAAAAAAAGTGGGACAGATGAAGTAAATAAGTACCAATTGTGTTGCTTATTAAAATGTCTAGACTCCATTTTCTCTAAAATTCGCATCTCTGGTTTTATTTTCTGCTCTTTTAGCTGTGTTTGTAAGAACTGAATTTTGTACTTTCAAAAATAGGAAACAAATGAAAAAAAGAAGTTATTAATAAAAAAAATAATCACCTTAGACCACCATGCTCTAAGACAAGAAAATTTGAGAACTTAGCAAGTTTAAACATAACCTTCTTTTAAGCATATCTTGAGGAATTAAACAATGCAATTTCAAATCCATGGATTCGAATAGAAATCCATGTATATCTATTTAGCATAAAGCACACACCATTCATTTGTGATTATCAACGATAGAGATATGTGTATCAACGACAGAGTCTCTTTGTCTTTTAGTTTGAGGCCGATCAGTTCTCTATTGCTCAGATGTTTATGTTTGCTCAGTATAAATACAACACGATGAAGCTTTTATTTACGTAGTTGGGTTTGTAGGCTTAATCCATAGATACCCCATATGTAAATTGATGGTGACACGGTTATATTCACATCAAATGATTATTGATTGTTTTGAAAGAAACAAGGAGGACCCGAGATAGTAGATTATATGAACTAATACCCCAAGTATTTTTAATAAATTGACTCCTCTATTTTGACCCAGCTCGAAGGTAAATCTCATACAATGACGTTGTGATCTGTCGATTTTAGCAAAGTCTTATTTTAGATTCTGAAGGAAATATAGTAATTGAGTCGTATCGGTTTGCACATGTATATTTTCTGACTCTAAGAAAAGCAATCCGGAAAAGAAAAAAAATATTTTACCAACTCATGTTCTTATTTTTGGTAGAAAGGAAATAAAGAAACCATAAAAGCGAAGAACAATCAGCGTGTTCTTTTCATGGTTATTCCCGTTGCGTCTTCATCAATGAGACGAAGGAGCTGGTTAAAGCTTCATGAATTTCAACAAAACGATCTTCTTGCATTCTTCCTTCTTTGGCAAGCCAGTTCGCAAATGACACTTCATTTAAAGTAAGCAAACACTTTGTTATGAATTGTTTTAAAATAAGATACTTGAATCTAAGTTAGTATTTGAAGTAGTGTTTCTATGTAAAAAATATGGAGGCACAATTAGGATGAAGATATGTTTAATTCAAAATCAATGGTTGAATTAAGGTTTCAAAAATTTACTATCTTATAGCTATTATATTTTATGTGTGTAATGTTTAAAACGTCATTACTTTATGTGTTTTAGTTATGTTTTTTGTAGATTAATCGGGTACCTATTTTGGCTTATCATCTTTTATATGTTACAGTTTCCCAGATGTATATCGTACTCTGACGCGCGGGTTTCTAACTAGTTTTACTATAATATTACCATTGAACTAATGTTTTCTTTTGAAATTTAGGAAAATGTCATCAGGTACAAGTTTAGTACAACCTTCCTAGTTAATGGCCAAAACCCCAATGGAGAAAATCAAAGTCATTGTTGAAGATGCGTCGGGTCTATAGTTGGGGATGGTAATTTAACCCGACCAATAGGAGACCAGCCCCGCCCCACCCCTAAAGGGGCGGGTTTTAAAACCCGATTAATGAATTAGGAGCGGGTATGGGTTTTTATTAAATGGGGCGGGTTAGGAGTCAAGTAAAATAAAACATCCCCGATCCATTTAACTTATGCCTACATAATTACTCATTATATGTATGTTAATTACAATTAAACAATATACACACACACATACACTAGAAAAAAAATTTATTTGTATCTTAATTTTGTAAAAGATCTATGTGAAAACATGGATTCACAATTGGGGGATTGTCTCACATATTGAAACATGAAACATTATAGGGCTCTAAGACTATACTGTAATAATTTTAATTTTACTAATTTTAAAATTAACCCAACCCATACGAGCTCCGACCTGCCCCATTTATTAAATGGTACGGGTTAGGAGTTAATTTAAATAAAAAGCAACCCACCCTACCTCGCCCCTTTTATTAAATGGAGCGGGTTAGGGTAGAAAATTGGTTGTAACGACATATACGCAGTGATAAAAGTGTGTTGGAGAGTGCCAAAAGTTTCTATGTGAGTATAAACATTTTTATTGTTGAATCTTTTAATTTTTAGTTGAACTTTTATTTAATGATTAACAAATTTATTTATAATAACATAGGAGGAAGTGAAGGCTGCGAAAGAGAAAAGAAAAGCCATAAGTATGATTGGAGAAGGTAGTAGCGATACTTTTGAGAATTATGACAACGATGTGTTAACACAAGTTTTTGAAAAGGATGTTAAAGGATGAATGCATGGAGTGAGGTCCTATGTCTCTAAGAAATTATTAATTCACATGTGATGGCGAAGGCAAAATTTGTACAATATTTGAAAGGAAATGAAGAAGTCACCTCGACCAAGAATGAGATCTCTAATGTTCACTCAGAGTTAAAAGAGGTTACTAGTATGCTGCATATGTTTATGTCAAAATTGGAAAATGGAAATGAGAGCTCCCCTGTAGGGGTGACTCCACAGAGCAAGTTTGGTTCGACTTTAGATAATCATCCTATCACTTTATCTCAGAATTTGATTAATCTCGTCACCACTCCAACTCCCACTCTCAATTTCACTCATACTCCTAACTCCACTATTACCAGTATGTTGCATCTGTTTATGTCAAAATTTTATGTATGCATGTTTTTCTCATTAATATCGATTGCTATGTTAGGTAAAAGTTACTTTTGGGTTAATGATTTGGATGACAATTATTGAATTTTATATATGCTTGTTGTTCTGATTAATATCGCTTGCAATGTTAGGTAAAACCTTTTTAACTCCGCCAATGCAATGTTTTATCTTTGCATTGATGGTCCCAAGCCCGGATAAAGGAGGAGGGGAGAGGTCATTGGTTCCGTAAAGGTCTTTATATGAAAAGGATGTGCTTGCTGAAGATACCATTCTTCATTGGTTCCATAAAGGAACCAATACCAAGGCAGGTATGCAAGACCATCCTTTTATTTTATTGACTTTAATATATTATGATATTGCACTTGCTTGGGGGTTAGCTTTCATATTTTATTGGCTCATGTATAAGTTGTCAGGCATCTCGTGGACTAGGCATGGAATAGATGTGATGTGCTCCTGGAAATGGACATCCCAGCCACTGAGTGACCGATGTCAGACTAAAGGCTTATATATCGGTAGGAACTACTAGTCAAAAACGCAAAATTATGTCTAATTCAATTTGGGTTCATTTTTTGTACATAAAAAGGATAATGATCCGACTCACTAAAACGAGCCTCCTTATATTCCATATAGCACATGCAATGTAATGTAGCAAGTATATGGCATGTAGCATATGCAATCATCATGGTATATTAACTACTGGTTTATACATTGCATGTGTTATATGCTTGTTTGATGACAATATGTCTAATTCAATTTGGGTTCCATTTGATCGCAGTATGTTTTTAAACGCATTCTACCTCTCTCGTTGCCCTCTATGTTTCTCTATTATTTGTCATTTATTTTTCAGTTTCCAATAATAAAGACATTGATATCTTAATGGTTAACTACAATGTGCTTCAATAATTTCATAACTACAGAAAATTGAGGTCTCTCACTACTTTTGAGAGGATTTTTCTTCAATCACTATAATTGACATGTTAGATCATATCTCCATGATGGAGATCTTGGATTCTTGGTAGGAGCGACATACCTTGATTGTGTTAGAACTTAGGTGGCATTAGTAACCCCGTAGATCATATAAAGAGGTAGGGACGAAATGATATATTAAGGCAGATATCCTGAAATTTTTAGTCTGCTGAAGTTTGTTACTATACAGGATTATACTTATTATTTACCCAAACCTAATGAACCATGTGCTTCTCAATTTTTTAGGTCAATTTTTCAAAGTAAAGGTCAAAACCAAGCCAATACAACTGAGTTGAATTGGTTTTGGTACTCACTGATCTGAAACGTCAATCAGAAGATCATCAATGTCTGTTCGCTCAACACAAGTAGTGGCATTTAGTAGACCATTATTAAGAACTTTGGTTTCCACTCCATATATAGACCCTCCTAATAACAATAGACAACGAGAAAAAAGGTGAATGATATTCTTACCTACTCATAACTACTACTATTGTTATTATTCTTAAAATGATTTAAAATATGTTTTCATTAAGGTGAATGTAGTTTTTATGCATAACGTGCCTTTTTGGTATTTCCTACGTTGATCCATTTTAAAAGAGTTATCTTTAAACTCATTAATCAGTGGACACTCACCATGTGAATGGGGTGGTCACAAGTCAATTTTCAATATAATTTTGATCAAGCTCTTATTCGAGACTATTCACATCTCAAACTCAAGACTGCCATTTGTCTAACGAGATTGAAGGTAAAAAAGTATTTTTTTTCCACAACCAATGTTACTTTTGAATTAGTTCAAAGCAGCAGCAAGCCCATCGATCACAGCGGAATAATACATAAATCTTTTTCTACTATCATAATGGAGGGACTATCAACTTTATAGTTTCAACATGAGTTTCTAGTATTGCCACTAAAAAATAGTAATAATAAAAGAAAGAAAAAATGGAGGGTCGTAGATGTTCCGAATTACTAAAATGTCTCCTTTGCTTGCTCCCACATATGAATAATAAGATTTAGTAGAGAAGATATTACTAGATCAAAGACGGGAATTTTCCCCGATGCAGGAACCATCATTCTGTCATGGATCCCAATTATTTCAAGAAATATAGAGACTCCTTCCCTCACAGTTGGTGGTGGGTAAAGATCAACAGTAACTAGGGGAGGATACCGTAAAATATTATCCCCGCGAGTTTTTAAAATAAAAAAGAAAGTCTTCTGAGCAACATCCTTGAGTGCCAAAAGTGTATTACAAATAGCTGTCTCTCCCTAGCAGTCTAGCAGATCTGATATGGTGTAGCAAATTTCAAAATTATCAGTGTCACCCAATCTCTTACACTTTGTTTGAACTCACCTGCACAGACGCTCATAGGCTCCTTCTTGGTACACAACCATCATATCCATAAGCTCCAAACTTGCATGCTAGTGATGCGTCTAAAGCAGGACTTTGCAGTTGGCGTAGATCTTTTGGACATTACTAAGTGCATTAAAAAAGTTATCATTCAACTATTTTTCTCACAGCGCATTTGTCTCTTCACTGGAAAGTTGATAATCACGACGGAAGCATGATGCGATATCTTGCCTCTGTGTAGTGATTTCAAGTTCCTGTTTGAGCCTCTCAGTGGTATTGATAATATCTCCAGTGGTAGCATTACAACTGCTCAAAGACTTTGCACTTTGTGGAAGCAATATGCAAGCACATTAACCTCCTCTTCGAGGCGATCTAAGTCCTGTTTGGCAATGTGAGAGGCGAGAAGGAAGTGGTGGTTGATGGATAGAGCTCTCTTGTCGATAGTTGATTGGAGATTTCGATGGGCGAGATGAGGTGTTTTTCGGTATAGAAAGTGGAAAGGGTGTTGAGCGAAGCCACCAAATCAGGACTCTCACTCTGACTCTCCAACACCTTCTTCAGCTTTCGTGACAGTCGAGGTGCTAATTCCCCCTTCGTCCTTCCATTTTCCTTGCCCCTTCAAACAAATCTCAGTAAAAAAAAGTCTTCATGCAGGTACACAATAAAAATTCATAAAGATCTTAAAAATAGTACGAAAACTCTTTTCAACCTCGACATCATAATATGTTAAACGTTGGACTGCAACCATATAATACCATAACAAATAGACCTAAATAGCCAAAAAAACATTAAATAGAACGTATAAAATGTAGTGGTTTGTATGAAATTCAGTTAATGTTTAATTCTTTTGCCAAGATGTATAGCTTCTAAAATAAAATATGAAACATTGGAACTGTGCCATAACATAATGAGATCATCTCGTCTGAAAAGTTTTTAGTATGGTTATGAATGTATTTAGTATGGTTATGAATGTATTAGTGATAAAACAATTTATTAGTGATAAGGAAGACGGGGTTAAGGATTATTATCATTGCACGTGAGGGTTTGAAGAATTCTTGTATTTTGTTTTACGTCTTCTTTGTATAATTTGGTGGACTCATTATGCTTAGTTGATTTCAAACATTGTTCTTTTTGGATAAAATTTTTGTATATTATCAAACAACAAATAATATGCATGAAACTGTTTAAAGGTAACACAATGAAATGTACAAAACAATTTCTTGAGACTTTACCAAGTATAATTCCCTGCTAAGATTATCTTTACAATCTATTCATAACACTTGTCACCTATTATCTAAGCTATATTATCAGCCCATAACTATTTTCTTATGACATATATAGTATAAAAAGGAATTTTTTATGCATATAATATCACTAGTTCTCTCAATTATATCTAATTTATTCGAACTCAACTATCTCAGTTTTATCTAGATGTCGTGAATTATACAAACCTATAAAGGCTCGAGATCGAACATGTATAATGAGCAGGGAGAGATTCTTGAGTATGCGTGGCTATTATTTAATTTTTAGTTGACAAAATTAGGTGTGAATAAGAAAAATAAAGAGTGGTAATAGCCACACCTTTATGGTATTACAACACTCTTTCACACGTTTTGTTCAGGTTGTTCTGGTATCTCAACTGTTCTTCTGGATCGAATAGTTTATAGGTCATGTTGTATTTGAGGTAATTGTTTATGTATTTTCGTCATTATCAAATGATCGTATCATGTAGATCTTACTTTATTTTATTTCTCATTTCTTAAAGATTTAATTTATACAAAATTGTGAAAAGCATTATTAAATAGAAACTCTTATGACACCTTTAAAACGAACATGAAAGTAAATTTAACAGTAGTATGTCAATATTCCGTTATATGTTCTAAGAAAAACATTTAAAGTCTTTGCTTCATTTATTAATTTTTTAAATATATTTTCTCCCTTATGTAGCATCATACTAATATTCAATTACTTTTATTAGGAATTTTGTATATTAACTGTTATATATCTATCTCATTCTTTACCTGAGTTTAGAAATGCTATGTTGGGGTGTTCCTTTCAAAAGTTGCCTACTAGGGTGATTTACTTTCCGGAATCATTTTGTACTAATAATCATGGAATGATTCTATTCTAGTTCAAAGTGGTTCCTATTTTTGTAAGAACCATATGATGAAGAAACAAACAACCTGATTTGTTTTTCGCCCCTAATTTTGTTGATGACTTTCTAGTATCCATGAAAGTAATATATATATATATATATATATATGCAAGGCTATTGGCTAAAGTTGTCGAGGTAAGCTTTGGATGTTTACTTAGTTTAAATGAAGTTAGTTAATATACCAGTAGAAGTAATTTGGCATCTACTTAGTATTCATTATTACGTTATGTTCTCGTTTCACTCGGGGACTAAACATACACAATCCCAAAGACTTATGACGAGAAACGTACACTGTCGCTTCTTTGTGGAGACCTTTTGTTGAGCAACAGAAATGGGAACCTAATGGTTTCTCCCTCTTTCTTGTTCTTTCATGTTTACACATCCATATTGGTTTTCACTTTTTTTGATTTAAAGTTAAAGCTAAAATTTGATTTAATGTTAAAGTTGAAATTTTGATCCATGATTAAGGGTTGCCTTAGATTCAAATTAGTTTATTGGTAAGTTAGCTTCATATTTTTTTGGGAGTACCAAATGTCTCTTAGCAGTTAGCATCATAAGTAAAAATTTCTCATTTATCTAAGTCAGGAAAAAAAGTACGCAAATACCAAATAATAAATTAAATTATTATTACTTTGTCAATCCTCCAAACATTTGCAGAATCTGCACATTCAGACACTGTTGAGTTAGTGTCAAACAGGTGTAACTTTTATGTCTTGCCGCCATCTTCTTACACATTATCATACGAACTGCCACACGAAAGCTTAAAATTCATCATATTTAGCTCATTACGAGAATATTTCCAAAGCAAAAATATTACATCCTGAAACACTCACTCTCTTATTTATCTTATATACCATCGTCTTGGTTTGACTTCTTATTCTACGTCGGATCAGAATCTGAAGCGTCAGAACCCCAGTTTTCTGCTGTTACAACACCCGTGCTGTCATTATTTTCGCTCCTAAATATTGATACAAATGACAGGGGTTCTCGGTGGAACTCTCCATTTTAAGTCCTTGTATAGTTTTAATTGCGGCGAGTGTCATCCTGTATAAATCATCGGTTTTTTCCTCTCCAAATGATGATGATGCGTCTGAGGGTATATTTTCCATTTCAGTTGGTATTGGGTGTAAATGTTCTCGTACAGGGGCAATAATAGATTCAACAACTTCAGCCTCCAATGGAAAGAGGAGCTCAAGAATTTGCTCGCACTCGTGAACTAGCTTGGTGAGAGGTTCTGTTATAAAAAGCGGTTGGTGAAGGGCAAGTTGTGTGAACGGTAGATGCAAAAATCCCCCCATTCTTTTACCATATTTATTTAATATTTTGTTAAGGCCTGCAAAATTTAAGGAGCTGTAAATTTTAAGAAGCACTATCTCCCCATGAATGGTGACAAAGTCTTTACGAATATCCATCACCTCATCATTAAATTCACTCTCCATCGTGAAACTCTTCCCCTTCATTTGTTCAATTCTTTCCTTCAACTCCTAGAATCGAATGACGAACTCTTCCTCTTTGTCAACATAGAAATCATTGAATTTTTCAAGTTCTTGGGTTAGGATTTTGACAAGCCATTCTTCTAGGCAGGCTGAGGGTCTGGGTCTTCATCGAGAGGGAATGAAGATGAATCAATGGTGGTTGTGATGTGCTTAAGGAACTTATTAAGCCTTTTAAATTGGATTTATATTAGTCTAGTGGAAATTTGGCTTCAATTTTCACTATATATTTAGTCGCAGTCGTAGGTTTGTTGAATTGCTCGGATACACTTTATTATTGTTTTTTAATTCATGAACAACAACTTATAGAATTCATTATGTTTAATTTTGATATCTTGCAAATTGTTCTTCATTGTTTGTTAAGCATGACAATCAAACATGATTAACAAAGCTAATAAAAAATATAATTCGAATGATTGATTTGGGTATGCCAGGCAGCAATATTTGTTTTGTTCTCACATTTTATCTGAGTTATGCTTTAGCAATAAAACTATGACAAAAACTACTAAACATTTATTTTTTTATTCGTTTTGCCTGGCTATTCCATCTATGCTTCTGGCATTAGTTCTCTGCTTCGACCATAGAAATGGCAAGGAAAACGGTAGTGTGAGCTCCTTGGATACACCTTCTTATAAAGGGTACAAATACATATGGTTTGCGCTTTCTGGATATGCACTTGTACTAATGGCATTTTGACCTATCACACTAGTTGTAATTGAAGCTATGAGGAAGGTGATGCATACATTTGGTCCAAAATCTAACTTTAACTTCGGCTTAATCAACCATAAACACATGCTAATTCACTCTTCACTACTAAACATCCATTTCGCATTCCTACTGCTAAACATCCTCATCTCCTAAAACCAATTTTATTGTCTATAGTTTAATTTTGAATATTTTATGATCTATAGTTTATATCATAATAAACATTGTTCTTCATTTTGTGTTTTTAGCTCTCACTCTTTCACTTTGTGCTATGTTACAATCTCTCTCCATTTGATTTGTTTGTCTTAACAGTTTGTGAAGCTTCTTTGTACCTACTCTATCACCATTGCTTAAACTTTGAAGAAGGTATTTTTTTTAAGCTTGAGAAACCATTAGTTTGAGAAGGAAAAATATGATTTAATCAAGCATTTTTTCTAATACTAAGATTGAGTTTGTTCAACACGTTCTTATTGGGAAATATGAAGATTACTTCTGGGAGAATGAATTCTACTTTTGCAAGAAATATCACGAAGACTACTTTGGGGAGACTATTATGTTTAGAACTTTAAAGTTGTTAGACTTCATTTTGAGTACTATTATGGTTATAAGCTAGATGGTTTATCTTGTACAACATTTTGTATTTGGAATTTTAATGGTTATGAATAAAATATAGTTTTAGATCGGTTTAATGTCACTGAAATATTTTTTGTCATCGAAATATAGTTTCATACATTTTGTCACACGTGTTTATTTTTTGAGTGAAATTTGTGGGTATTGGTTAAGTGCAGTTCATTGCCATTCGTTGAGCACGAGTTTTAACTAGTGTATTTATATCTATTTATTTCATTAGAAAGTGATATATTTTTAAAAATATACAAATATTGTTAATGGACTTTAATCGTTAGAAATCAAAACATCCGTTGTAAATATATGATACTCTCAATCCTATACAATGTATTTTGTAACGGTTTGCATCCGTTACAAATTCTATATTTGTAACGGATAAATACCGTTATGATTTAATAAATCCAATACTGATATATAGTGTGTGTACCAATGTTGAATCCGTTATAAAATAAATTGTAACGATTTTCGTCCGATACAAATATTATTATTGTAATGGATTTTATCCCTTACAAATTTTATTAGTAAAATAAATAACGCTAATTTTCTAATGGATTTAATCCATTACAAATATTTTTTGTAACGGTTTTTGCCGATTACAAATGACCTGTTTTGGTGTAGTGGTCATAATGAGGATTCCTTACGGCGACCAAATCATAGTCAGTGAAAATGATGTGCTTCACATAATCAATATATTCAGGTCGTCAGATTTTGTCTACAATGGATTTGGCCGATTGATTTGAAAGGCTTCCATGAATGTTTTGATATTCTTAACCTCCATACTAAGGGCGTTCCCCTTGATTTGGGTTGGGTCCGAGTCACCATGAATCACTGCGAATTCATGACCTAAACATTCATCCAAGACATTATTAGATCTTGCCCCCTATAGATTATCGCAAGTTCGTGTCCCACATCATCATCGAGGATGCTGCCTAGCATCTGGTTATGTATAGACTGCACTGTGCCTTTTTTCTTCTTTATGAAGTTATTTAAGTGCCCAGCCTGAACTAGTTCCTCGAGGTTGGGCTTGACTGTCTTGTAGTTTTTGGTTTTATGACCGTAATCTTTATGGTATGCACATTTCAGTGCCTGGTTCCTCTTCTTCGATCATTGAACATCTTCTCGGTCCATTTGAAATGTTGCCAACCTTTCATCTCTTATAAATTGGTTCAAAGTATACCGTGTAAAATACCATGAATGGTTTTTCGAGATACTTATTCTCATCCCCTTTTACCTTCCCATTTTGCTATCTCCTTACTTTGTTGTTCGCCCCTCCTTACCCCGTTGTTAAGATGCTTTTATCACTCTCCGTCCTGACCAACTTTGGTCACAATATCTTTAACCTTAGCATATTTTTAAATCATTGACCTAAGGTCATCGATCATGATGGACTCTCAATATGCGAGGTATTGGTATAATATGGAACTGCTCGACAGATTAATTTTGAAGGATTCCATCGTGATTTGCTCGGTGCACTACTCTAACTTGATGTACACCTCTTAGTACCTTATGGAGTACTTGCAAAGTGTTTCCCGGGATTTTTTATTCATCTTAAAAAATAAATCCATACGCTTGGGATTGGTTCTACTTGTAATGAATATGTCAATGAAGGACTCGATCAGTTGCTTGTAGGAGATTATCAATTGATGTGATAACTTTTTGGACTACTTATGGGTAGTGTCTTCAAGACTGAAGGAGAATATTCAGCACATTAATCCTTGTTAGTGTTCCACAGTGTCATATCCGAACGATATTTGCTAACGTAATTGATGGGATTAGTTTTCCCATTATAGATCTTGAATCTTGAGGGAGAGAACTTCTTGTAAGGCTTAAACTCTTCTATAGATCGGATAAAAGGTGGTTTCATTTGGCAGACGAGTGCAATTCTGGTGAGATTCATGGTAGTATGAGCCCCTTTATGGGATGGGGTGTCACTCTGCCTTCCTTTCAATAAAGTCATAAAGCTCTATGTCTCCTCATCGACCCTAGGGATTTGGTCTCCGTTTAGTAAACCTTCAATGAGGAGAAATTCTTTCTGTTACTAAGTAACCCTTCCTTGATTGAAATATCCGCTTGCCTTAGGGCTAGGAGTTCGTGAGCATCAACCATGCTTGCACTTCTCCTTATGGAACTCCTTCTCTAGCTTCTACAAGAACCACTGGAGTGCGACGTTCTTCTCCTGTTGGTAGCCCTTTAATCTCGAAGGTTCTTCTCATAGTTGTCAATGGGACTTAAGATCTGGTTGGATAATTCAATCTCATTGATGTTCATTTTTCTATCCTTCGGAGCTTTATAACGAGCATTTGATGATTGGTAATACTCACCAATCTCAAATTTATCCCTATAAGAGGGAGGGGTTAGTTGGTGACCCATCGGATCACTGTGATCTCCATGGTCAAGGGGATAACCCTTGGGTATCCATAACTCTATTTTTGATGAACCCCCTAGTCATTTAAATTCATATGATCTTGTTTGGGTGAGTCAGACATCCTAAGAATTTAGCTAGTGTCAAAGAACTTAGATTATTTCCCACAGACGACGCCAACTGTAGGTGGTAATTTTTAGTGTTTGTATCCAATGCGCACAAGCTAAATTAAGAGATATTTTCAAGGAGAAAGATAAAAAACACACAACACAAGATATAAATCTTTTGGAAACATGCCTACGTCCATGGGTTTGGGGTTTTCATTTTTATTAACTCAAGTCGACAGAGTTCTAGTACTGCTCGACTATACAATATCACATACCCCTATCAATGAGGGGCGAGTTTTTCATCGATAGAGAATCTTAGGAGAATCGTAAGATCTATTAAAAACTATCCCTAGAATTTTGAACCTATCCCTTATCAATTTGAACTATTCAAATTGATAAGTACACATGAGTCTTCCATGACTTGGACACTTCATTAACTTGATGCGCAAGAAGCTTGGAGTCTAGTGTCGAACATGTGAAGGTCATGTGTTACCATAATTTTGGTCCCTGCATTTACGTTTGTTGTTGTTTAATTTATTATAAATCATAACTTTACTCATAATTTAATTTCTTGCAAATCTGTAGTTTCATCACATTTTCTTTTTATTTGTTTACAAAGATTTAGTTTTATTTAAATTCATGCAATTTACTATTTTTGTCCTAGTTATTACTACAACTTAGTACTCACTTCAAAGTCTTCCCCGAGGGAAACACAAGTCCTCTTAATTGAAGAATCAAACACAAAATAATTTCCTGATAAATTATCAGTAGGCTAAAAATTTTATTTGGCAAGACCACAAATATTTCCTGGCAAGATCGCAATTATAATTAACTATCAACCCAGTGAAAATAACCCAAAAATATTTCTGGCATACTCTGTGGGACACCAGTGTTGTGTGAAGGTTACAGATGGCTAGGACACGTCGAAGCTAAGATATAACTAAAACTTTTGGTGAAATTGGATCCAGTAGTGAGCCCATTGCCATTTCATAACAACTATTGATTGAAGAAACTCAAGTGTTTGGACCAATGACTCGTAGTTAAGAGTTGAATATTACAATAGCTCCCATAGCCAACAATATTCAAAGTACATCAACAATTAGTAGGCACGCAAACATTTAAGACCAATTGATAGCCAACCAAATCCAGTTTTTGATCACTTTTGGAATATGGTACAAAATCTCAACAATATGATCACCACGGTGACCAGTAGATTTGCCTTACCTAATGGGATGGCAACTAGTAATTAGACCTATACACCATAATTTGGAGCAATTATAACTACTCAGATAAATCCCTACCATCATATCTCTTATCGGCCAAATAATGGTGAAACTAATTTTAGAAATAACCTCAGGATAGGAGGATATGTTAACATTACTGGTTTATATGTAAGAAACCCAATGGAAATAGTAGGACCATTCAATACCTACAACGAAATGGGTAACAATAACACAATATGTAGAATATCTCTCCTAGAGGTAGGAAGGGAAGTTACTTAGTTTACCAAAGGAGTTGGTTACACTAAAGGTGGTGGAATTTTTGGAAGCATAGTTTACTAAGAAATAGGCAAGTGCCCTACAAAATAAGCAACTGCCGGGGGGGGGGGGGGGTAGGAAGGAAAGACATTATAGACATGATATATGAAATATGTGGATCATTATCCTAAGGGTGAAGACCCCAGCTTACATCAAGCCCTATCCAAAATGTGTAGATAGGATTAAGCTTCCTAAGGCCTTCAAATTTCCAACCTTTACTCTCTTCTCAATGAATGGGAGTTAGTACAAAGTGGAACATATTGATAGGTTTTCTAGTCAATGTGATGATACTGGAATAAAAATTACTTAAGATTACATTTGTTTTCCAGTTCCCTTACAATTGTATCCTTTACATGGCGTATAAATTTGACACCAGACTCTATATATTTCATGCTAAATTATTCCAAACTGAATCAGAGGTTTTCATGGCTGATTTGGCTAGACTAACCTAAAAGCCCGATGAAAAGGCTACTACATTCATAAATAGATTTTAAAAGGTTAGAAATAAGTGTAAAATATTCTTTCAGGAGTTTGAATTTGTAAAATTGGCTCAAAATGGTTTAGTGTTAAGACTTTGAATGAATTTTAATGCCACAAAATTTATAGATTTGGTAGATTTAATTGCCAAAGTATCCAGATTCATAAGAGAAATACTTTTTCCTTCAAAACATATTATAAAGATCCTATTTTGAAATTAATGCTACTGAAATTATAGGAACTGAAACTATAATATGTGAACCATTAGTTTGAAAGGATACTTTAGTAGAATCCTTTGCATAAAAATCAAAAGGAATGATCAAAAAAATACTCTTTTGACATTACTAAGGCTGATGAGACTTCTCTTAAAGGCGAGAATGTTAAAACCATCTGAAGATGCTAAAAAGCCACATGAAACTAAAGGAAAATGTATTGTAAGTGGAATTTATTATTTTCTCACTCAAGTAATGTATGCTCTGTGTTTTGTGACATGGTGCAAGAGTTGATCAGGTGGGGGAACATCAAATTCCTTACAAAAGAGGAAAGAACAATTAGGATAGATAATCTATGACCTGGAGTTGATCAAGTGCATGTGGAGTTCAAAATGAAAACTACGGCTAAATCTAAGGCTTAGAAGCCTAAAACCATTGAAGATCTTGAGCAAAAGGAGATGAATCACCTATACATTAGATATGGATAGTATTTTGCTGAGATGTGCTAATTGGTCACTTCAAAGACAAAAGATCAGCAGAGAAGGACATCAACTGTATTCATAGCTATCCAGCCAAGGCCCCAATATTCCATGATCAAGACGTTCAAAGCAAACCGTGTAGAAAGTAAGACCATTCTTTAGTAGTTTTCAACCAATGCTAAGATACTAAGGAATAATCAGTACATCAGGCCTAACTTTATAGAGGCCAAATTTCACAAACACATTGGTAATTTGGGGCCAATAAAGGTTCGAAAAATTCTTCTAATGGTTAAAGGTGTACTTGACTCACTTGTGGCTCAAGTCCTAAAGGTTTTTCACTAATTTAATGATATGCTAATGAAACTAAAGTTTCTTAAACCTAAAAAAATGGCCCCTGTAATATGGAATGTAGTGCAACAACCAAAATCAAAGAGAAGGGAGCCTGAAGTGTAATCTCTCAAACTCAGCACATAAGGATCCAAAGAAAGTGTATTGACCTTCTTGTTATAGTGCTTTGGTAGCTGTTGTTGATAGCCTACTAGTTTCACTAGAGCTAGTTCTCTACGCTCGTCAGCTAGGTCAGGTTTAGCGAGTAATTCTATATTATTCTGGCCTTGGTCGACCAGGGTAGACCTCATGAAGGGGAGTCCAACTTCTAAAGGGATGATCGCCTCCATTCCATATGTTAGTGAGAATAGGATTTCTTCAATTTCTCATCGTGGGGTAGTGTGGTAAGCCCATAGAATATGTGGAAGCTCATTCACCCATTCCCCTTTAGCTCGGTCTAATCGCTTCTTCAGTCCATCAATCACTATTTTGATGGAAGCCTCAGCTTGACCGTTGCTCTGAGGGTATGCTACCGAGCTGAAATGGTTCCTAATATCATGGTCGTTACAGAAACTCTGGAAGAGGCAGCTCTCTAACTGTGTTCCATTGACAATGATGATGGTCCTGGGTTCCCAAAGCGGGTAATTATGTTCTTCCATATGAATCTCATCATATCCGCATCCTTGATGTTCGCCAGCGACTCCGCCTCAATCAATTGGGTGAAGTAGTTTATCACAACTAATAGGTACTTGCGATTACTGGTAGCGATAGGAAGAGGGCCCTTAATGTCCATTCCTCATTGAGCGAAAGGCCAAGGGCTAGTAAGTGATTTTAGCTCGTTGGCAGGTTAGTGGACCATAGGAGCATGTAGTTGATATTTCTCACACTTGCGAGCATATACCCCATAATTTTTCTTCATGTATGGCCACCAGTAGCCTTCCTTCATTGCTCGAGAAAGATAGGATATGCCCCCAATATGTCTCCCACAGATTCCTTCATGAATCTCGTGTAGAACTTGCTCGACGTCCTTCGGGTGAGCACATTAGAGGTAAGGGCCAGTGAAAGATCTTTTGTACAGCTTGCCCTCGGGAAATAAGTGAAAGAGGGAAGTTTTGATTCTTATCTGATGAGCGACCGTCTTATCGTCTGATAGGGCACCATCTTTTAAATAGTCCCTTAGGGGTCCATCCAACTAGGTCATGGTTCAATCTGGAGATCATGGCCTATGCCTGGCAGATTGTCGCTCTAGTTGATGATCGGCTGGGGGAGGAAGTCAATAGGAATTTTTCTCTTTAAGTCAGAATTGATTGCTGAACTCAAGGCTGCTAGGGCATTCACATGACTATTTTATCCTCTGGGAAACTGCTCGATACTGAATTCCTCGAACTTAGACATCAATTTCTTTACTAAGGCGAGGTAGGCTGCCATTCTCTCATCCCTCGCATTGAAGTCTCCACTTATCTGATTGGAGACCAGTTATGATTCTCCTTTCACGTGGAGTTATTTTTCCCCTAACGCCTGTGCCTTCGTCAGGCCTATTATTAATGCTTTATATTCTGCCTCGTTGTTGGTGGCTTCAAATCCAAGCCTGGTTCGTTGCTCGAGGATTGTAACTTATGGGGTAACGAGCATAATACCTACTCCTTCCCACTTGGAGTTGGAGGCTCCATAAACAAACAGTCACTAAACACCTTGTGCCGAGTGGTCTTCCCTTTGAACCAGATATTAAAGCTAGTCGCAAGGATGTTATCCTATAAATTCCGTGATGAAGTCGGTGAGGACCTTTCCCTTTATTTCATTCCTTGGTTGAAACTGGATATCAAATCGCCCGAGCTCAATCGAACACTTTGATAATCTGCCGGACAGATCCTCTTTCCGTAGGACTACTTTAAGGGAGTGTGACGTAAGGACAATGATAGAGTGAGCTTCGAAGTAGTGCTTGAATTTTATCGAGGCTACATCTAGTGCAAAGCTGGGCTTTTCCAATGGTAGGTATCACTGCTCAGCATCTAAGAGGGTCTTGCTCGCGTAGTAGACGGGTTACTGGATTCTCGTTCTTTCGCATACCAATGCATAACTGACAGCGTGGCTGGAAACTGCAAGATATAGGTATAAGGAATTATTTTGTTGAGGTATTACGAGCAAGGGTAGTGTGCTGAGATAAGATTTGAGCTCCTCTAATGCTTTCGAGCAATCTTGGTTCCACTCCACTGTTTTTCTTTTCTTTAATAGCTGGAAGAATGGATCGCACTTTTCGAATGACTTTGAGATGAACCGATTCAAGGCGACGAGCATGCCTGTGACCTTCTATACGTCTCTTATCATGCGAGGAGTTTGCACATTATTGATTGCATCAATCTGGTCCGGGTTGGCTTTAATGCTTCTCTTTCTAACCAAGTACCCGAGTTATTTTCTTAACTTGACACCGAAGGAACACTTGCTCACATTGAGCTTCATTCGATATTTCCTGAGGATTTCGAAGGTCCTTGATAGGTCTGAGAGGTGGTCTTCTTTGTGCCTGCTCTTGATGAGCATATCGTCGATGTGGACTTCCATGGTATCTCCCATTTGATCTTAAAACATCTTGGTGACTAGACGCTGGTAGGTTGCTCTTGCTTTTTTAGCCCAAAGGGTATAAGAATGTGACAATATAATCCGACGGTGGTGATGAACGTTGTCTTGTCTTGGCCTGGTGCGTATAGAGGAATCTGGTGGTACCTCGAGTATGCGTCCAGGAAACTCATTCTTTCATGAGTTGTTGTGGCATCCACCAACTGGTCGATCTTCAAGAGAGGGAAACTGTCCTTAGGGTACGCGCTGTTAAGGTCAGTGAAGTCAATATAAAATATCCATTTCCCATTGCTCTTTAGAACCACTACTGGGTTGGACAGCCATTTAGGGAATTAAACTTCCCATATGGATATCGCATCCAACAGCTTCTCTATTTATTTCTCTACACCCTTGGCCTTCTTGAGTGCAGTTTGCCGTGCCTCCTACGCGACAAGCATGGAAGTTGGGTCGACGTGCAACCGATGACAAACCCCACTGGGTTTAATTCCAGGAAGCTCGTAAGGTTCCCACGTAAAAGCATCCAAATTGTTCCTCAATAGTACCGTTAATTCTTTCTTCTCTCGATCTATGAGAGAGGGCCCAATCAAGAACATCCTGTCTTTTTTGCTACCATCGGCTGCAACCTCTTCCAGGTTTTCAACGACCCACTCAGAGGGGAGTAGCCTGGTCTCCTCCACTCCAGGTCTTCCATACTTTAGCTGCTATTTTGAAGGTATCAAAGCTTCTTGTTCCTCAACCTTCTCTTTGGCCTTCTCGACCTTCTTCTCTGGTTTTGGGAGGATGGATGCTATGAAGCACCTTCTTGCCATCGCTTGATCTCCGTGATCTCCATCACTCCTCACTCAATCATGTATTTATGTTTCTTATGGTGGGTCGATGGAACGACCATTATCGTATGTATCCATCCTCTACCGAGGATATCCTGGTAGGGCGAGTCAATGTCGACTACCAGAAACTCGATCATCTTGGAGACACTTCCTGCCCTCACTGACAGTACAATCTTCCCAAAGGGATAGTTATTTTCCCAATGAAACCAACTAGAGAGATAGTGGCTTCCTCCAATTCGGCAATGCTTAACTTTAATTTCCTGAACAGGTCGAGATACATTACTTCGAATGAGCTTCCTTGGTCGACGAGCAACTTGTCGATGCCATAATTTGCTATCCTGAGTGTAATGATTAAGGCATCTTGATGTGGGGTTCCTACTCCCACTTAGCCTTCATCTATTGAACATGATGTGTTTGCTGTAGTCGACGTCATCTTCTTGTCGACGCTTTGCTGATTGCATTTTTGCTAGATCGATCTAAAAATCTTTCATTACTGCCGTAAGCTTTTTTACTTCCATCTGGGATAAATTTTCTTGAATTTGCTTCAGATCAGATGCCCCATGAATCACTACGAACTCATGGCCAACATCGTCCTCGAGCACATTGTTGGGCCTTGTGTCTCCATTGGCAGCGACCTTCTCTTCCTTCTTCTCCACAAACTCGTTCAGGTGCCCAGTATGGGCTAATTCTTTAAGGTGAGACTTGAGATCTTTACAGTGCTCAGTTTTGTGCCCTCCTTCCTTGTGAAAAGTTCATCTCAGTTCGTTATTTCTCTTTGAGGGATCTTCTCCAATCTTTCTAGGCCACTTAAGGAACGACTTGTCCTTGATCTTCACTAGGATCGTGTAAATTGGTTCTTCGAAGACAGTGTTTACTACCTGAAATGATTTTGAATCATCGTTCTTATTCCCGCTGTTGGAGCCACCCTTTCCCCCATTCTTGCTCCCTTTCTTCTGGTTCTTATCCTTGTCGTTGCCTTTGGCAGGGATTTTATCTTGACCATTCTCTCCTGCACTGAGGCGGGTCACATCCTCAACTTTGGTGTACTTCTCAATGCGAGCCATTAAGTCATCAATAGTTGTGGCCTCCTTTTTAGTGAGGGATTGGTGCAAGAGGCAAGATCTGGGTATGCCAATCTCAAAAGATGCTACAGCTACCTTCTCTGAGCAGTCCTCGACCTCGTTGAACAACTCCCATTACCTTTTTGCATAGTCCCGGAGGCTCTCTTGGGGTATTTTCTTCATTATCAACAAGGCATCCACCCTCTTTGGATGGGATCTGTTGGTAATGACGTGAGCCTTGAAGAGCTCTGCTAGTGACTCAAAGCTACTGATCTACGAGGGAGTCTCTTGAACCACTTCTGTGCCACATTGTGCAAGCTCGAAGGAAAAATCCGGCACATTAATGCATCTTTGTGGCTCCAGAGAGTCATGGCCTTCCTGTATTGCCTAACATGGTCGATAGGGTTAGTCTTTCCATCGTAGATCTTGAATCTAGGAATTGCAAACTTCTTGGGGGCTTCTTCTTCTTCTACTTCTATCTCCCTCGAGAAAGGGGATTTCATATGGGTCCTGAGAGCTCGCCTGGCTAGCTCTTTGGTCGATCAGGAACCCCGATGTGATGGGTGCTGGTCCATTTCACTCCGGACCAAATTTCGTATGTCGTCATTTCTTCGAACTGGACTCCTATGACGATGAGCTGGTTACTGTTGCTCAAGTGAGTCATCATTCGACCTGTGTTCCTGGAATCTCTGAGATCCATGACTGGGGTTCCTTTCTCAGCTGTGAGACTTGCTCGCCTGAGGGCTAGGAGTGCTATAATGACGTTTCTCGGTGCTACGATGGATTTATTTCTCCATCTCCTACAATCTCCTTTTGAGGTGAGCATTCTCAACTTCCTTCTTGCGAGTGGCCTCCCCTTGCTCTTGGAGCCTAGACTCATATGCATCGATCAACTTGGAGATTTATGTGGACCTGGTTGGTCCTTGACTTTCTTCTGAGACTTACCGTTCTGGGCGAGCCCTAGGATCTGAACGTCGAACTTCAGATCTGATCTTACGAGGGGCAGGCTGCTCTTGAATATCCTCTTCTGGAAGGGCTTTGCTGCTGTGACCAGACATTCCAAATTCTTTGTTCGTGAGGGCTTTCTTGAAGGAAAACAAACGTTTCCCACAGACGACGCCAATTATGGTGACAAATAAGTTCAGCATAAAATAACAAGAAAAGGCAATCACGAGAACAAATAAAGCAAATAAGGAATGACAATCACACAACACAAAATTTACGTGGTTCAGCAAGAATGCCTATGTCCACGGTGGTGCTTTCAATATTATTTCTCTTTACTCCGGGGAGTGTTTTACAAAAAAAAATAACATGCCATTTTCCCCAGGCGGAGGGTTTGTTATATACATATTCATTCTTAAGCAGTGGGGGCGTTGGACTCCCCTACGTCAGTCCATCATACCTAGGATATCTCCTTACGAGATTTTAGGAATTGACTAAGTTGTAACTGAATTTAGTTGAGACGTGAGGCCTCCAGACTTTGGATCGTGCTCTATTGGGCTATTCGTCTGGGCCCAAGTGACAAATCGAGGTACGCACAAAAATCATTTCCCACAAATAATAAATTATTTCCATAAAATTATTCTGACAAATATATATATGTATGTATATCATCCATACGTCACACCTAGTTTTAGGCTCTAAAAAACTTTTTTTTTTCAAATTTTTTTTCTCTTGAAATTAACCTTTCAATAAACTTATGTTCAAAAAATTAGGTCAAAATATGTTTTGTAGCTATTTTTAAAAAATCCACAAAAAACTCCTCAAAATACCCTATTTATAAGGGTCTCTGCCAATAGTTTTTTGTGAATTTTTTAAAAATACCTACAAATTGTATTTTGACCTACTTTTCTGAATATTGGCTAATTAGAAGGATAATTTTAAGGGATTTTGTTTTAGAGAAATGGTTTCTTAGGACCTAGAACTAAGTGTGATGTATGGTGTGATGTATAAATCATGATATAGGTGAGCCTTCCTCATATATATATGTACAGAGAGAGAGAGAGAGAGAGAGAAATAGATCTACCACCCCCCTCCACCCCACTCCCTGCCTCCTAGAAGAAACAAAAATAGATCTGTCACCCCCCAACCGTCCCCCTACCACCCCCCACCAGCGATTACCCCCACCACCACACCACACCCCAGATTTGCTCGTGTGTGTGTGCGCGTGTGAGTGTGAGTGTGTGAGTGAGAAAGAGAGAGGGGGAGAGAGGGAGAGAGGAAGAAGATGAAGAAGAAGAATAAGAGAGTTAAGAGAGAGAGGAAGAGTGTGTGTGTGTGTGTGTGTGTGTGTGTGTTAGAGAGAGAGAGAGAAATAAAAGATTGTAGGTTTTTAAAAAGGGGGTAAAATGTCCAAAATACTCTTTTGAAAAAGTAAAAAAGGGTTTCCACGTGCCGTTTACCGCCAAATGTTAACGGGTTTAGACGGTAGTGGGTTAATTGTCATCGTTTTTCAAGTTTGGGGGGTTAATTGAACAAATGGAAAGAATGGGAGAAAAGTGCAAGTAGGGTCAAAGTTTAGGGGGTTCAATTATAATTAACCGAAAAAGAAAAGAAATTAAAGTTTTATTAGGAGAGAAAAAGAAAAAAAGGGAAATTAATAAGAGAGGAAAAAAGGAGGAGAAGATATAGGAATTTAGGAGAGAAAAAAAGACATTTCTTCTTGTTCCTTTGGAGTTAAGAGGAAAATATTTTTTTTGAAGGGAAAGAAGGTACATTCATTAGAAAAAAAAAACTCGTCTTTCTCTATATTTCCGTCCGATTCAAAAAGAATGTTTTGCAGAGTAAGGAAGATAATTTTTTTAAATCTTTCTTTTATCTCCTTTTAAACTCCCAAATGACACAAAAATATTTATCTACTGTGTAAACTCCCAAATGAAGAAAAATAAAAACAATTTTCCTTTTTCCTTTTATTTCTCTGCAAAATAGAAGTTCCAAACAAACTATTCACTCGTAAGATATAATCCTCACTAATTCCTTCTTTATTTTAAAATCTTGTGCAAGGTTTTGAACTTTTGTTTTGGCATTATCTCTTGGTAGAATGAGGTGTGCATAAGTGGTTAATTCCAGGCAAGAGAGTACATGAAACCTGATAGTAAAATGGGAGATTTTAAACTAGTTTCACTATTATCTCTTGCTACATATCATATTTCGTTTTGAAAGTTATATAACTTTGATTAAAATCTCTACCTTTTATTTAACTTAAAAAGTTATATTTTAATTATATTTTTAAAATTTTACTATCACTTAAATAGAACCACGCGAATTACAGTCAGTATGCCCTAACCATAAAAGCTAATCAAATTATGTATATGGCACAATCATGTTGTTGTTGTTGTTGTTATTATTATTATTATTATTATTATTATTATTATTATTATTATTATTATTATTATTATTATTATTATTATTATTATTATTATTATTATTATTATTATGTTGTTGTTACAATGATAAAGATGACAATGATAATGATGATTATGATGTTCACACATTTACACACTATTCCATAACAACCCCCCAAAAAATGTGGTAGTAGACTCGAGGTGAAATGTGAAATGTAGAAAAGCTAGACTATGCATATTCAAAAATTATGAAAATAAGTAAATTATTCATTTATCCCATAAACTATTCGGATTGTTCCAAAATGGCATCAACTTTATTTATTGTCAATCAAACAGAATTACCAATGTCCTTGACTAAATAAAGCTTATGAACAATTTTTGAACAATTCGAATAATTTAAAGCCGAAACCAGTAATTTACTATAAGAAAATCTAATCTAATAATTTTTGTTTAGAATAGGATAGTGAAAGAATATCCTCTCCCACTCTATCTATATACACAAACTATTTATATAAATAAGAAAGGTTGAGTAGTAATTTAAAATTATACTATACATTGGTATGCATAAAAAATTAAAATGTTAATTTAGTTTCAATCAGTCCACTTCAATTTTAGATTGATTCATCTCCTTTATTACAGATGGACTCTAGTGAACATTCCAACAAATTAATATCGTATTGAGATATTAGCAGCTGAAGATGCAATGATGGTGTTGGTAGCAAGCAAAGTTGGATGCTGAGATATTCAAATGCTCTGAGCGTAAGATTAGGTTCCATTCTCCAGTTCTTTTCCTTTTGTTTCTTTTAATATTCCAAGGGAGTTGCAGTATGAGGTTTTGAGTTTAAATTCATGTGTACTTGTTAGTTTGAGATTCTGAGTCAATTTTAATTTCTATTTGGCAATAAATCTAGCCTCTTGGGCCCATGGTATAAGGCTTCCACTGGAAGAGTCTTGGGAGTGGATTGAGTTTGGTCTCGAGTTCGATTCCCGACACTGTCAAAATAATGCTTGGCTACGCTGGCCCGAAAACCACGCGTATGATACCAAAAAAAACTTTGTAGTCCTACTTATAGAAAATGAGTACCCTTAATCTCATGTTTATTTACGTTCTTTCTTTCTCTCGTCTCGTTCTCCATCATATAAAAAAAATAAGTTCATTTTCATATCATTTCCCTAGCATGTCTAAATTTTTTAACACTCAAAACGTTCAAATGTATTTTTAGTCCCCCCAAAAGTTAATTTGTTTTGAATGCAACATATGAAAAAAGTGTTTCGCGACAATTGTAGTGTCGCACTAAGAGTGGGAAAAAATTCAGGAAAAAATTCAGGAAAAAATGCTAAAAAAGAGACTCGCGCATATGGGTGAAAACGGATATTCAAAAATTCGATTCCTTCCTGTAATTGTATCCGAATTTAGTGTATATTTATACAAATTAGTATTCGAAAGAAAGTATTTATATAAACATTTTAAATATCGAAAAAAATGGATACGGATAATGTTGGTCTCTGTGATGAATAATCAATATCCGAGACGGACCATCCCTATTGACGGATATCCGTTTTGGCAGATATTTGTATCCGTAAAATAATTATATTTATATAATAATAATATATAAATAAAAACCGAAACACCACTAAAAAACTAAAGGACCAACAACCCACTTACTCTTTCCATTCCCACACGCACTCTCACAAACCCTACCTAACAACATCACTTCTCTTCTCTTCTCTTCGTCTCTCTCTCACCTTTCCTATGACGACTACACCTTTTGATCCTATCTTTCACATCCGATTACATCTCCGGTTTTCCTTCACCAGCGATCAAAGTCGGCTGGTACCACATTATCCTTCCGAAAACATCTCCTTCTGAACGGTACTTTTCCTCTCTTTCTCCCTCACTGACATATATATATATATATATATTTACACACACACACACACACTAGGATGTACCTGTGCTGATGGCACGGTTATAAATTTTCTCCATTGTGGTTGTGGTTATGGCACACTCATGCTCGTGTCGATAACACAATGAATTGTTTTTAATAATTTTCTATTTCTCAAATTTATTAGTTTTAGAGTATTAATTCAGTTGCAAGATTTTTTTTACATAACTAAATAGAAAGTAGAACCCTCAACATTAAGAAACTAAGAAATGTGCGTACTGCAATAAATTGTTTTAAAAATAAAATTCGTGTATACATAGAAAATTAAATAAAAAATATAGAAATTACATATCACGTTTCAGAAGTCATGTAAGAAGTTTCAAAGCTACTGCGAAAAAAAAATCGAAATGCATTTTTCCATATAGCACCAGTTATAAAATATCCTTTGTAGACATATATTGAAACATGTCATGATCAAATAATTAGAAGTCCGGAAAAATACTCATAGGTATCAGAAGCCTTCATAAATATCGAGCTTCTGAAACAGAGCTTTTGAACAACCAATAAATTGTACAATCAAAGACATTAAATAAAGGAAGAAACGTGTTAAAAGTAAGAAAAACATGAAAACCTTTCTTTAACTAAGTCTAGAATGACAAAATAACATAACAACTAAAAAAAATAAGAATGAAGGAATTGTTAAAAAGAACTAAAATAGCAAACACAATTGTACCATATTCCAATTAATAATTATACTAAATATCAAAAGCTTTTTATTTTTCATAAATAATCATTAAAAGATATTCAACTAAGTAAGAAAAACATGAAACCATTTATTTAACTAAGTCTAGAATGACAAAATAACATAACAACTACAAAAAATAAGAATAAAGGAATTATTAAAAAGAACAAAAATAGCAAACACAATTGTACCATATTCCAATTAATAATTACACTAAATATCAAAAGTTTTTGATTTTTCATAAATAGTCATTAAAAGATATTCAACTAAGACCCAAATGCATCGTTGCATAAACATGCATGCAATATCAAACTATAACATCTTATATGGAAATTTCCATACGATAGATGCCACACACACACACACACACACACACACACACTTATAGTCTATATTCTCATTGATAGGAAACTATTAAATATTGAAACAAACAACCATCTATATAATAATATTTAAAAAATTGACAACAGAACCCGCCCACATGATATGCTTATGCTTATCTGACACAAAACCTACAAACAATAGGATAATATTTTTCATATTTTTAGTAAATGGTTGTACATCTCGATACACATCGGCCACATACCTAGTAACAAAGTAGCTAGGCTAGCAATAGGATATGCAACCAAAGATGACATCTTTACGTAATAATCAAAAGTAGCACCCTAAAAATTTTCAATCATAATTATAATTGTGATATAAACAGGAACAAATTAATTGACGTATCGATTAATGGCACGCAAATTTCAAGCCCGACAAATCAAAATTTTACAAAATAGAGTTTTGATTGATTAATAAATTCCAAATTTAGTTAAGCAATCAGAAAAATTCATAATTTCATGTATCAATAAATTCATACGATGCTTCACAATGAACATGAAGGGATGAACGGAATAAGAAAATAAATCCTATGAAATAAACAAAAAGTCCAAAAAAAAGTAGAAATTAATGAAAAGAAAAAATTAAAAGGAAAATATGATTGTAGTTGGTTGGTGAAGGAAAATGAGCGATATGGATAATGGAGTTGATAAATGGTACCTATAATAAGCGTTCCAGTGAAGATTAGAGATTGGGCCTCTATGGAGGGAAGTTTCAGAGAGAATCATTAGAAACAACTGAAACAGTAAATATATATGTAATAAATTATATTTCACGAACTATTAAAACCTTATAAAAAGGAAATCCTTGTTATCAATGCTCAAACAAATGCGAAGATGAACATCATTTTATGCTCCTAAGAGCCTTCACAACTCCCTCTTTTAAATACTAAAGCAAAAGAAAATACAATGACATAACTAAATAAAAGAAAATAACATAAAATGACAAAAAGAAAATAAAAATACTATAAATCCCTATAAAAGATGGAAAGGCCCCCGGGCTTCTTTAATCACATCAGTCTCCCCCGCTTAAGATCAAGCTCGTCATCCAGCTTATAAAATTGGAGATTCGTGTGAAAAGTTTCCAAAATGTGCCAAAAAAAACTTTTGGGGCCAAAATTATTTTTCTGAAAAATTGTGGCTGGTTTTGTCCTTCAATTTTTTTTTGCTTCAATCTTTGCATCTTCCTTTGTCCTCTCATGTCAACTATCGAAAAGAGCTTCCACCGGGACAAAAACCACTTTTGTGCTGCCAAACCCTAGTTTATGAGCTTATTGGAGGGTTACGACCAAATCCGGGTGGTTGGGGCTAGGTCCGACCAGATCTGAAAGGTTTTGGCCAGAGGGAAGTGGGACAAAGGGGTTCGTGTATCTTGATGAGTATTCTTGCCAGATCGAGTTGGCGCGAAGGTGGAAGAGGTGCCGACGGGGTTTTCTTTGCTAGGGACTTGGTCGGGTGCCTTCGTGTTTAGGATATGGAATTTCGGGGGTCAACAGGGTAGGGTTGGCGATCGCAGACAGGGTGATAGAGTAAGGGTAGAGAAGAAAGGCTGGTCGACGCCGCATTATGGTTCTGGGGGTTTGCTTTGTGGGTTGGCACCCTTGCGGCACCTTTGCTCACCGTGGGAATGGTGGTTGGCGGGTTAAAAAGTGGTGGGATAATTTTTTTGGGTGGGAGAGTGGTGGAAACATGGGTAGAGATATTATAGTGGCTAGGGTTAGGGTTAGGGTTTTGGGTGGTGGTGGAATGGAGGCGAGCCTCGAGATCTTTAGCTTAGAGCCTAATATTTTGAGATGTGTGATATCTTCATCTTAATTCTCATTTGACATTATTTACTTTAAATTATATTAGAGCCAAGTTGGCTCCACCTATTTTTGTTGTTGTTGTTGTAGTTAGAAAACACAAACAATCATAGATAACGAAAAATGGGTTTTAAGAGTAGATACTCTCTCCAGTGGAAGCTTTTTAGGATCGACTCGAGGGTGGTCTTGAACCACCTCTTGGCTCAATTCGATGATCTTAAGGCTCGCCTCCCTTCCACCACCTTCAACCCTAACCTATCCCTAGTTACCTAAATGTCTCTACCCATGCTTCCACCCCTCTACCACCAAAAAATTTATCCAACCACTTTCTAACCAGCCAACCACCATTGCCACGGTGACCAGAGGTTGGAGCAAGGGTGGCAACCCACCAAACCACACCTAGACCCATAACCCTTACTCCGTCGCCCTGCCTCCGACCACTAACCCTACCCCGCGGCCCCAGAAATCCCAGAACCCAAACCCGAAGACACCCGGCCAAAGCCCTAGCAAACAAAAACCCCATTGGTACCTGTACCACCCTGATCTGGTCAGAATCCTCCTCCATCCACCGAAAACCCCTTCTGCCCACTTCTCTCTGGCTGAAACCTTCTAGATTTGGCCGGGCTATCACGAAGCTCAAGGGCATTTTCATGATTTTTAGGGGTTTATAGTATTTTTATTTTATTTTTGTCATTTTATGTTATCTTCTTTTATTTTGTTATGTCATTGTATTTTCTTTTGGTTTAGTATTTAGAAGAGGGAGTAGTGAAGGCTCTTAGGGGCATACTTGTAATTAGATCTTTTACTTAGATCCTAAGCTACACTTCCATATAAATACTCACCTTGTAGCCTCATTTGAGTTAATATACCTATTTTAGATTTTACTGAAAGAGAGTTGAGACGTGAGATATCTTCATCTTAATTCCTATTTGACGTTATTTATGTCAGTAAATAACCCAATAATTTATATATGACCATTTTTACAAATCCAACACAAAGGAGTTTTAATAAAATGACTATTTTCTCAACAACACCACAATTTTGTCCATACGCTTAAAGAAAAAATACGGGGCGCCATTACAAATGTTTGCATTGGGGCTAAAATATCTCATAGCCTGCCCCATGGTTTGTCATAGACTCACAGTGCAAGTGTGAAGTGATATCTGAGTGCGTCCCTTAGAGTAAAAGGATTACACAATTAAGGACACAAAATCTAGTTACAATATAATGAGGTTGAGAGCATGTGCGAGTATGATGTGAGTACATCACTTAATATATGAGTAAGGCATTAAGGATACGTAATCGTGGGTAGAACTTCATTCTTCTTTCCAGGAAAAAGTTCCATAAAACTTATATACTAGTCCACATCTACTTAATTTGTGAACGTGTGGTTTGGGTATATTTGACTAGTGTAGAGTTATATAATGAATCTAATTGAAACGTTTAAAGTAATCAATCCACATGATTGAGTAATATCTCAGCTGCTTGCATCAACTCAAGTTTTGAAAAATAATTTCAAATTGTGGATATATTTTGAATTCAATTAAATAATGTGGCTTAATTTCAATCTATTTTTTTGCATTGGACAATTGAGATTTACAAAACTCTATGTGCAAAGTTAACCTTTGAGCATAACTTTTCACTGCGGATCGGTTTGTAAGAGGAAAGTTCCCAAGAGTTTATATACTAACCCAAATTATTCAATTTTTGACATCTTGGGTCAAAATAATTAATATTTAAAAATGCAATATTTTACTACATGTTTCCCATCTTAAGAGTCTCATTTGAGTTTCAAGGTGTGTTAACATTTTGATACAAAATCGTGCATTATCAAATATCATAGAGAGAAATAAAATGAAATTTGTTTAAGGCACGAATATTAATGGTGGGCCTTGAGAATGCAACATATTAATTATCTCTATGGGTTTCACAAAATCCCTAAATTTAAACCAATTTTAGTTCATCCCTAAAATATACAACTACGTGTCAAAATAAATCAAGAAAGCATGCGACAGCATAATTCGAGAAAAATCCCCGAAGGTCAAAACCTTTTATTTCTAGAACTTTGAAAAGTTTACAAGACCATTGACTTGCAGACAACCTGATAATCGCCCACAAGTGTAACACATGGTGTCTTCATCAAACCTTCAAAGCATTGGCTAGAAATCATCAGTGGTTCACACACAGCTATACCACATGGACACACAGTCTTAAAACTTTGCAGAGACTCCCTCCACAATAGCACACAGCTCTCGGTTGTATAGAACTCCCCACAAAGGATGAACAATAAAAAAATTTTGTTCTAAGGTTCTAAAAAGATTCACAAAAGTAATTGGGATTTCTGGTGTGAATCAAACATGAGTTTTGGGGCTCAAAAATATGAAGACTTGATGTATTTTGTCTCTAAAAAATGTCTCTCAAAGTCTTAGAAAAATAAACCACCAAAATAGCTTTTTATAGAAAAAATAAAAGATTTCAGGTGGTGGACAAAATCTGCGAGGGGGTACGAAATGGGTACCAACCCATTTTTCTTTTAGTAGGTCCGAATCGGTTATGATATTTATCCACAAAATATCTTTGATAAAAACATGCCTCAGTTTACTAAAAATAATTTTAGAAAAATTCTCAATACTAAAATGAAATATAAATGAACATAACACAAACTTTACCAAAGTTAATCTCGTCGAGGCTTTGTTTAAGATTTATTGACATTCGGATTCGTCTTGATGTGTATATGCACTTGAACTTCTAACGATGACTGTAACGGTATACGACATACTCTAACATGTGTATGGAAATGAGAAAAATATCCTCACAAATCTCCCCCTATGTCTATGTCGGTACAAACTAAAAACATCTTAATTATCAAAACAAAATGACCTATACAAATCTACCCTCCCATGAACCCATAACTGAAAAGGTAAAATAATAAATCTTCAAACTAGTCTTCAAAATGTTCAACATCAAATCTCAAAGCTTTTCTCATCAGGGTGTGCAAAATGATCATTAACTTTGTACCTACACACATGAGATAAAGCAAAATACCTTTGTGATACATTGAGTTTGAAATGAGATATACGCATAGAACAATCAATACAAAACTCAAATCTCCCACATAATGCAAAAACTCCCCCTAAAAATCATAATTCGTTGTCCCCCTTTTTAGTATGTCCTTAAATACACAAATAAGAAGAGACAAATGAAACATGCAGTTTCACGACAAAAATGCATAAAAACATGGATCAAAACTACGCATGCACGGGAGTAATACAAAGATATCCAGAAACTAATTTTTTAATTTTCAATTCTTTTCACACAAAACAAATTTACAAAAAAAAATCACACCATAAATTTATACTAAGATAACCAAATCATGAAAATAGAATGAATGCGTGTGAACACATTCGATAGGTAAATCAACTCAATCAATCATATTTGAACGATGAATACGTGTACCCCTAATGAATGAACATAAAAAAATATCCTTAGGTGTAAAATGGTTGAGTTTAGATGATATCGTATTATAAAATCAACAAATCAAAGTCTAAATGATTTCCACCCCAATAACGTCCAAAACTATGTAACGTTTTTTCATGACTTTCAAGGACGTGCAAACCCATTTTATTCCATCCAAACTCCCTCAAAAATAATAAACCTTTTACTTTTTTTTTCTCTTGAGGTCGTCGTACCTAGTGCACAAGGCTCCCGCTTAACTGCAGGGTCAAGGAGAGGCGGATGTTGGCTAGTCTTACCGCCATATGTTTCACATATAGAGAGGCTGCTTCCATGTCTCGAACCCGAGACCAACCGTAGCTTGGGCGAGGGCACTTTCCATCGCACCAAGGTATGACCTTGGTAAAGAAACTAAATTCTCTCCTTAGAGAAATCCTATTATCCCCCGTTTTGGCATAAATTTATTTTTATTGCCTTTAAATTTTCCAGGCTCTTTTAAACCTCTTTGGACCCCGAATAATTTTCAATTCCTCAATTTTTTAGATCCGATTTAAACGGTGGCTTAATATTTGCAAAGTCCAAATGTGAACATTTCGCAACCCTTCCCCATTTTCAAATAAAGCACACAAACTCACTCAACGGTTTTTACATGCACCACTTTCCTGTTAAGTTTTATCGTGCTTAGTTCATTTTAAAAATATGATTGAATCTAAAATACCCAACCAACTTGTGATAAGACAAGCACAATAATCAAAAAAATTCGTGCACATGTGCAATAAAGGACATAATGAGTCAAACATGTAGGAAGTAACAATAAATTAGATTTCAATGACTCTAAACATTACAAATCACATGGATGACATGACATATTGTATCAAACACACTATCAAAGAGTCACATGAATATGGAATGATGTTGTGACATGGTCATTCTAAGTGTCCATCCATACAAGGTGTAAAACTAAATACAAAAGTCTTTTTAGATTTTTCAAAAAATTTTATGAAAATAAAATCCTTTTGTATTTTTTAAAATTTTTCAAAAGCAAATATATAATAAAAAAAGTGCATGTCAACACACTAGCAAATATATATATATATATATATATATATATATATATATATATATATATATATAACCACAATTAGAGTACGACAAAAACCATGCAAGCAATCAACGATATGAAATAGCAAGTGACGAATCATGCGCAGGCATGTGAGAAGCAACACGACTAAAATCTAGCGTATCCAAAATTGATTTCCTAACCCAAACAGATGTGACATGACGCGTGTGGTTTTTTGGGATCGAGCGACCACTAGACTTCAACTTTCTAGGACCTTTTCGAAGATGAAATAAAAACGCCTAAGGTGACCTTTCCTACCACAATGTGATCATGTGTAAATGGGTGGAATAACACATACGGGTTGACCTTTTCTAACATCCATGAGAATGGTTAACTCTTTAAAATAAATAATTGTCTTGGATTTAGTAACATAAGCATTAGAACAATACGATCCATTACCATTACTCTATCAACTACTTGAATCCTTTAAATTATTTTTCAACTTCAAAATTTTCAATTCAAGCAAAAAATTAGGCTCTTCCAATTTTAGGGACTCCTTCAAATTATCAATCAACCCTAGAAGGTTATCTCGCTCCTCCTGAATTAAAATAAATTTATCCCTAAGAGTCTTTTCACGTGCCATAATATCATTGATTAATTTTTTATCCTCAACAGCACAAATAGGAACCCTAGAAATTTTTAAATCCTCTAATTCCTTTTCTAAAATTAGGACTTTATCATTACTCTCATTTTTTGCAATTTTCGAAGAATCAAAATCATTGCACAAATTACCAAAGTGCTCACGACAAATATCTCTTTGAGTTTGAAACGTTTAAAAATATTCAAACTTATTTTTAAAAAGAGAATTTGTTTTTCCAAAATTTTAATTCTTTTGCAAAGTTTCAAATTCAAAAGCTTTAACTTTTCAGCACGGTTGTGAACTTTTTCAAACACGTTCTGACTAACACCATCAACAATATGAGAATCCATCGAGAAAAAAAACTCAAGAGAGGAAACCAAATAACAACCAAAATGCAGGAAAACAAGATCAAACGCTATAAATTAGCGTATCCCGCTCTCATACAAATTTGAGAATTTAAAATATTAATTGCCTAGTGGTTTTCACAAAATCCCTAATTTTAAACCAATTTTAGTCCATCCCTAAAATATGCAACTACGTGTCAAAACAAATCAAGTAAGCATGTGACACAATATTTTAGAAAAAAAATTCGAAGGGCAAAACCTTTTATATATAAACTTTGACAAATTTACAAGACCATTGACTTACATACAACCTGATAATAGCCCACAAGTGAAACTCACGGTGTCTTCGTTAAACCTTTAAAGCATCGGCCATAAATCATCAGTGGTTCACACACAACTATACCACACAAACACATAACACGCATCTTTCGGTTGTATAGATCTCCCCAGAAAGGATGAACAATAACAAAGTTTTATTCTAGGGTTCCAAAAAGATTCACAAAAGTAATTGGGATTTTTGATGTGAATAAAACATGAGTTTTAGGGCTAAAAGATATGAAAACTTGATGTATTTTATCTCTTAAAAATTTCTCTTAAAGTCTTAAAAAAACACACCACAGAAATAGCTTTTATAGAAAAAATAAAAGAAATGAGGCGGTGGACAAAATCTGCGAAGGGGTCTGGACCGGGTACCAAACCGTTTTTGTTTTAATAGGTCTGGATCGGTCATGAAATTTGTCCAAAAAAGATCTTTGATAAATACATGCCTCGGTTTACTAAAAATCACTTTAGAAAAATTCCCAATACTAAAATGAAATATAAAGGAACATAAACACAAACTTTACCAAAGTTAATCTCGTCAAGGCTTTGTTGAAGATTTCTTGACATTCGAATTTCTCTTGATGTGTATATGCACTTGAACTTCTGACGAGGAGTGTAACGGTATACAACATACTCCAATATGTATATGGACATGAGAAAAATGTCCTTACAAGCCTTGTATCATATAGTGATAAAGTTGCTAAATTAGTTATGAATCACTATTGGTGCCTTATTTATCTTGATTGTCTACTTGATTTACTTCACAGAGGGATTTAGATCATTTATATGGACAACCATTTCATACCAGCTGAAAGACATTCTTAAGTTGTCACTTTCAACCTCTTAGGTTGTTTCCTAGGTAGAATTTGTCCCGTAAAGCAGAAATACATAATGTGGACTATTATCTTATTGTATCCCAATTAGAGGAAGAAAAATAATTACACACTTGGTCATCGCGATTCTTCTCTCTCTCACACACCATATCTCATTTTGGTCCTAAATGCATTCGTACAGAATTCCAATGTGTAGCTCTCATGAATATTATATCATTCCAAAATTTGGGTTCTGCAGTGGAAAATGTTCTAGTTAATGCGATGATAATCGACGTATTGAGATTTTAGAGGTCATCATTTATTGGTGATCTCAAATAAATATCAGATGTCAATGGCTTCGGCGGGTATCTGTGAGAGTTTATGCATTAGATGACTTGCACATAAGAAAAACCAACATGAGCCCATAAGATAATTTTTCTTGGAAGCATCCATTTTGGGCACAACCTCTGTTGTTGACTAGTTAGGCCTTATGCTTGGAACCTTTATTTACAATTGCTACTTAAAGAATATGAAATTTCGAAGAATTATCTTATGGGCTCATGTTGGCTTTTCTTTCTTAACTCTTCTAGATATAGTATTAGTGTCTTGAGTAAGTGCTTCATTTGACATATCAGATGAGACTGTTAAGAATCAAAAATACAAAATGAAAAAGTACTCAACAATTTTGGGAATGACTTACTTCTTATTGAACAATCTAGGCTTATAAATAGCCTTATACAATCTTAATAGAATGAAAAAAATTAGATCACGTTTACAACTAACAAACTTGATAAGTGCAAGTAGAAAAATTCAAGGAACTACCCTAAAAGACTAGGACTTACTATGACTTATTCAAATCTAATACAAAAACTTAACTGAAATGATTAACAGATACCTAAATTTTCTTTTCATTCCCTCCCTTAAACTAGTTCCCACCTATAACTAATTTTATTCAGGAACTTGGCAAACTCCCAACTAACTTCGAAACTTCTTAAATTCATCCACTATGAGGGGATTTGTCATCACATCAGCCAACTGATCTTGTGTTCCAGAGTAAACTAACTCAACTGCTCCTTGTCGTATGAGATCACAAAGAAAATGGAAACGCACATCAATGTACTTGCTTCGACCATGTAACACGATTTTTTTTATAGTTTAATTATTCAACTATTATCACAAAGAATTGTGGTACACTTACTTTCCTCCAGGCTCAGCTTCTCAAGTATCCTCTTCATCCAAACAGCTTGCCTAGAACAAGCAATTGCTACCACGAACTCTGTTTCAGTGGTTGAGAGTGTGACTATAGGTTATTTTCTTGAGGATCAGGCAATAACTCCATATCCCAACATGAAGATATGTCCTGATGTGCTTTTCCCATCTTCTAGATTTCTTGCATAGTCACTATCTACATAACCAACCAGACTTTCACACCCTGCCTTCTTTTAAAAAACTCCAAGTCTTGTGGTTCCTTTCAAGTATGTCAATATCCTCTTAGCTTCCACCAAGTGCAATTTAGTTTGTTTATCCATGTACCTGCTAATCAAGCTTACCACAAATATCAAATTCGACCTCGTAGCTGTTATGTACATGAGGCATCCCACCATCTATTTAAATAGACTTTCATCAATACGATCCCCATTTTTATCTTTAAAAGTTTACAACCTGGAACAATTGGATTATGAACCGAGTTAATATTATCCATCATAAACCTCTTCAACACCTCCATAGCATACTTTCTCTGGAAAATATAAATCCCATTCGACCTTTACAATACTTTTAGGCCAATAAAAAACCTCATTTTCCCCAAATCAGTCATATCAAACTCCCTCAACCTAGATATCTTAAACTGAGTAAGCATCAATTCATCATTGCTAGTAAATATTAAATCATCTACATATAAGTTGACAATGAGAATCTAACCTCCATTATTTATTTTAATGAACAAAGTATGTTCACTATAACACGTCTCAAACCCTTCATTTATGAAATGATCTTCAATATGACTGAACCAAGCTCGTGGAGCTTATTTCAGTCCATAGAGGGATTTCTTCAACTTGTATACTTTTTGAGGACTTTTCTTCAGCTCATAACCCTTAAGATGCTCCACAAACACTTCTTCATTGAGTTCCCCCATGTAGGAAGGCAGATTTAACATCAAGTTGATAGAGAGTCCATCCTTTCTGAGATGTTAAAGCCATAATCATTCTCACTGTATCCATTCTTGAAACTGGTGCAAAAACTTATGTGTAGTATATCCCTTTCTATTCCACATACCCCTTTGCCACCAAATGGGCCTTGAACTTGTCCTCTTCTCCAATCTCCTTGAGTTTGGTCTTATAGACCCACTTCACTACAATCTTCTTTGCACCTGTCATTAGATCAATGAGTTCCCATGTGTTTTTCCTCTCTATAGATGTTATCTCCATGTCCATTCCTATCTTCTAGTTGCCATGATTAACCGCCTCTTCAAAATACACTGGATCTGTTGAAGAAAATAAAGACAAACTGACATTTATACCTTCTTCCTTTGAAAGCCCTTACCCACTTACATAATCTCTCATCCATACTGAGTGCTCTCTATCTCCTCCTTCATCATCAGAATTGGATGATTCTCTTCCATCCGTACTATTTTGCGAACTACCGATTTGTTTTTCATTGATGGCTTATTTTTCCCCACTTTCTGCTTCATCATTCTGTACAGTCACTGCCCTATTATCTTCTTCATCATCCTAATCCATATCTTCCATTATATGTTCTTCATATCTCTTATCCTAGCTCTAAGACTTGTCTTCCTCAAACAATATATCCCTTCTATTTACAACTTTCGTTGTAATTGGATCATATAGTCTATATGCTTTAGACTCTTAACTTACTCCCAATAACATATAGGAGAAGCTCATTGCATCCATCTTTGTCCTTCTCGCATCAGGAACATGCACATGTTCCATGCATTCAAAAACCCTAAAATTCTTAACTGAGGGTTTGTTTTCACTCCAAGCTTCCTCATGTGTTTGATTATTCATAACCAATGTATGACTCCGATTCAGAACATGAATTGTTCAATTTACCACCTCTGACCAGAAAGTATTGGGGATCCTCTTTTCAGAGAGCATGCATCGAACCATGTTCATCACTGTTCAAGTTTTCGTTTCAGCTACTCCATTTTGTTGTGGAGTATATGCTATAGTAAATTGCCTCTTAATGCCACGCTCTATGAAAAACTCATTGAATTCAACTGATGTGAGCTCTCCTCCTCGATCTGTTCTCAAATATTTTATATATCTTCCTACTTCTTTCTCAACACAACATGCAAAATGTTTGAACATTCTTAATGCTTCAGATTTCTCTAGTAAAAAATAAGTCCATGCTATTCTAGTAAAGTGATCAATAAAGCATATAACGTACCACTTCTTACTATTAGAGACGGGAGAGATTGGAACGCAAATATTTACATGAATAAGCTGGAGCTTCTTTATGTCCCTCCAATTTCTCTTCTTTAGGATTGGATCCCCGTGTTACTTCCCAGACATACAGTTAATGCACATTATCGATGGAGACTTAAACCGAGGTATCCCACGCACCATCTTCTTGAGCTAAAGATTCCTCAATCCTTTGTTGCTGAAATGTCCATAAAGCCAGTGACATAAGTGTGCCAAATCCTGGGTGGATGTGTAAAGACAAGTTGGCTTTTGAGGCAATGAATTTTCTATAACCACAAACATCCGATTTGCTATCATCTCGATCTGTATTGTGAGCCCTTTCTCTTGATGATGAATCTTAGGCTTTTCATGTTGAATGAGAATCGCAAACCCTTTTTTTTGTAGTTGACTGATGCTCAGAATATTGTTCTTTAGTTCAGGCACAAAAAATACTTCACTAATAATATATATAAAGCCACTTACTTTCAATCTCACGTTGCCTTTTCCTAACACAACCATCCTTGCATTTTTTCCCAGTTTTACCTTATGGCTAAAGTATTCCTTTATATCACATAATAAGCTCTTGTCACCACACATGTCGTTGATATATCAATAATTAAGGAACCAGATATTCTCCCTTCGAGTATCGTTCATCTCCACATATGAGATGAGTAACATCTCTTCTTCTTCTTCTCCTAACTCACTGTAATTGACTTCCTTATCCAAGCTTGGAGACTCAGATTGGAAGTGTCCAACCTTGTGGCAATTATAGAATTCCATTTTTATAGGGCTGGTGGCCTCTCCCTCTTCCTCTGCTTCTGTATGCACCTTTGCCTCGTCCTCTTGCACCAAACCTGTCTTCAGAGGTTATCTTGAGTGCTTGTTCTTCCCATGTATGTCGTTGGAATTTCTTCTCATGAACAATCAGAGAACTTTGTAGTTAATCAATGGATATTTGATCGATGTCTTTGGACTTATCGATAGAGCAAACAACATAATTAAACTTCTCACTCAACGATCTAGGAATCTTCTCCACCACTATAACGTATTGCATCTGCTCTCCACGTGTTCTCATCTCGTTGGCCACTAAAAACACTCTTGAAAATTACTCGGAGACTCCTTCCCCAATATTCATCTCTAGGGTTTCAAACTCTCTGTAGAGATCTTGTAGATTTTGTAACGACAAAATTTCCAATTGAGTACATTAGTAGTTTTGACTTATTCTTGGAACAAAACTTTGTATCGTGTTATAGGTAGATTTTTTATTATCACGATCGCTCATAGTCTACGATGCATTGAAGTTTATTGAAGACGTTGTGGTAAAGCTTCAAAGATTTATCATGCCATTTTATGGTGTAAGTTATGTCTTTAATTAATTTGCATTCCGAAATCACATAAGTATTAACGCGTAATGTTAATGGGGCTCGGAATATATTTTTACAAAGATAAGGATGTTATTTTATTAAAGAAATGTTTTTAAAATGTTTTAAAAGTGTTTGAAATGTTTACACTTCATTTTATTCTAATGACGACGAATTAGAGTTAGATTTAAGTTAAACTCTATTTTCATATTTGGGTTTAAATAAACTATGATTCATCGCATTTCTCAAACCACCTGACACATCGTTCGAGCGAGATGACATTGTCATTCGAATGACATGCACATCTCTTTAGAAGGACATGTCAAAGTCTCTTGAACGAGCAACCGCCGCCTTAAGAAAATGTTGTAAGGCGTGTTTCCTCATAATTTCATGAGTGCGCTTTCTGTAAAAATAGTTTACGAGCAGTACGAGTTTTGCACATGTTTTATAAGATTTTCTAAGTCCAAAAACATTCTTAGAGTTTCAAATATCCGAGCTTTTATTCACATGTGCTATTGTGATATTTTCCTGCATGATTGGAGTTGTTCAACCATATTGAACAAAGTGTGTCATTGGGTTTTTTGATGAAGAAGCGAAGGAGTGTGTGTTCAACATCATAGACGACACAAATCCATATCAGTGGATACAAAGACATACGTGGACGCGTGTGTTGTGGATGAGAATCATGGAAGAAGGTAACTTTCTACGTGGGCACTATGGAGGAGTGGTTAAATATTCGAAGATGCATCAATACCCATGGGGATCGAGTCTTTGAGTAAGTCTGTCTATGTACTTTGTAAAACCATTTCATAGTGATTGTCTGGCTTGGGTCGTCCGAGGTTTTTTCCCATTTGTGGTTTTCTTGTACATCCGACTTTGTGAGTATTCTTTACTTTATTTTATTTTCTTTAATCACTAGATGGATGTTTAAGATTAATCAAGATAAAATTTGGTTAAGTTAAAATTGGTTCACAACTTGTTGTGGTTTATAAAATTGGAAAAAAGGGTTTTTCAAAAAGAGAAATTGTTTTGTCATCTGAAAACACTTTCGCATTAAAAAGAGGCCTCACAAATTGGTATCATAGATAAAAACACTATTTTATTGTGTATATCCTTAGTTTGTGTTTGTTTCGTGACTTTTGATTTTTACTCCCGATTTGTTTCTTTCTCGATGGATTCTCAAAGTTTTAACAAATTAAATCTTTTGAACTTGAAGTTTGCCAAATGTATTGAAATTCTTGAAGAAGAAAATATTCGTTTTAAAAATATGATGGAATATTTGCAAATATTTAAAACTTAAAGAGATGTCATTCATGAGACGTTTGCAGCTTTGTATGAGAACATTGAATATGTTATTTTGTCCAAGGAATAAAGGGAGAATAGATTCCTTATTTTATAAAGAGAGTTAGAGGACTTGAAAAATTCTAGGGTTTGTGTCGTTGATGAAACTATTTTGATAAACGATTTTGTGTTACGTGAGAAAGCTCTTAGGGATATGTTTGCTCACATTGAGGGAGCGAAATAATGTTCTAGGGGTAATTAAAAATCTAAAAACGGAATCCCGAAAATTTGGGGAGTCTAATTCTTTGCTTGAGTCCAAGATTTTGAAGTTGCAAAATAATTTAAATGACTCGAGTAGTGTGAATAGTGATGGGAGATGCTCATTTTGTTCTAGTGTTTCGAATGCTAAAGCTAAAACCATTATTTGTTTTAGAGCATCAACCATATCCGAGGGTGTTAGAAAAGGCAAACCTAAAGGTCCCTTTCCTCCTAGAGTTTGCATATGTTCGCATTGTGGTAGGAAAGGTCACCTTAAGTGTTTTTAATATAATCTTAGAAAAGACCCTAGGTAGTTTAAACGTAGTAACCCATCGCTTCCCAAAACCCGTTTTGCTAGGTATACACCCGTTTGGATTAGGAAATCCATTTTGGAGTTGTTAAATTCTAGGTTGGTTGATTCTCACATGCTTGCACATGATGCGTCACATGCCATTTCTTATGGATAGTTGATTGCATGATTTTGTTTGTCGTATGCTAGTTTGCTTCATGATATATTCATTGCTAGTATTATGACTTATGTATCATTTTGTATAATATTTTTCATTTGTTTGAGTCTTATTGAAAAATACAAAAAGATTTTCGATTTTATATATATTTTTTTAAAAATACAAAAAGATTTTGTTCTTATTTGAGTCAAAAAAGTTGAAAAGGCCATAAATATTTTTGGTTTATTTTTTAGGTTGAGTTTACATATTTGATGTGGCATATTGGTGTGCTTGGACCCCCTTCGTTTAATATCCATGAGGCTAGTACATTTAGTTATAATTATTGATGCTTAGAATGATCTTAACCATTATATTAAGGGGTTGTTTCGAAGTTGATAAGAATTTTGATTCGACTTTGTATATATGTCATCTTTGCACACATGCACGAGTTTATATGAATATTTGACTTTTATTGCATATTTGAGTTTGGTGAGACGTTCTTATCTCAATCTTGTCATCTATGCGTAAGTAAGCTTAAGGAGGAAGTGTGCATGTAAGAACCATTTACCGCGAGGATTGAAATTGAAAATATGATGAGTGTTCACGGGAAAGGGCAGCGAGAGTGTAAAATTGACTCGTCGTGAAAGCCACCCTTTAAAAGAGCCCCCAAAAATTCAAGGAAATAAAGAATTAATTAGCCAAATGTAGGGCCAATAGGATTTTCTCTAAGTTGAGATTGGTAGAAGCATCAAAAGAACTTAAAAAATTATACATATATATATATATATATATATATGAGGAAGTTTGGTTGGAGAAAATATAAACGAGTTTGCACCATGAATCCTAGCGTTGAAACATTGTATCATGATACTACTGTTTGTAGAATCGTAAAAATTTTGGATTTGTGTGCATGTAGTATGTTTAGTTCACTAAGCTCAATTCTTAATTGTCATATGGATAAAATAAAGTTTGATGATTTATAGCTATCAGTAGAGCTTCGTGATCGTTTTGATGTGTTGGAATTCTAATCCATTTGCTGTACTTCACAGCCATTCATTCCATGTGAATGTTTGAGCACATTGATATTATGCTAGCATGTAACTCACATTGTTTTTTGTTTTCTTTTCTTAGTTTAGATACTATTTTGGTACTATTTTGCAGTTTTGGACCCCTTCCAGTTAGTTTTTGCTGGAAATTTTTTCGCTGGCCAAAACTGTTTGATGTTTGGGGAAAATTGTGAAAATTTGGTTTCTCGTTTGAGTGAGGTATTGTTGTCTCGCAAAGCTCTTCTCGTAAGGTGCCTCTGTCGTTCAAACAACATGGATTACTCGTTCAAGCGATGTATGGATTTTGCAATCCTTTTTGTTTCAGTACCCTGCTGCATTGTCATATTTTGGTACTGCTGGGTTGCTTCGGGACACTTTGTTTATATCCAGATTCATATTGTTCACATTTTTATACATTTGATTTGTTTAGTCACACATGCTTAGATTGGTGATTCTTTTGTGTGATTACTGTTTCCTAACTACTAATTTGATTGATTATCATTATTAGCTGGTTATTTTTTGTTGTCTAGCTATACTTCATTGATTATCTCATGTTAGATATCTTTATCCTTTCATCGGGTTGTCTATTCGAGACAAAAAGGGGGCGAGATGTATGTGATGTAGGGGGATTTTTAACTATTGAGCACGTATGCATTGTTATATATTGGTATCATTTTTGTTTATTGGTTTACAAATTGGTATCATGATATTTTTGTTCACATGTTTAACAAATGATTATGGATTTTAAAAATTGTTCAAATTGGTATCATTATGATTTTTTATCATTTCACTGGGTATTGGTATCATAATTGTTTATATCATTTGTCCCTCCATACTTCACTGGGTATTTGTCTATTTCTTGTGTGTAGGCATTCTTCAGCAATTCGAGATTTCAAATCTACATCACATTCATACAATTCATGCCTGTTGGTCCTATATATACTAGTCTGTTTCCTGTAATTTTTTTCTTTTGGATTTATGGGATGGGATTTAGGTGTCATATGGCTTGACGTCCCGACTTAGGCATTTCATCGATTTAGTTTTCTCCCAGAATAATCAAAGGGGGAGATTTGTAAGGACAAAAGTTTCAGTTGAGTTCATTTGTAGTTTTAACTTATTCCTGGAACAAAAATATGTATTGTATCATAGATAGATTTTTTAATGTCATGATCCCACATAGTCTATGATGCATTGAAGTTTATTGAAGACGTTGCGACAAAGCTTCAAATATTTATGATGTTGGTTTATGGTGCAGTTTATGTATTCAATCAATTTGCATTCCAAGATCGCACAGGTATGAATGCCTAATGTTAATGGGACTCAGAATATATTTTTATAATCATAAATATGTTATTTTATTAGATAAATGTTTTAAAAGTGTTTGAAATGGTTTACACTTCATTTTATTCTGACGAGAACAAATTAAATTTGGATTTAAGGTAAACTCTATTTTCATATTTGGGCTTAAATCAAACTGTAATTCAGCACGCCGCTCAAACGACCTGACACGTCATTCGAGTGAGATGGCTTTGTCATTCGAACGACATGCACATCTCATTCGAACGACATGTCAAAGTTGCATGCACAAGCCGTTGCATTAATAAAATTATATAAGGCATGTTTCCTTCAGAATTTTGTTAATGTGCTTTTTGCAAAAGTAGTTTACGAGCAGTACGAATTTCGCACATGTTTTCTAAGATTTTCTAAGTCCAAAAACATCCTTAAAGTTTCAAAGATTTGAGATTTCATTCACATATGTTATTGTGATCTTTTCCTAACAATGTGTTTTGTTGGGTTTTAAGGTGAAGAAGCGAAGGAGTTCGTATTCAACATCGTAGGCGACATAAAGGCATATCAGTGGACACCGAGACACACATAGACATGTGTGTTGTGAACGAACATCATGGAAGAAGGTAAGTTTATAAGTGGACACTGTGGAGGAGTGGTTGAAGATTCAAAAACGTGTCAAGACTTGTGGGGATCGAGTCGTTGAGAAAGTTTGTCTTTGTACTTTGTTAAACCATATCATACTAATTTTCTGGCTTGGGCCATCTCAGGTTTTCTTCCATTGGTGGTTTTCTCGTAAATCCGGCGTTGTGAGTATTCTTGAATTTATTTTACTTTCTTTAATCACTAAACGGATGTTTAGGATTAGTCAAGATAAAATTTGGTTAAGTTAAAATTGGTTCACAACTTGGTGTGGTTTATAAATTGGAAAAAGGGTTTTTTAAAAAGGGAAATCGTTTTGTTATCTTAAAACACTTTCTCATTAAAAAAGGGCCTCATAGATGTGACCTCTTAACCCTATTACTCCCTTCAGATTTATTCTTCATACAATCCCAGATTTGTTTGGAGGTATCCTTCATGAGAATGGTCTCCAATATATTCTCATCTATGGCATGAAAGAGATACTTTTTCACTTTTAGGTCTTTCACCTTCAAATCCTCTAGCCTCTTTTATTATGCTTCTGTCTGCATCGCTCCACTCTCTGGCTCAACATAGCGAGTCTCTACCAGCCCCGAATATTCTTTAGATCGCATGAAATTTTCCATCAACATGCTCTAGGGGTTATAGTGGCCATCGAAGCGAGGAATGGCTGGTTGCACAAAATTTCCTTCGGTTGTCATCTTTTTTGCTGCTGCAAGAACCTCAGAGACTGATGCTTTGATTTTTTTTCTCAGGCCCAGTGGGGGATCTAATACCAAAATGTTAAGAATCGAAAATACAAAATGAAAAAGTACTCAACAATTTTGGAAATGACTTACTTCTTATTCAACAATCTAGGCTTATAAATAACCTTTTACAATCTTAACAGAATGAGAAAAATTAGCTCACGTTTACAACTAACAAACGTGATAAGTGCAACTAGAAAAAATTAAGGAACTGCACTAAAGACTAGGAATTAATAAGACTTATGCAAACTGAATACAAGAACTTAACTGAAATGATTAACAAAAACCTAAACTTTATCTTCATTGTATGGTGTCATGTGCGTCCTCCTTTTTAGATGCAATCAATCAATTTCAGTCCATGCCTTTCCCGATCTTTTCATAACAACGTTTCCCTCCCATAAGAGAATGGACTCTATCCATCTTTATGTCCATAAATAACTTCGAGGCCACAACAGGATCATTTGAAGGTGCTGGAGTTGGCTTTAATTATAAACATTTCTTCCGGTTCGTTTGACAACCTTATTTTCGGCATTGTTATTAAAATCTTCTACACATTCATTCTAGTTGACTTATTTGATACCAAAGGGAATATCAAATAAGTTACGGTTAAGTTCAAAGTTAATTACTAAGCTGATGGTCGAGCTGACATATTTTCAGTCTTTTTTCACGGTGGTGAGTTTTTGTTAGAAAACAACATATTTAGATTTAGGGTGGAAAGTAGACATGAAAAATTACGTGTCATATATAGTTTCAAAGACTAAGGGCCCGCTTGTTTGCACCTCTGAAGTTTGGATTTAATCCATTCAGATTTTAGAGGCAATAAAAATACGTTTGCTTTGGGGGGTTTTAAGCTAGCAACGGTAACATTGCACTATTATTGATTCAGATGTTCTGAAGCGTTTGAATCTGAAAACTAATATCTTAACTGAAATGTATTTCCAATAATACTCCTATGATTTCTTCTTCCTTTTTTTAAACACTTCCTTCTACTCTTAAAATACCTTTTATGTGTAAACAATGCATGAAGTATCCTCTATGTGTATAAGACTTCTATGAACTAAAAAGCCAAGATATGAAAGGAACTGTGTATTTTATTTTCGTATCAGTGAATGAAGACTCTATGACATAAGCCAAAATATGAGATATGTTGACATATGCTCAGCTACCCTTTCCTAAAAAATTATATTATATTGAAAAAAATTTATCTTACATTATTAAAAAAAATTATACCCTTTCCTGAAAATAAAAATTGAGAAAACCTGTTAATCACTTTTTTAAAACAGTTAAAAATTTGTTGAAATCTTATTTTTTTCAAGAAAACAGTTTTTTCCTTTCTTAAAAATAGCTTTTTATAAAAAAAAACTAAAAAACAAATAGAAAAAAGTATAAGAGTAAAATGGTCCAATTAATCTTTATTCAGATACCAGACATAAATATGCAAACAAATAGTATACATTCAGAAGTTTCTTTAAGATAAGAAGCAAATAATTTTTTCAGATTCAGACTTCAGATTTACACATCAAACTTCATATTCATATTTTAGATTCAGACAATAAAACAAACTCCACCTAATGCTACCAATTTTGCTAAAAAAAATAAAGATAGAGGAAAAACTTGAACAATTCTCCCTTAAAAAACATTACTGTGACAACCCGGTATCCGAAATAAGGGATGGCCAGCCCGATACTCCAATAATATAGGAATCATGGATGGAATCATTCTCAGCATTGTAACAACATAAAGGGTATACGGGATAACCACACGATATTTCAGAAAATGGGTTGTCAAAAATTTTGTTTTGTAATTTAAAGAAAGCATTGTCAACAACCCATAACTGAAAAGAATGTGGAAACCCCGAAAGAATATGTATATCAACAACAACAATTATACAATAAAAGGAGAGAATGAAATATCGGTCAACAAAATTTCATACAATGAACCACAAGTTTCATTAGTTACATATTACATCCATTATACAATTAAAACAGTTTGGGCCACACGCCCGAATAAAGACCCGAACATAACTAGAAAACAACAATGATTGGGTGTACACAAAATATCCTGTGATATCCGTAAAATGTCACGGCTCCTCAAAAAACACTGAAATGGGGAGGTCATTACGGGCGACCTTGCGGTGGAGCACCTGAGAGGATGATATATATATGCACAACAAGAAAGAAAAACGGGTCAGTGCCTGGTTTTATGTCATCACTAGATAAATGAATTGTATGAAAATTATGAACAGTTAATCATGGAGGGTAAAAATGATATTCCAACATGGTAACATCATATAATAAACTAAGACAGTTGAATGATTATAAAGTAAAATTCAATTATGCATATATAATAATCATTAATCTAGAATCTTTATCATTATTCACCTTTTCATTTTATCTTTCCATTCCTTATCTGGAGTATAAATTGATTCATGTGCTCTTTGTGGCACGTATCTCAATTGTATGATTTTTGTGGCATGTACTATGCTCTTTATGGCATTTCGTTTAACTCTTTATGGCATTAATATCCATCAAGTCCAAGTTGATGTTAGAATAGTTATAAGTATACATATATAACGATTCTAGGACCGCCCGTCCGGGTTTCCCCACTGTTCGCTCAACTAAATAACCATCATCCACTACACCAAAAACAGGATTCTGGCACAGTTCAAAACCGTGCCAGATCAAATCTGGCACGGTTTGGAACGGTGCCAGAATCAGGTGTTCCAAAATGGGAATTTTTTTCTGGCACGGTTTAAAAGTGTGCCACAATGAGTCAAACAGGAACACTTCTGGCACACTTTTAAACTGTGCCAGAATTTGATATTTCTGGCACACTTTTGGCACAGTTTTTAACTATGCCAGATTCTTCAAAATAAGAACATTTCTGGTACACTTTTAAACCGTGCCAGAATTTGATATTTCTGGCACACTTTTGGCACAGTTTTTAACTGTGCCAGATTCAGCATAATTAAAAAAAAATTAGCATAGTTTAAAACCGTGCCAAAATATGATACATTTTTGCCACGGTTTTGAACTGTGCCAAATTTTTTTAATTTAAAAAAAAATATTTGAAAGCACAAAATTCACAAATTAATAATATTGCGCGTTATTAATAAACTAATGTACATACAAACTTCAAAATATTACAAGTCTTTAACTGCTCGCATGCCAAAAAAAATTGGGCAGAGTTTCCTCTATTTTCTGGACATTCCAAAACCTGTTAATACAAAACCAGCCTAACATTAAGCCCGCACGGCCACAAAATATAACAATTAGCTTACAAAAGCCCTCATGGCCATAAAAGTCAATAATAAAACAACAAAACACCGTACGGTCATGACACAAAAAAATGGATTCATTAATAAACCCCTTGTTGTAAACCATTGAGTTCTTTGTGTATTCCACGCGAATAAAAGCCAACGATAAGCTGTTATCCTGCAAAAAATATAGAATACAAAAAAGATACGATATTAGTAACCCAATAATTTATAAAAAAAAATACTCAAAACAAAAAAATTACATATATGAATGGAAATTAACGTCATACTCACAAACCGGGAGACCCGGGACTACGCGGTCAGTTCCTACAAGTTACATTGGTCTCGTGCGAGGTGTTTGTGCCCCCTACGGGGTCGTTTGGGGGGTGGTTTGGGTTTTCACCCATTAACGGCTTGTTTTTAAGTTTAAGTGCTGATTTTTGCAAATTATCGTCATATTCACAAACCGGGAGACCCGGGACTACGCGGTCAGTTCCTACAAGTTACATTGGTCCCGTGCGAGGTGTTCGTGCCTCCTACGGGGTCGTTTGGGGAGTGGTTTGGGTTTTCACCCATTAACGGCTTGTTTTTAAGTTTTAAGTGCTGATTTTTGCAAATTATCGTCATATTCACAAACCGGGAGACCCGGGACTACGCGATCAGTTCCTACAAGTTACATTGGTCCCGTGCGAGGTGTTCGTGCCCCGGTGATTTACTCTTCATTACTATTGTTCCTACAAGTTATACTCAACCCAAATATAATAAATATAGGAGAAAAAAATTCTCCTAGATGGAACTCATAATCAAAACAAGGTTTTAAAAAACATAAACTTGGGAATTTATTACATTCCCATTACATCACATACGAATGAGAGGAATCTAAACAATTCTAATACTAGGAACACCTTTTCTATCTAAATTAAAGAGACCTTTAATAACATAAGGGATACCATTAAAAGAATAAATAGATAGAATACACTTTAAGCAAGGAAAAATCTCTAAATTAAAGAGACCTTATTGGACTTAAAAAATCACCAAGAGATAAGCATAGATAGAATACACTTTAAACAAGGAAAAATCTCTAACTGAGCAGAAAAATGAGCATAAATGGTTTGAGACATTTCACTGTGTAAGAACAAAAGATGAATTATTTCTACATGATTGTGGCAGTATTGGGAGGCATTTTTGTGTAAAATTCATAATTTTTATGGTACAGATTTAAGTTGGGACATAATTTTGAGAGGTGAGTGAGGGCTCCTAATTTTTTTACTGGTTGATATGATCTAGTTTTTGCAACGTCAACAAATTCCTACAAATGGAAAAAAGATATAGTCGGAGAAGAGGCTTGTCTCCACCAAGAACAAATTAAACCAGTGATGATGACATGAACAAATACATTAAAAGTGACAAGTTTTTTTTATTGACAAATACTAGATGTTGCAATGTAACTAATCCAATAACAAAATTTGTAATAGACCTTAGTTAGCTCGAACAAGATTACTAAATCTTCAATGGCGTCAATCTTCAGTTGCCATATCCACAAAACTGAATACATTAAAAGTGAATAGTTTTTCTTCCTGCGACAAATATGTATATGTTTCTTATTCAGACAATTTTTTCCCTTTTCATCTGCTATATTATTGTTCTAAACACTTGAAATTTTGTTCATTTCAAATGTATGGTCAGCGAAATGTTTCAGATTCATAGTAGCTACATATGACATTATCAAATACTCTAGCATATTAACTTATGCTAGAGTTACATTATCTAAGTCTTATTATATTTATTTCATATTGTTCCTTCACCTTTTTCTTCCTGCGACAAATATGCACGTGTTTCTTATTCACATGATTTTTTTCCCTTTCATCTGCTATATGATTGTTCTAGAAGCTTTAGATTTTGTTCATTAGATTTTGTTCATTTCTCCAAAAATTTACTTCCTCATTATTCTTTGGACTTGATTATCAAAAGGAATAGCACCAAAAAGCAGTTTCCAAAGGTTCAAATGTGGAGGAATAGCATGTCAGGGACGTGATCAAAATAGCAATGGAGGACGTGATCAAAAGTTGCACAAGCTTCACAACGCACACACAAACACACACATATATGTGCATATGCAACTGCATATATATGCATATGCAACTGCATATATATGCAGCATATGCATATATATGCACTGTATATATGCATATGCAGCATATGCATATATGTGTGTGTTTGTGTGTGCGTGTGTGTGTGGGACAGGGGGGGGGGCAGGGGCAGGGGACGGGGCAGGGCAACTGCATATATATGCATATGCAGCATAGGCATATATATGCACTGCATATATATGCATATGCAGCATATGCATATATGTGTGTATTTGTGTGTGCGTGTGTGAGTGGGGAAGGGGGGGGGAGGGGCAGGGGACGGGGCAGGGGCAAGGCCAGGGGACGGGGCAGGGGGGGTGCGTGTGTGAGTGAAATTTTGTGAAGTCGGTTACTGTCTCATACTACTAGTGCCTGAAATCTTAAGATCGATCACAATATCCTCCCTCTGATCAGAACGAACCCCCATTCGATCTAAATAATATTCTAATAAGTCATGACATAAATATATTCCCGACCATACTCTTAGGGTGATAAGTCAAGTCAAGTCAGTCCGGCCATTTTGTCTGGCTATCTAAGATGTTAGTTCATGATTATTGTCTAGAAAAATCCTTCAATTTGTGTTCGGTTAAATATATGTTTGCATTTGATGGTTATTTGTCTCTTTTGGTGTTGTGGCAAGATTCAAATACCCGTAAATATCTATAGCGCCATATAAATGTAATCAGCATTGCCCACCAGAGAAGAGCTTATCTTTAATGATGAAGGGGGGGGGGGGGGGAGGGAGGGGCAGGGCCAGGGGACGGGGCAGGGGCAGGGCAACTGCATATATATGCATATGCAGCATATGCATATATGTGTGTGTGTTTGTGTGAGCGTGTGTGAGTGGGGAAGGGGGGAAGGGAGGGGCAGGGGCAGGGGCAGGGGACGGGGCAGGGCAACTGCATATATATGCAGCATATGCATATATATGCACTGCATATATATGCATATGCAGCATATGCATATATGTGTGTGTTTGATTAGTACACCTTACCTATTTAACGATTGATTACACATGTTATATATAATAGCTTGCCCGTGCTTCCCGCTCAATAATGATAAATAAATAACTGGTTTTCCTAGTTGATTGCATAACGATTATAGAAACAACATAACTCAATTCAGTAGATGGTGGAGAAGGATTATAGAAGCATGGATTAGGAATATAAGTAGAGATTTTGCAGATTTGTACCTTAGAGGGAAGTACTTAGAAGCAAGTCATTCGTCGTTGTCACCAATGGGAGGACAAAGGTCGTCGAGCCAATACATAATTCGATTTTTACCAACATCTTCCAAGTTCTCGCAATGAGCTTGTTTTCCACCCCAAACTGGATACTCGGGCACTTTGATGTCATCGAGTAAAACTCGCACTTCATTCTTTCTCAACTTATGGAAGTGAACGGTCGAGACGGCTCCTGGTTGCGTTTTCCTCCCATAACCAACAAGTTCACGTGTGTGGGATAGTATTTTGCATTCAATTAGCGAGGTGAAATTTGGAACCTCGAATGCAGGGGAGGAACGTGAACACGAAGGAGTTCCAGTGCCTATAGTAGGTAACTCCTGAACGTTGTGTCCAACACATGAAAATTTTCCGGTTTTGAAGTCGGTAATGAATTCATCTACTGAGGATTTTATCCCATCTATGTCACTCCTAAGGTGATCAACATGATCCTTCCAATTTTCGGTGTCCTATTTCACCTCCTCAAGCACTTCTCTAGCAAATGCCGACCCTAATATAGCGGTTCTCGAAATTGTGGACCCAACACAACGAACACGTCCTCGCGTATCTTTTCCGAAAACCTCAAAAATAGGCCCGGCATCCAAGGTCTCCTCCTGACCACTCGCTTTGTATACATCCAGAAGCATTTGAATTTGGTCCTGTATAAAAATATATTAACATTAGGTTTGATGATACGATACTTTGTTTAAACAAAACGAACATTAAAAAATTGAAATTACCGCAAATATTTTATCATGAGGGGCATAACCACCTCCTTTGATTATATGAGTTGCCAACCACAATTCAGCACGAGTGGGTGCACGCCCATGCTCCTTTCTCCAATTCTCTGAAGCTCGGGCATAACCATGACGACCTGTATTATGAGTTGTCTTTCTCACACAATTTAGTTTAGTCTCTTTGTTCTTTCTTCGCAAAGCCCTTTGAACCTCTAAAACTTCATTATTGCAAAACACCTCCCAGTCCTCAGATTTGACATTTCGTGGCACTTTCTCCTTCCACTTTCCAATATCACCATCCTTCAAATTAACCCTTAGCTTGGACTTGATCTTTTTCCAATCATCGTTCGCTTTTTTCATAAAAAATTGCTTCTGACTTTCGCGCACATCTGGGAACTCTTTCTACAATATATGAAGAAATAAAATTAAAACATCACATAATTGAATTTACATTCTTTGGAATAGAAAGGAATAGTATACCATTAATGATGACCAAACTGAGTTCTTATATCGCACATCCACTTGTTTCCAACTCGTATAAGATATGGGAACATATGTCCTTCCTAAGTCTCCCAACCTGGTTGAGAGTGTATATGAGTCTTCACCAACTGGAAGTCCGTGCTCATTAAATTTTAACTTCTTAGTGGAAGAGTCACCACCTACTCTTGAAGAACCCGAAGCAACCTTAGAACGGGAGGTTGATATAGGTGTCTCCACATTTATTGACGACTGCGAAGTATCACCCATATGAGACATTTATCTGGAAAAAAGTGACTATTGGAGACCAAAATAATCAAAATAAACATTTACAAGAATATTACATGTTCAAATAGCAATATAAAGAAGATGGCATGTTCAAATAGAATTATAATTTCAAACAACCATACATGTATTAAATGTTCAAAAAGCAATAAACTATTAAATGTTTACAACAACAACAACAACAACAAACAGAATAAATATAATATCGCATATTCAAAAACAAGTTCAGAACTAAATCATTGCCCTAGAAATCTGTGTCCAAAAGCTCCAGCAATTTATCATTTTCCTCGAGAATGGAGTCATACATCGTGCGGTCAATATCAATCGAATCTATTTCTTTCGTCAGTCTCTTGGGAGAGTGTAAAACAACTGACCACCCATTCAGTTTTACATCTTCACAATAAAATACTTGACTGGCTTGAGATGCAAGGATGAACGGATCATCGTGAATGGTATTTTTACTAACGAGCTTACTAAGATTCACCATCACCAATTTTGAGATGGGTTCAACTTTGCAAGCATTCTTATCATCAACATCCACCCAATCACAATAAAAGACAGTATGTGCGAACTCAATGTAATTGAGGTCGAGTATTTGTCTAATAACTCCATAAAAGGTTGTCATAATCCCCTTATTATTAAAGGCCTTAGTGGATACACCACTACTCTGAAAGTTATGATTCTCTTCATGTCCAGAAGTACAAAAGGTGTACCCATTGCATTGAAATTTCTCATAACTGGTAACCCTATGGAGAGGACCATCAGCATATGGAAAAATTCCCGTATCATTAAATCTTGAGGCCTGTAAGGAATTGATAATTTTTTAAAGTTTCATTAAAAATAATTACGGTTGATAAAAAGTACATGTATAAATAAAGACTTGCCTCGTTCCTTAGCCAAGGGATGAAATCATCAATTCTATGTGTCGATTGAGTCTCAGTTACCACAAATTTTCTACAAGAAATTAGTTTCAAAATTAAGAAATATCACATTATAATCAATTAATATGAATTAACATAGAACTAAGTGTGTACCTTCTCCATTCATCAACACCGTCGCATTGAGATAAAACCCATCTTCGCACTTGCTCATATTGTACATTATTTAAGATCAATTCTTTACTTTTACCCAATGGTCGTTGACATTCCGAGTCATCAAACTCATCATCAAGAAAATCCTCAAGATTCCTCTTATGAGTTCCTTCACCTCTTTTCGATATTTACTCCATGGCATACAAAGAAGCTTCATGTAACAAATATGCATTAGCAATGCTCCCTTCAATGTACCTCTTGTTTCGTGACCACTTTTTATATCTTCCCATTTCTCTCTCAAATAACCACATCGCCCGATATCTTGGTGGCCCAGCTGTCAAAGCTTCATCGGCTAAATGGTGCATGAGGTGGATCATCACCACAAAAAAGGTAGGTGGAAAATAAATTTCAAAGACACAAAGTGCCTCTACTAATGCGTTTTTAGCCTTCAAAAGATGTTCTCTAAATATCACTTTGGCACACAACACATTAAAGAATATGCTGATCCGCTGTATAGCTTTAAACAAAGGCTTATCATCCGGAAATGAATGCATAAGCAATGCAGGAAGCAACCGTTGCATAATGACGTGATAATCGTGGGACTTGAGATTGGTAAATCCAGGTGGATCGAGGTTAACATTGTTGCTAAAATTTGATGAAAATCCAATCGGTACCTTTAATGTTTTTAGTGTACGAAAAAAGGCTTCTTTCTCTTCCTTTCCTAATGCGAAAGGTGCCTTTGGCATAAGCCTTTTTTTACTGCCTTCAACATCTTTCATCCATAATTTCCTTTTAAGCTTCAAATGAACTTTCAAGTCTTCACGGGCTTTGACCGTATCTTTATTTGATGAACCTTTCACCGAGAGTATAGTACCTAAAAGAGTCTCTGTGACATTCTTTTCAACATTCATAACATCTAAATTATGTCTAATATCATGATCCTTCCAATACTCTAAGTCAAAGAAAATTGACCTCCTTGAAAAACCCTCGGTACCTGCTAGATTCTCATCGTCACCCTCACTTGGATAATCATCATCTTCCATTACGACATCCTCCTTCTCCTCCCCCTTCCCCTTCCCCTTCCCCTTCCCCTTCTTCTCCTTCTCCTTCCCCTTCCCCTTCCCCATCCCCTTTTCCTTTTTATCTCCCTCTCCCTCTCCCTCTCTTTGAGCACCTTCTCGAGCGATAAGTGACACTATCTGCTCAACTTCTGCACTTGTTAACTTTCTTGGAGCCATAGCATCCTCTATTTTACCATTAAATGTTTTCTTTGATGTGTCAAACCTATAAGGATGGTCTTTAGGAAGGAACATACGAGATCGTTGGTAACAACATTTCGTTGACTTAGAAAGATATTCAAAAGGTGTATTTGTAGAACAAACAGGGCACCCATTGTAACCTTGAGTTGAACAACCTGCTAACATCCCATAAGCTGGAAAATCATGTATACCCCACATCAACATGGCTTTTAACTGAAATTTCTCATTTTTATATGCATCCCAAGCCTCAACTCCAGACCATAAGATCTTTAACTCATCGACCAACGGTTGGAGGAAGACATCAATATTACTTGATGGTGACTTTGGTCCGGGAATCAATACAGACAACATTGAAAACTCACTTTTCATACACATTGTTGGGGGAGGGTTGAGAGGTTGAATTATCACTGACCAACAACTATACTTACGGCCAAACATGTTATTCGGGCTGAAACCATCAGTTGCTATTACAAGTCGAATATTTCGCGGATCTTTTGCAAAATCTTTCCACATAATGTTTGAATTTACCCATTCTGCTGAATCTCGGGTATGACACAAGAATTCCATACAAGAGCTTGCACGAGCATGCCAAGTCATTTTCTCTGCTATCCATTTTATGGTATACAACCGTTTTAGCCTAGGGATTAGAGGGAAATGTCGCATTACCTTCTTAGGAACCCTAGAGTACTTTTTTTTTCCATTAGTATTCTGAATTTCTACCCCGTCCTCGTCTAGACAAGTAAACTTGTAGCGTAAAGAACCACATTTTATACATCTAGTAGATTTTTCATGCTCTTTCCAAAATATCATACAGTTGTTAATGCATACGTCATACTTAACATAATCCATACCGAGATCTCTAACGGTGTTTTTCATTTCTGTATAACTAGTTGTGAAGTTGTTCTCTTCAGGAAGTAGTTCATTTAACAATCTAAGAATTCCACCTGTAGCACCATCCGATAAATTGAATTGTGGTTTCAAATCATTCAACTTTATAAGAGCATACATTGTGGTATGATGTGAAGAACCGGTAGCTAGGTGCAATGGCTCCTGTGCGAGTTGATGTAAACGATCATACTTCTTGCCTTTGTATTTATGTGTGTGCGAATCATTGGGAACCTCAGAAGTTGGGGGGGCTTCATCACTGCCTACACAATTAGGTTCACTAGGTTCCACTTCACCCATAAACATCTCACAAGCATCATTCCCAAGATCATTCAAAATTGGAATATTGTGCACATCAGCGTGTTCTGTCGGTGTCACAGATTGCGGTGGTGGTTGGACTTGATCAACAACTAGTGTCTCACCGTGAAAATGCCATAAGGTATAGTTCATGTCCATACCATATGTCATTAAATGAATGAATATGTCATCTATAACAACATGTCCTTTCCCATTTCGACAACGTCTACAGGGACATGAATGTTTAACATTCGAACTATTACTACGCACATAATGAAGAAACTGTAACACCCCATCTCTATATGTATCGGTCTCGATATTTTTCTCATTTATCCATTCTTTGTTGATTCCCGACGACATCCTGATAAGTTTAAAGAGCACACATTATAATATAAACTCTTACTGTAAATATATTTAAGTTTATTCAAGTGTAAATATGTACATATTTGAGCTCCTATATTTCCTCCATCTCCTCTACAGGGTAAGGGTCCTATCCCATTCGAAAATGCATATTTTGTATTGTTCATAATGTCTCATGCCATGTCCTAATCTAGAAAATTTTGCCAGCATCTCCCTACAGTTCTTCAAGTACACAACTTAAATTGGGAGTGTTCATGTGTTACTTAAGTTTTTCAACCAAGAAAACACAAAACACTACATCAATCTAGTATGCACCCAAAGAACATAAAGAGATGCCACCGAATTTTTCAAAATAGGACATGCATAATCATTATGTACAATACAAACTTTTGCATTTCCAAACTGTCCAAAAATGGGACAATTCAAGAGTTCTCACCACAGTCATAGTGAGACCTCTTGAACGGGTCTAAGGTTTTTCTACGTGTGTAACATCATTATTGAATGTTTAGTATTAATGTCTACTTACTATTTAAATAGTTTTTTTTGTTTTTTCTTAAATTTTCAACACATAATCTCATTTATCCATTTAATTAGTGGGGTGTCTACTTTTCAATTTGTTATTTTTACATTATTATTGAATATTTAGCACTTAAATTTTCATAAAACTACGTAACATTTACAAATCAGATCAAATATACATTTTTGTTAAAGGGGTAAGAACATAAAAACCCATGATTTATTTTTTTTTCATTATCAACATTCAATTTTCACCAAAAACTCACACATTAAAAAAAAAAATAAATATGTATATATGTATATATAAAACCCTAAAAATCAAATACGAATCAAATCAAGCATATCATAAACTCTAGGATCAAATCTGAAATCTAACTTAGGTTAAAAAAAATACAATGCTTTAAAAAAATTACCTGATTGGGATGCGTGCAGTTAGAGAACAAGGCAGTGACCAGAGAAAGAGAGAATGGGTGGGAGAGAGAGTGTCGGCAGTAGAGATGCTGACCTAGGGCAGTGTCAGCAGCAGTCGCCGAGAGAGAGAGACCGCCGAGAGAGAGAGAGAGACCGCCGCGAGAGAGAGAGGAGAGGCAGGAGAGCGCATAGGCTAGAGAGAGGCGGGAATCGTGAGCGGGAACAAGAGAAAGAGGGAAGTGTAATGTCTTTTTTTTGGGTATTATATATTTTAGTAAGTGTACTCAATTTTGGCACACTTTAAAACAGTGCCAAATTTTGTCACTGTTTTAAAGTGTGCCAAATCTCTATAAAACCGTGCCAAAATCTGGCACAGTTTTAAACTGTGCCAGATTTTTAATATCAGGGTGTGCCAAAATGCTGTTTTTGGTGTAGTGATCTTCCAGGACCTATCATCAAGACAACCTGGGATCCTATCGAAATGTCAGGAAGCGGCCATATGCCTGCGGGGTAGTCATAACCACACCCGAAATTACCTACCCATCGCAGAAAATATAAAACAAGTGCTCATATGGCCTAGGACTATATCCACCCTGCATTCATTAGTCAGGGGGATTCACCTTACGCACGGACTTCCCTTAAGATGGTATTTAGAGAAGGTGTGTTCCAACCATTTTATTTATTATCATAACATGATTTAGTAAATTATCATTTACTTTATCCATTTACATTTTAACAAATGCATTAAGGTTATCCGGAACTATACATGCCTCACATCATTATAATAACCTCGAAGAGTATTCAAACTCCCAAGTTATTTTCCCAAGTCTCCTTTTGGGATTTAAAATTAACCATTATACCTCAAATTAACTTCTAAAGTCTCCATACACATCTTAGTAATCGCTTAGACTCCTACTAGTTATTAATGGAAAGTAATGCCTGAACATCACTTAACGCACCCTCGAAATAATTCCCAAATATCCCAATTCTAATCTAGGTTAGCAGACTAACTCACCTAGACCTCTAGGACTCTAAGTTGAGTTCATACAAGAAGGTTCCTAAGTCCTAAGACTAGAGAAAAGGGTTTGAAAATGAAAAAGAAAACAAAATTAAAAATGCAGGATTTCCAAATTCGGACTATCCGAATCGATTCGGTCAGGGAAATTGGATTTCTGCATCAATACCGAATCGATTCGGACTAGGCCGAATCAATTCGGTTCACCTATACATGGAAACTGTCCCTGGGTGAATCGATTTGGCCAGGTCGAATCGATTCGGTCCTGCGAATTTTGCCAATTTTGTACATGGAGTCTTGGACTCCAAATTTATCCCCAACTCAAATCCATTCAAACCAACTCATTTACTTCCACCAATACATCATAAATACTAATAACTGCTACCATAACCATCTATAATCATCCAAATCATTCTTCCATGATTCAAGAGCCACAAATACACAAAAAAAAACCTAAACTAGTTAACCCATGATTAATACACCATTATCACAACTAATCATTTATCTTAAACCACATATAGCAAGTAGAAAACTTGCCTCAATCTAGGAAATGCAGATTTTCCTTGTGTAGTAGCAAGAATCCCTCCTCAATCTTCATCTCTTCTCGTTTCTCTACTCTTTCTCTTCCTCTCTTTTCTCTCTAGGTTTAGGAATACAATTAAGGGAAAATAGGAGACTTAATCAAGACATAAATCGTACCTTTAGTCGATAATTTACAACTTAAGTCGTAAATATCACATTAAATGATTCGCAACTACACATATATGTTAAAACCAGTCAAAAGTGCCCAAAACCTCAAAGTACAATATGGCACATATTTTGACTATCTCGCACATTCCGGACCTAACTACGACCTATAAATTATCATTTGGATATCTTATAATTTATTTTAAGTTCCGGTTCCATTTTAAACCATAGGGTCCTTTTAAATTTTATGACACTATAAAACTCATCATGAGGATGTTTACATACTCATACAGTAAATATACAACAAGTTAGTAAATATTAACTTTTCTTCATTAAATTAATACTTACTCCATATTCCAACATTTTATTTTGAATTACCTCACATAGTAAGTAAATGTAAAATAGGTTCTCATAAGCGAGGGTTGTTACATACTCCCTCCCTTATGAGGGAATTTTGCCCCAAAAATTCAAGCGTACCTTGTAAGAAGAGATGAGGATACTTCTACCGCATGTCATCCTCACGTTCCCACGTCGATTCTTTAGCATTGTGATGACTCCATTAGACTCTCACCAGGGCCACCACACGAGACCTCAACTTACACTCCCCATACACAAGAATAGCAACTAGTTGTTCTTCATATGAAACGTTGGGTTGTAAGTCAATGTCCTCGAAAGGGATATGCCAAAGAGCACCTTCGCATCTCTTATACGTCTTCAGAGAGGAAACATGGAATACATCGTGAATTTGTTGCAAGGATTCTGGTAAGGCAAGTTGATACGCCACTGGACCAAATTTCCCAATAACTGGAAAAGGTCTAACAAAAAGCGGCGCAAGCTTTCCTTTCTTCCCGAAACGCTTAATGCCCTTCATTGGTGACACTCGCACCAAGACTTAGTCCCCAATCTCCAACTACCTGTGTCTTCTACCCGCATCGGCATGGATCTTTTGGTAATCTTGGGCCATCCGAATGCAATTCTGAATAAGTTCAATTTTAGAATAAGTATCTTCGATCATTTCAGGTCCAAGGAATTTATTATCACCCACTTCCAACCAACAAGCGGACGATCTACATGGCCGACCATAGAGAGCTTCATAGGGCGCCATTCCAATAGTAAATTGGTATGAGTTGTTATAATCAAACTCAACCAACATGAGATATTATTCCCAACCACCCTTGAAATCAAGCATGCACATACGGACCATATCCTCCAACATTTGGTTTACTCTTTCTGTTTGACCATCTGTTTGAGGATGGTAAGAAGTGCTTAACTTCAATTCGGTTCCCATGGCCTCTTGGAAACTTTGCCAAAAGTGGGAGACAGATCTTGTCTCAGTCAGAAACGATATTTAAGGGTACCCCATGAAGTCTAACGACCTCCTCGATGAACAATTGGGCATAGCGAGCGGTATCAAAATTCGTACGCACGGGAAAGAAGTGTGTCGACTTTGTCAAGCAGTCGATAATCACACAAATCGAATCATAACCCCTCTATGTCCTTGGTAATCCCGTAATAAAGTTCATCGATATGCTCTCCCATTTCGACATCGGAATCTCCAACGGTTGTAACAAACCGGTCGGTCACTGATGGTCGATCTTAACCAATTGACAAGTAGTGCATTGGGATACAAATTCCAAAATATCCCGCTTCATGCTAGGCCACCAATACTGGCGGCGCATATCTTGATACATCTTGTCCCCACCAGGATGTACCGTAAATTTTGACCCGTGAGATTCTTCCATCACCGCCCGTCTCAAATCCCCCTCTTTCGGAACAATAAGTCTTCCATGGAAGCGTAATCCACCCTCACAACTTATCGAGTAGGATTTCGCTCCCTCGAACAGTAATACATGTATATGGTCCTGACAAACCTTATCCCTTCCTTGGGCTTCTAAAACCCTTGCCACAATGGTAGGAGTAACATCCATCACTGACATGAACGCTCTCACCACCGCATCCTCCTGACTGAGCTCTTTCTACTTAGCCTTCCATACTTCAGCTAACTCTTCCTCAGGCCTCCTACTCAAGGCATCTGCCACTACGTTCTCTTTTCCCGGATGATAATGGATATCAAATTGATAATCTTTCACGAACTCCAACCATCTGCACTGACGCATACTCAAATCTTTCTATGAAAATAAATATTACAGCAATTTATGGTCCGTGAAAAGACTGAATTTCTCCCCTAGGAGATAATGCCTCCAAATCTTCAAGGCAAAAATAACCGTGACGAGTTCTAAGTCATGCACCGTATAGTTCCTTTCATGAGTATTTAGCTTGCGGGAAGCATAAGCAATTGCCCATCTCTCTTGTTGAAGCACACCTCCTAATCCTTAAAGAGACGCATCGGTGAAGACTAGATATTCCAACCCCGGCTTTGGCAAAGCGAGAACTGGAGCCGAAGTCAATCTATCTTTGAGCTCATCCAAAGCAACCTTGAAAGAGTTATCCCAAACAAATCTCACCCCTTTCCAGGTCAAATTTATCAAAGGGCTCGCAATTTTAGAGAAACCCTTGATAAACTGACGGTAATAACCCGCCAAACCCAAAAAACTACGAATTTCACTAGGTGTCGTGAGCTGACCCCACTTCCTCACCATAACCACCTTGCTTAAATCCACAGATATACCTTGGGATGACACCACGTGACCCAAAAACTGAACTTCCTTCAACTAAAAGTCACACTTCTCAAACTTTTCATACAATTAGTGATCCCTTAATCTTTGCAGGACCAACCGTAAGTGAGTAGCATGGTCAGATTCGGTCTGAGAATAGACTAAGATGTCATCGATGAATATAATTACAAATTTATCAAGGAAATCCCGAAACACCCTATTCATGAGATCCATAAATACAGCGGGGGCATTGGTTAGTCCAAAGGGCATAACCAAGAATTCATAGGATCCATATCGGGTTAGAAATGCGATCTTGGATACATCCTGCTCCCGTATCCGCAACTGATGATACCCCATCCTCAAATCGATCTTAGAGAAGTACGACGCTCCCCTAAGTTGGTCAAATAGATCATCAATGCGAGGAAAAGGGTATTTATTCCGGATGGTGACTTTATTCAACTCTCTATAGTCCACACATAACTGGAGCGAACTGTCTCTTTTCTTTACAAACAACACCGGAGCACCCCATGGCAACGTACTGCACCTAATAAATCCCTACTCTAATAACTACTGGATTTGATCTCTCAATTCCCTCATTTCCACAGGAGCCATACGATATGGAGATTTCGCAATAGGTCGAGTTCTCGACGCTAAATCAATTACAAACTCAATCTCCCGACTTGGAGGTAATCCCAGTATTTCTCAAAAAACTTCGTCAAAATCTCTAATAATCGGAAGAGAATCCAGGGGAACAACTACATCCCTAGAAGTATCCTCCGCAATACAATATAAATAGGTACTCGTACCTCCTTCCAAACTAGGCATAATTACCAAGACCATCTCTTGTCCCAGAATGGAGAACACTATACTTTTCCCGTAACAATTTACATTCGCATGATATTTCACTAACCAATCCATGCCCAAAATCACGTCATACCCGACCATGTCAAGGATGAGAAAATCAGCCTCAAAACACAAATTACCAAGATTAATGTCTATGTTTTTACAAACAAAGAAAATCAATGAACCATCACCCATAGAGGATTCAATGCTAGTGAAAGTACTCTCTGCAGACTTTATCAAATCTGTGGTTTGAGCAAAACTCCTAGAAATGAAAGAGTGTGTTGCACCCGTGTCAAATAATACCTGACCCATATGCCCTTGAATGAGAAAATTACCCTCAATTGCTGGCGGGGCTGGAGGTAGCATAACCTCCTGAATGTGATAGACCCGTCCATACTGCAGTTGCCCCTGCTGTGGAGGAACAACCGGATTAGGTGCCTGTGGCGGAAATTGAACATATGGTTGTTGTGGAGCCCTAGGAAGATGCCCTCCAATCAACTGAGAACACAACCTCTTATAATGTCCCATCTCTCCGCACTGAAAACATTTGTTCGCCACATTCTCCTGGCTCCGTCCCTGATTATTTCGGAACTTCCCCGAACCTCGGCCCTTCTAGCCTCTACCTCCATTCCCACATTTACCTGCTTGTTGTTGTGGCAGTCCACCTTGACCCGGCCTATTGTTGTTACCCCCGTATTAAATCCACCAAAATATTGGCGTTTAGACACATCCCCTTGCTGGGGGTCCCTCTCTCTTTGCTTACTCCCCAAAGATTGGGATGAAGGAGATGCTCCTCCCCCAATCCCAGTACCTCCCGATCTTTCCACTTGTCCCATCACAGTAGCCTTCTAGCTATTTTACACAAGCAATCTATGCTCTTAGCAATGTAGTAATGCCGTATTCATAACATCCCCAAAGGTTTGTAAAGTCGGATTTCCTAACAAATGTTGTTTTATCCGCCAATGTAAACCTCCCACAAACTTGGAGATTCTCTTCTCTTCTGGAGTCACTTCCTCCGGTACAAAACTTTCCAACCGGGTGAAATCCTCTTCATACTCTGAAACAGATCTCTCTCCCTATACTACATCCTGAAGATTCTTTTGCATCTCCCTTTGAACTGCGGGAGGGAAGTACTTTCGATCAAACAAGGGCCAAAAATCAGTGATTGACATCATATCCCTTTGCTCTGGTGTAGTCATCGGCTTCCACCCATGTAATGCCAATCCGACAAGCTTGAAAGTAACAAAGATTTTCTTTTTCTCCTCACTACATTATACCATTTGAAGATGGCGTTGCATGTCTTTCTTCCACTAATTTTCCCTTATAACATCCGAGCCTCCATCGAATTCCGGGGGACGGCCCTTTAGAAAAGACTCTCTAACTCTTTCCCACGGAGAAGGTCCCTTAGGAGCTTGTGCCTCTTGCCCCCGTGGTTGAGCTTGTGGCATTTGTTGTACCACTGCAGTCATCGCTGCATTGACTGCTTGGGTCATTATGTTTGCCACATCAGCAGCATTTATACTCCCCGGCGGCGGTGGTGGAGGGCCAACCTCCTTTTCCACAACTCTATTACGTCGAGCGAGGCGTCCTCTCTTAGGTGTCATATGGGATGGAGAGACAATAGAGTTAGGATACTACATAAAACAATCTATCTTGCACAAGACAGTAACATAAGAAAAAAAGTAATCCTAACATTAGGCTCTATATCAAAGAACGCTACGGTAGAACGTGACAAGTCCGCATAGATACTAAAGACTCTAGAACCTGATGCTCTGATACCTTCTGTGACAACCCGGTATCCGAAATAAGGGGTGTCCAGCCCGATACTCCAATAATACAGGAATCATGAATGGAATCATTCTCAGCATCGTAATAACATAAAGAGTATACGGGATAACCACACGATATTTAAGAAAACGGGTTGTCAAAAATTTTGTTTTGTAATTTGAAGAAAGCATTGTCAACAACTCATAACAGAAAAAAAGGTGGAAACCCCAAAAGTATATGTATATCAACAACAACAATTATACAATACAAGGACCGAATGAAATATCGGTCAACAAAATTTCATACAATGAACCACAAGTTTCATTAGTTACATATTACATCCATTATACAATTAAAACAGTTTGGGCCACACGCCCGAATAAAGACCCGAAAATAACTAGAAAACAATAATGAATTCGTCTACACAAAATATCCCGTGATATCCGCAAAATGTCACGGCTCCTCAAAAGAAACTGAAATGAGGAGGTCATTACGGGCGACCTTGCGGTGGAGCACCTGAGAGGATGATATATATATGCACAACAAGAAAGAAAAAAGGGTCAGTGCCCGGTTTTATGTGATCACTAGATAAATGAATAGTATGAAAATTATGAACAGTTAATCATGGAGGGTAAAAATGATATTCCAACATGGTAACATCATATAATAAACTAAGACAGTTGAATGATTATAAAGTAAAATTCAATTATGCATATATAATCATCATTAATCTAGAATCTTGATCATTATTCACCTTTTCATTTTATCTTTCCATTCCTTATCTGGAGTACAAATTTATTCATGTGCTCTTTGTGGCATGTATCTCAATTGTATGCTCTTTATGGCATTTCGTTTAGCTCTTTATGGCATTAATATCCATCAAGTCCAACTTGATGTTAGAATAGTTATAAGTATACATATATAACAATTCTATGACCTCTCGTCCGGGTCACCCCACTGTGCGCGCCCCTAAATAACCATCATCTTCCAGGACCTATCATCAAGACAACCTGGGATCCAATCGAAACGTCGAGAACCGGCCATATTCTTGCGGGGTAGTCATAACCACACCCGGAATTACCTACCCATCGCAGAAAATAAAAAACAAGCACTCATATGGCCTAGGACTATATCCACCCTGCATTCATTAGTCAGGGGACTTCACCTTACGCACGGACTTCCCTTAAGATGGTATTTAGAGAAGGTGTGTTCCAACCATTTTATTTATTATCATAACATGATTTAGTAAATTATCATTTACTTTATTTATTTACATTTTAACAAATGCATTAAGGTTATCCGGAACTATACATGCCTCACATCATTATAATAACTTCGAAGAATATTCAAACTCCCAAGTTATTTTCCCACGTCTCCTTTTGGGATTTAAAATAAACCATCATACCTCAAATAAACTTCTAAAGTCTCCATACACATCTTAGTAATCCCTTAGACTCCTACTACTTATAAAAGGAAAGTAATGCCTGAACATCACTTCACGCACCCTCGAAATAATTCCCAAATATCCCAATTCTAATCTAGGGTAGCAAACTAACTCATCTAGACCTCTAGGACTCTATGTTGAGTTCATACAAGAAGGTTCCTAAGTCCTAAGACTAGAGAAAAGGGTTAGAAAATGAAAAAGAAAACAAAATTAAAAATGCAGGATTTTCAAATCGATTCGGCCTAGCTGAATTGATTCGGTCAGGGAAATTGGGTTTATGCATAAATACCGAATCGATTCAGACTAGGCTGAATCGATTCGGTTCACCTAGACATGGAAACTGTCCTTGGGCGAATCGATTCGGTCCGCGAATTTTGCCAATTTTGGCTATGGAGTCTTGGACTCCAAATTTATCCCCAACTCAAATCCATTCAAACTAACTCATTTATTTCCACCAATACATCATAAATACTACTAAGTACTACCATAACCATCAATAATCATCCAAATCATTCTTTCATGATTCAAGACCCACAAATACACAAAAAAACCTAAACTAGTTAACCCATGATTAATACACCATTATCACAACTAATCATTTATCTTAAATCACATATAGCAAGTAGAAAACTTGCCTCAATCTAGCAAATGCAGATTTTCCTTGTTTAGTAGCAAGAATCCCTCCTCAATCTTCAATCTTTTCTCGTTTCTCTACTCTTTCTCTTCCTCTCTTTTCTCTCTAGGTTTAGGAATATAATTAGGGGAAAATAGGAGACTTAATCAAGACATAAATCGTTCCTTTAGTCTATAATTTACAACTAAAGTGGTAAATACCATATTAAATGATTCGCAACTACACATATATGTTAAAACCAGTCAAAAGTGCCCAAAACATTAAAATACAATATGTCACATATTTTGACTATCTCGCACGTTCCAGACCCAACTACGGCCTCCAAATTATCATGTGGATATTTTATAATTCATTTTAAGTTTCGGTTTCATTTTAAACCATAAGGTCATTTTAAATTTTATGACACTATAAAACTCAACATGAGGATGTTTACATACTCATACAGTAAATATACAACAAGTTAGTAAATATTAACTTTTCTTCATTAAATTAATACTTACTCCATATTCCAACATTTTATTTTTAATTACCTCACATAGTAAGTAAATGTAAAATAGGTTCTCATAAGCGAGGGTTGTTACAATTACAATGTTAACAAATTAAACTAAAGGTACTCTAATCGATAAATCACCTGTAAAAAAATATAAAATACACATAAGAAGATCAAATAATGATGTACACAATGATGCTACTAATACTCTCTCTTGAAAATCTATAATAGTTATATCCCAAAGCCGTAGTAATGAAACATAATTTTTCTTACTTGTTCATTACTAAATCAAAATGTAGCAAGTGAATAATAGGTTTGGTAAAAGTAAATGTATTGTACCTAATGAAAAAGGAACTACTCATTCCAAATTCAAGACACTATTTTTCATACCAACTATAACATATCGCCTGGTTTTGATCTAGAAAAAAAATAATTTACTATTTTACATCACCGAAAATGGAAACTAGTGGAATCGAAGATCATAGATAATTCTATGAATGTTTTTTGTTCAAACATTAAAGTCCTTAATATCAATGTGGTATGCCAAAAGATAACAACCTTGCGGGGATAGAAAATGAAGGATGGATGGAATAAATAGAATAGATAAGGAGGGAATGAGAATGGATGGATATATTAATTAAGGGTATTTGGGAAGATGTGAGAGAAGGGGAACCGGTAAATATAAAACGCAAATATTAAAAAATGCAGCTTGTGTGGACAGCCTAAATAAGTGTTAGAATTAAGTGTAGGCTTGCGTTTTAGAGTATTAGAACTAGGTTTTAACCCCGCGCGATGCGCGAGCGCGTTATAAGGATTGTTTTTTATTTATGTTGTCAGAAAATTTGTACATTATGTAGGGGAATATAATAGGAAATTATCTTGTTGAGGACATAAATATCCCAGTAAACAATCATCCAAAAGATGTAACACACTTTGTCCAAGTTACCAAAAACATCTTAAATTAAAATATGATATACCCGGCGTTTATTTTATTTTATTTTTTATTGGAAAAAAAAATAAATCTTTTTGTCAACCTAATATCAAAGGTACATCTTTGAGATTTTTATACCACATATAGACACCAGATATGTACTTCGCATGATTAGCTAGATTGTGGGTCGGGGCATTCCCCTCCCGTTTAACAACTGAAGAAATAAACTTCGATATTCCTGAGCATAATGATTGGACTTCATAAATGATTCCCCCCCATAGCCTAAAGGTCATCTTCTGCTGCAAATATAGCGTGAATCATTCGATTTCATTCCCCCTTAAAATAAACTAAAGAGTATCAACGGTTTATAACAAACATAATAGTTGTTCTCGCGGCCATAACCTCGGTATGTGTCGCTTCTAATGGAATTAAAAAAATTTATGCTAGACCTGACATAAAGATTCCACGAGCGTCGCGTGCCAAAAATGTGAAAGTGATTAATTCGAACGTGTTCACCCTATGATTACCCATAAAATTAAGGAAAATGTGAGCACTCATTACAAGCGAAAAAAATGGGGAAAAAAGGGATAAACAACTTAACGAAGAAACAGGTGGGAAATTACCTCCTAACCGCCTCGATCTTTCCTCACCCGGGTCTTTATTCCTTCCATGTCCGATTCAACTATCTCTATGTGAATGTCTGGTAGAAAATCCGACATGTCTCGTTTGGAGATTTGAAACTTCGTATAGTATATAATCATTATAAATCCACAGCTTGCATAATCCTTCTTATCAAGTGCGGTTAAAGTTACCTGAAGGCATGTTTCGGGCTCAACTATAGATCCTCGTTCCTATCTACTTCCTCCACCATTCAACTCTTACAAATTTAGGTAGCATTGTCACTTCCAATTCTCCTATTCATGACTACGTTCACTTGGATGAGAATCAACTATGTGTCGATTAAAGATACATGTACTAAAATTTACTTTGATAGCCTAAGTATGTGCCACTTCTTTTTTCGTCGAGTGCCAAATTTCAACTCATCGAAGTACGCAAGAGATAGTGGAATTTTTGGAATCTTATCCGTATATAAGGCTGATTAAGAGAAAGGTGGATAGGTGTGGAGGCGAAGGGGGTGGGAGATTAATAGAAGATTGAGTTGAATCGTCCAAATGGTATTAAAAATTTAAGAGAAGATTAAACAGTTGAATCGTCTAAATGATATTAAAACTCATGGATCAGTAGCAGTTCATATTAATACTCATGGATAAATAGCATTACACATGTCAATCCTCATAGAGGATACACCAAATTCATATTTATATACTAGCATGTATGCCACGCAATGCATGACTGAATTTATCTAAACTATATTATTTTGTTATTGTAACCTATTTCACCCAATGTATTCTATATAGATATATGTATATATTTGTGTCTATTTATTTTTCCCTCCCATTATTTATATATGGGTAAGTTTTGAGTCAACAATATTTTAATTGTATGTTTCTTATCCTATTCATTCTTGATGATAACATGCCATGCTTTAAGATAAATTCATGCTCTTCGTATATTGCTGTTTTTGTGCTATCTTTCAACAAAAAGTACTACATTTAGAATTGCTAACCCGTTCACAAAAATAGTTTTAGAGGGTTGAACAACTAAACTGGAGTACTAATAGATATACCTGAATTTTTATTTTAATACATTTTGAATATATGTTTAGAGATTTTATATCAAAAAATGAGTTAATTATATTTTGCCTCCTCAATTTTGATCCCATTTCACTTCCACCGAAATTAATGTTCTAGACCCCTCTGGATATTTACAAAATTATGATATTGTAATAAATATTATGTTAACATATATTTGATTTATATTATGCCAAAATTAATTTTCAACTAAAAATGAATATTATAATAAGTATTATGCTCAAGCTATGTTATTTTTCAATTTTAGGTTCAAGTAATAATATGTTTAATTAAAAATATTAAACCCACATCGATATCTCCTATCACTGTTAATTTGATGAATTATATATCCATCTTAATTGAAACAACCCCTAGAATTTAACAAAAGAAAAACATCTCATTAACTTGATATTTTCTAATTGCAAGATCGGAGATCTCTAGGAAAAAAATGTTGGGTGCTAAATGCTTAGAATTATACGTGCAATCTCAGAGACTATTTTCATAGTTTTTGATTGGCTTTGTCATCGTGTAACTCTAATTTCATCACTACTTGCTGCCATAAACTAAGAGGGTAAGAAAAAATAGAACATTATTAGATTATAATCAAACTAAGCTTTGGGGTAATAATTTTTATATAGTTATATATATTCCCTTTTAACAAACCTAAGATATGCCAAAATAGAAATATAATGACCATCTCAATATAAAGCAGGGGAAAACATAAAAAACAAACCTAAAATATTCAACAATATACAATACATGCTACCAATTTATTTTCCTATTTTCTTTAATACCTCGAAGTCACATGGGGAGAGCCAAAATAAAATATGGCAAAAAAATTAGAGTAACACACAAACATAAATGAAGTAAAAGAATGATAACCCAATATTTTTTTTCACTTACAAATGATGTATTTTGACCCAACCCATTTGACTCTTCCTCTTCCCTCACCAAGAACGCCACCCATTGGCCGGAGTTACCGAAATTCACTATCCTAAACATTTAAAAAAAAAAATACAATACAACGAAGAAACATAAAAAAAAATACAATACAAAGAATATAGATGACATTTCTTCATTTTCACTTCCCGCTACAAATAGTTATGCCCTGTTGTACTTGCTAAGATCTTCCCATGCTGTAAAGACAAGGCACTGCAAAAATGATGATTATAACTCCTTTGATTGATATATAATACAAACAAAAAAACTAAAAACGCAAAATGAGAATTCCATAGAGATAAAATGAGTGATGGAGAGAGAGAGGTCATAACTCTCCTCTTTTAAGTTAAAAAGAATAGTTCCAAAAGAGAGTTATGGGGGATGTGAAAAGGAGAATTCTATGGGAAATGAGGCAACGTTTTTTATTGGAGATTGAGAAAGCCAAAGTGGTTATTGGGAAATGTGAAGAGTTTTTTGAGATTGGTTAATAAGGCAACGATTATGATTTTTTTTTTACATTAAACGCTATTAATAAGTAAGGCTTTTGTTACTGTCACGTGTCGCCCTCATATGATTTGGGTCTATGATTTTTATATAGTTATATATAGATATATAGACTAGCATGAAAGCCATGCGACGCGTGGCCGAATATATATATAAGAAAATGAAATGATTGTACCTTTGAATTGAGACATTAAATATTCGAAGGAAGCAAACAACTGCAATATAATTTGATGTTACAAAAAATCAATGTAAAAAAGTATATATTAGTTGAAATATACTCTAAATCCTATAAGTAAAAATAAATTCGTCTCAACCGTAGTTGAATTGCACATTAAAATTAAAAATGAGAAAAAACAAATGATAAAATGAAAATTAAGAAGGAATATGAACCTCAAATATAGGATGAAATGATAAATTGAAAATATTTTTTGTGGGATTCCTTGAAATGTTTTAACCCCACAAATTTTACTATTTAAAAAAAATGTTCTACACGGGAAATCCTCATTTGAGGACCTCACAGTGAATAATTCTGAGTGTGTGTGTGTGTGTATATATATACATATATATGTATGTATAAAATCTAGCATACATAAGAAAATTCTAATGAAAAAATATCTCTCGTTCAACCAATTTAAAGGGATGGAGGATAGTTTTTTGTGAATTCTCATAATGGTAAAATTTAGCCAACTGTTACAAAGCCAATAAAATCATATCCAACTTCATAACTGCAAAAATAAATATATATTATATATCTTTTTCCCAATGAATTCCAACTAAGTATAGTTGGGTCACAACAATTTTCTTGGGTGGGGAAAACGCCTACTTAAATATTAACCAAACATAAAAAAGTTTGTGAACAGTAATAAAGTAAAAATAACAGCCATAAAAATGCCTCTATAGATGTACAAAAGACATGAAATATGAAAAAAAATAACAAAGAACATTTTCATCATAACATTGATTATCTCCACGAAAATAGGAACAATTACAACTTCAATATAAAGAGATTATTATATGATAACATTATAACATAGAATATAAACAACAACAGCCGTTAAAAATAACATCCACTTGAAACTTATCTAAATGAATGAGCCAAAAAAATTCAAGAGCAAATACTTGAATCTTGAGGAGAAAGTGAACAAAAACTACCGGAACTCTCATGAAATACATCGTTACAAATGATGCAAAATGATAGTTGTATTATGTGTGCATATATATTGAAAAGAGAAGATATGGAAAGGCATTTCATTGGAATCTCAAAAGGCATGTGCAATTAATGTAAACAAAAGTCCTCGGAAAGAGAAGGTAATACCGGATGAAAAGACTTGTGAATAAGAAAGAGAAATGAAAAGCCACAGAATAAATTTTAGAGAATATGAAAGAGAAATAACATAACAATTCTTGGGCCTCCTATAACTCACTTTGGAGAAAGGAAAATATGGAGTCTTTCTCTACCAGATCCGTGGCCACTGAAAAATGAGTATGCAAAAATAACTTAATTAATGGGAAGAGAAATGGACTCTCGTATAACAAATGTATTGAAAAATGGGTATGCAAAAATAACTTAATCAATGGGGTAGAGGAAAGGATTCTCATATGACAAACCTATATAATAGTGCACTGAATGAGATAGAGGAGTGTGAGAGACCACAATTTTTATACAGCTATATATATTAGATACATTAGACAATCAAGAGTCAAAAGCCTTTACAAATTCCCATGGTATATGAACGGATATTTAGAAACATCTTTAAAAAAAAAAATCGTCCTCCTCTTCTTCTTTCCAACATTGACTACCACCACCAACCATGGCTTCCCTTCACACTCTCCTCTCACTCTCTCTCACATTCTCCCTCCTTCTCCATCTCTCTACCTCTACCTCTACCTCCATTCAAGATTTTCTCAAAAGCAAAGGCTTGCCCGGAGGCATTTTCCCCAACAACGTTAAATCCTACAATCTTGATGAAAATGGCCAACTCCAAGTGTTCCTTGACCAACCATGTGAGGCCAAATTTGAGACAAGGGTGTTTTTTGATAGTGTTGTGAAAGCTAATCTTAGTTATGGTGGACTCACTGGAGTGGAGGGTTTTTCTCAAGAAGAGCTTTTTCTTTGGTTACCAGTAAAAGAGATTATTGTTTATGACCCATCATCTGGTCTCATATTGTTTGACATTGGTCTTGCTCATAAACTACTGCCTCTTTCTCTCTTTGAAGATCCTCCTGTTTGTAACCCTCCTCTAGGTGTGTCGTGGAAGATAAAAGGAAGGAGTGAGTTTGGATTTCAACTTACAGACATATAAAGATATCCTCTTTTTGACTACTTTACTTTTCTTGAATGTTTATTTTTTATTTTTGGTTTGATGAAGTGTGTAAATTTAAAGTTCTGGAATGCTTAAATATTGGTTTGACGAAGTGTGTAAATTTAAAGTTTTAGAATGCTTAAATCTTTGTAACTCATTCCCTCCTTATATATTCTATTTCTTCCATCCATCCTTCATTTTCTATCCCCGCAAGTTGCTTAGATGGAAGCAGGGGCAACAGCAATAAGGAGGTCGGCAGATTCGTTAGGAATGGGGCTAGAGTCTGCACCAGAGCTTAAAAGCTCGATCATGGAACGGTGAGAGCTGGTTCTTTTTTTATCACACAAATCTGGCAAAAATACTCCTGCACATGATTAAAAAAAAAAGCGTTACTTAACTTTACAATTCTCAATTTTAGATACAATTAATTAGATCGTTATCATATATCACAGTTGTAACACGTGATTTTGGGTCTTTGTATCCTGAAGCACAACAGTTGCAACTTTGATTTAGGTAGAAGAAAAGAAAGGTATAAAAACTAATTAGAAAATTAAAAGCAAAGCAAAAGAAGAATATGCTACAACATCAACAGACATGTAAGCTAGACAATATATGAGTAATTAAATATATATAAGTTCAAACACTTTGTGTTGTGCCAAACACAAAAATATTTTAGGTTTATATCTTTTTATTACTTACAGGTATATGAATTTCCCTTCCCAGATCATAATTATTTCATTTAGTTCTATCTCAACTAATTCTCATTTTATTTTTCTTACTTACACGTATAATCTGTCTTTCTCTCTCAAACATCATTTCTACGCCAAGGATACGTGTTTTATCATCGGCAATGATACTGTATTTGAAATCTCATCTATCTTTTGGATATGTTAAAGATGATTTGTAGATAATCTTATTGTTCAAAGTTACATAATTTGATAGCTTATAATACAGCATAGTTAAGTATAATGATGTGATACAAGGTTAGAGTACAAGATATATCACAATCTCGTTATGGGTTAGAGAGAGAAGCTCCTCCTTCTCTCTAAAACCTCCCAATCTCGTTATGGGTTCATCTCTACCATTCTGTTTGGATTTTGACCCTAAACCCTTTGATATTCCATTCCTCCCTTCTTTACGTGATTCATCTAATGTTAACAACCAATCCCATGGAATGCAATCACCTAAAACATCTTTTGCCGAAATTCTGACTAAGAAACGTGAGGCTTTTGAGCATGGAACATTGGTACCATCTTGTTTTCCTCCACTCTCTCCTCCTTATGTGCGTGGGGATACTCTTGATGTTAGGTTACATGATACTACTTATTTCTCCGTGAATGTAGTTCCTCAACTGTTATGTCGTATTGTTGTTTCCAAAGGAAGTAAGCCCTGGAAACTAGCTGATCTTAAAGTGAAGCTCACTTCTATTTGGCAGACTATGAAGGAATGGGTTCTCACACCCATAGGTAAAACCTATTTTAATATTTGTTTTTCTAGTTCTATTGATTTCAGTTTGGCAATGTCCACTCGTAGCTTCAAACTCTCCTCTGGTTTTTTTCAGTTATTCCCTTGGGTTCCTAACTTCAATCCAGAAATGCACACCATATCCACTGCCAGCAGTTGGGTAAGATTAACGGGCTTATGCCAAGACTACTGGGATCCTCGTTTGCTACTGCAAATTGCTAGGGGTGTGGGTGTCCCCTTGCATATTGACAAAGCCATTTTGGACTAGGGGTGTGCGAGTTTTTTTAATGCCGTCTTAAAATGTGAAGGACTGAATTATTCGGTCCAGTCTTGGTCTTGTGTCTTAAAAAACAGGTCTGGACCGGACCGAACCGCACATATATATATATATATATATATATATATATATATATATATATAATTTACAAAAACACTAGACACCCACTGTTATATACTAAAACACTAGAGTCCTTTATACCCACTGACCCACATTACCATATAGACACTCCTAGCTACTCGCTCAAACCCAACCCAATAAAATAACCCTAAATCTAACATTTCGTCTTCTCCATCTCTCCCTATAAACGCGGCCGGACAACCCTAAATCCAACACATCTTCTTCTCTCTCTCTACAAATGACGACCGACAGGTGGTAGCTCATCAACATACCTCATCTTGTCTCACTCAACAGCTCAGTACCGTCTCACTCTCCATACATTCTCCGACAAAGGCAAACCGGTTAGTTGTGGTTATGGGTTCATTTTTTAATTATGGTTCCACCATCCCACATGGGTCGTTTGTTGGAATTTAATGAGAACTATATATTTGTATTAGAAGAAGAGAATAAGTGAAGAAAAAATTGGAGATAAGTTGGAGAAAGACAAACTTGTTCTTAAAGAGAAGTGCTATTTTTTTTCCAGTAGATTACATTCTCAAACACGAGTGATGAGTTACATTTATGTGCTCAGATTTTTCTACTAACTACACATATTAATTTCCCTACAACCTAGGTACACCAACAAGACTTTAGGACCACTTAGGCACACATTAATTATCCTTACATCAGCCCCTATAGCTGCCCCTATAGCAGCTATGCATTAATTTTAACACTCTCCCTTAATGCATTTGTCGAACACCCATCATTTCTCTAAGAAAATGAAATTTGTCCTTGGGTAGAGCTTTGGTGAAGCTATCTGCAACTTGCTCTTCGGTCTTGATATATTTGAGTTGAATCTCTTCATCCTCCACGGCCTCTCAAATGAAATGATGCTTGATTGCAATGTGCTTGGTGCAACTATGGTAGACGGGATTGTTTATCATGGCAGTCGCGGATTGGTTGTCACAAAGTATTGGAGTAGCATCTCCTTGATTTTCACCAACATCCTCCAAAATTCTTCTTAGCCACATCTCTTGTGAAGTTGCTAATTATACTGACACATATTCAGCCTCGACAAATGATTGTGCTACCGTTTGTTGCTTCTTTGATGCCCATGAAACTACTCCAAAGCCAAGAGAAAATACATACCCAGAAGTACTTCTCATGTAATCAATAGAACCAACCCAATCACTATCACAAATCCCAAGTAACTTTATCTCAACATTCTTCTTATACATGATGCCAAAATCAGAAGTTCCTTAATTGTACCTCAACACTCTTTTTGCAGCCCCAAAATGAGTTTGACTCGGCTTGTGCATGTACCGAGACAATAAACTAGTAGCATACATGATATCCGACCTCGTAGCCGTCAACTACAACAAACTTCCAACCAAACTTCTATAAATAGATGCATTAACCTCTTTGCTTCCATCATTTTTCAATAATTTTTCATTCACCACCAAAGGCGTAGCCACCGATTTGCAATTCATCATTTTGAATTTTTTGAGAAGGGTTTTAACATACTTCTTTTGGAAAATAAAAATACTATCTTCTTGTTGATAAATTTCAATTCCCAAGAAGTAATTTAGAAGACCAAAATCACTCATTTCATATTTTTTCATCATGTCACTTTTGAAATCTTCAATCATTTTTGCATCACTACCGGTAAACTCCAAGTCATCAACATAAAGAGAGACAATAAGAATACCTAATGCCCCACTTCTTTTGATGTACAAGGTTGACTCGCATTTACTTCTTTGAAAGCCTCTTTCATTGAAGTATGCATCAATCTGACTATACCATGCTCGGGGAGCTTGCTTCAAGCCATACAAGGCCTTTTTTAGCTTGTATACCTTCTCTTCCTCACCTTTCATCACGAATCCTTGAGGTTGGTCAACGCACACCGCTTCATTTAACACACCATTCAAGAATGCATATTTTACATCAAGTTGATACAAAAACCAACCTTTTTGAGTGGCCATGGAAACAAGTGCTCTAATTGTGTCAAGCCTTTCCACGGATGCAAATGTCTCTTGAAAATAAATTCTGGGTTGTTGAGAATACCCCTTTGCTATAAGTCTTGCTTTGTTCTTTTGGATTGATCCATCCGGATTAACCATGCTTTTGTAAATCCACTTCACACCAATGACCTCTTTATTTTTAGGCCTCTCCGCCAATTCCCAAGTCTTGTTCTTCTCAATAACCTGAATTTCTTCTTCCATTGCAAGTTGCCAGACTTTTTCATTTTTAGCATCTTCCAAGGTCTCCGGTTGAGCTACACAAAAATTACATCTAGCATACACATCATTTAGACTTCTTATTCTTCTTAGAGTTGAGCTTGGAGATGAGGAGTTTGAGATTGATGGAGAACGTTAGGATGATTGCGGACTTGCATTTGGACCTGTATTTGGAGACATTTGAGGAGCTTCCACATCTTCCTCTTCATCTTCTTCAACGCTTTGAGATTCTTCATTAAGGGTGATAACTTAATTTTGAGATTTTTTTTCTTTCTAATCCCAAAAAGCTTTCTCATTAAAAATCACATCTTTATAAATAATCACTTTGTTCCTCTTCAAGCTAAAGAGTCTATAGCCCTTTGATTTTGAGCTATACCCCACAAAGATGCATTTTTCACTACTTTCATCAAGCTTGTGTCTCACTTCTTTAGTGACATGAGCAAAAAAAATACAACCAAACACCCTTAAGTTGTTCACGTATGGTTTTCTTCCATTCCATGCCTCAAATGGAGTTTGATTTTCTACGGCCTTTATAGGGCATCTATTCATCAAATAAACCGTCGTATACACCACTTCGGCGCAAAAAGTATATGGCAGCCCTTTCTCATGTAACATGGATTTTGCCATTTCCTTAATGGTTATATTCTTCCTTTTCGCCAATCCATTTTATTGTGGAGTATAGCCAACCGTTAGTTTTTTTTCAATGACAATATATTCATAAAATTTAACAAACTCCTTAGAGTTGTATTCTCCACCTCTATCACTTATCAATATTTTCAAGTAGTGACCACATTGTTTTTCAACTAGGTTGTGAAATTTTCTAAAAATGGCATGAACCTGTTTTTTGCCGCATAAAATACACCCAAGTCATTCTTGTAAAATCATCAATAAAGGTAATGAAGTATTTGTTACTGGCATAAGAAGTGTTCTTCATTGGTTCACATGCATCGGTATGAATAAGCTCCAATGGTGCTTTAGCTCGCCATGCTTTCTCCTTTGAAAAAGGCTCTCGGTGGTGCTTTCCAAGAGCGCATCCTTCACAAACTCCATTTACTTCTTGGATGTTTGGCAGCCCGCAAACCATGCTCTTTTGATGTAAATTCTTCATGCTTTGAAAATTCAAGTCCCCATATCATCTATGCCATAGCCATATGTCATCAACCTCATTCATCTTCAAGGACACATTCTTTGAGTATCGAAAAGTGAGAGGAAAACTTCTATTCTTTTCCATCTTGATTTTTGCAACAACTTGGCTTCTCCCCCCTTTGTCAAAAATTCTACACGAGTCTTCTTCAAAGATAATAGTGTACCCATGTTTCGCAAGTTGCCCAACACTCATGAAATTCTGCTCTAAATCCGGAACTAGTAACACATCTCGGATATACTTTGTTCCTTTCTCCGTTTCAATGGATATAGTACCCTTGCCCTTTGTTTGAACTAAGGCACCATTACCCATCTTCACTTGAGAATTGGAAGAAGTATCCATAGAGGTAAAAATTTATTGATCTCCGATCATGTGATTATTACACCCACTATCAAGAAACCACAAATCATTTCTTTGCTCCGATGCACCTTGACAAGCAAAAAACATATTCCCCTCACATTCTTGTTCTTCGGTGAAGTTAGCTTGTTGGTTGTTCTTGAGCTGACAATATTTTTTAACATGCCCAAACTTCTTGTAATTGTGACATTGTGGCTTTCCACGGAGCCAACAATCCTTATCAATATGGCTACTTCTCTTGCAAATACTACACTTTTGTTGATTAAAACTTTCATTACTTTCTCTTCTTTCAAAATTATTTCTACCTCTTCCTCGAGTGTTTCTTCCTCTTCCTCTTCTATATCTTCCACCTCTTGAAGATTCACCTTTGGGTTGATCAAAAAATGGTTTGGCCCCAACATTGAGCTTAGATTGAAAGGCACTCTCAACAGATTTTTCAGAGCGTCCACTTAACCTTCGTTCATATGTTTTAATGGAACCCATCAATTCTTTAACACTCAAAGAGGCTATTTCTTTAGTTTCTTCAACAATGGCAACAATGGGGTCATACTTCTCCGAAAAACTAATCAAAAAACTTTCAACAATCCTTTGATCGGAAACTTGTTCCACATATGTTTTCATTTGATTCACAATCTTCATTAATCTAGAGAAATAATCTTTCAATATTTCCACATCTTTCATCTTCATATTCTCAAAATCTCTTCTTAAGGACTGAATTTTAATAGCCCTTACCTTCAAAGTACCTAAGAATTCTTTTTGTAAAATATCCCAAGCCTTCTTTGCTTTGTTTGCATTGATGATTCTTGGAAATATTGTTTCAACTAACCCCTATTGGATTTGCCTTAAAGCTTTTGCATTTTTCTTCTCGTGCTCCTTCAACTTTTACTTTTGAGCTTCCGACAAAGCCGTGGTATCCTCCGGTTCATCAAACCCATCTTCAATATATTACCATAAATCAAATGAAAGGAAAATGGTTTTCATTTTTACAGACCAGAAATCATAGTTCTCTCCATCAAAAATTGGAATTAAGGGTTGTTGGGTACCCATTTGGTTGTTAGAACTTGCCATAAATGTTTTGTCGCTTTTCGTCGGATTTGTTTTTCGGCGAGTAAAGAAAATACACCCAGCTCTTGATCTGAATAGGGCTCTGATACCCCTTTGTTGGAATTTAATGAGAACTATATGGTTGTATCAGAAGAAGTGAAGAAGTGAAGAAATAAATTGGAGATAAGTTAGAGATGACAAACTTGTTCTTAAAGAGAGAAGTGCTATTTTTTTCAGCAAATTACATTCTCAAACATGAGTGATGAGTTACATTTATGTGCTCAGATTTTTCTACTAACTAGATATATTAATTTCCCAACAAAGTAGGTACACCAACTAGACTTTAGGACCACTTAGGCACACATTAATTATCCATATAGAAGCCCCTATAACAGCCCCTAAGCAGTCCCTATAGCAACCCCTACAGCAGCTATGCATTAATTTTAACATCGTTTACATAAATCAACTTGATTTTTGTAATATATGAATCTTTATGATTTTTTTTACATGTTATGCATTTTTTTTTATTTCTACATTTTTTTCATAGTGCTGATTGTTTTATACGTGTTGTTTCTGGTTATTTTTTGTTACATTCTTTATACCTGAATATATGTTGATAGTTCTGATGAATGAGGAAATTTATGTAAAACTATAGGCTATCACTCAAAAAATAGAAAACATGTCTGCTAGAGAGAGTTGGATTTTTAGTCCTTTAGTTCTATTTTGTTTATGATTTTTTACTCGGCAATCTGTGAAATTTATGTGCCTGTGATTGGATTTTACTCAACTGTCTGGCAAGCTGTTTTTAAATTAAAAAAATGTGTTAGTTTTATTTGGGTATGGACCAAATAGGACCGAGACCGAACACGACCCTCTTCAAAATCGAATAGGACCGAGATCGATTATTCTTGTCCGATCTTGGTCTATAATTTTCTAGGACCGATTGTTACGCTCCGATCCCAAAAGTACCCCAAAATCGGATCGGACCGTGAACACCCCTACTTTGGACATGTCTTTTGGCAATTATTCTAGGGTTCTTGTTGATTTACATGAAACATCTTGAAGTCCCCCCCCCCCCCCCCCCCGATTTTAAAATTCTTATACTTCAAAATCAATTATTTCCTTTTATGAGATGCGGAAGCGTAGATGATGGTTCAATAAAAATAAATTTTAATTTTCTTCAAATTAAAATTAAACACAAAGTGAAATATGATTAATACACACACACTATTAATTTCACTTAAATACAATTAATTAATCCAAGTCCTAGAAATTTGCCTAAGTCATATTTTCAATTATTCCAAAATTAGGCAAAACCAATTTTAACAAATGACTTGAATTAAATTAACGTTACCCAAATTTAATTTAGAACCAAATTAAATTAAGTGTGATAATTAAAACCAATTTTATCTTGAATTATCCTAGGCATGTGTTCTAAGTTATTATGCAAGATAATAGTAAATCAGTCACACTACGCCGCGATGTACGAGGAAAAACCCACAAGACAGATGACTTACTTCCTTAACTCGAACCCTTTCAAGCCTTGATGCGTCTTCCTGTAACAACCTCTGCCTAACGGATATCGACGGAGCTCCACCGCAGTCTCGAAACCCACCGATCGGACAATAGGCACACCGTCAACAACACATGGTGCCTTTAACCGTGTGAGAATGCCACAGTAAAACTTCTTCTTCTTTGAGGGATTTAGAAAAAAACCCAAACTTCTCTTTTTCAAGGTGTAGAGATAAACCGGTGCCAAAACACTCCAAGTAAATGATATAGATATGAAAGCTTGGAATAAACAATGGGTGTAAACTAGAGTGGTAAAATGAATTTTTCTTTGAAAAAATTAATCACTCAAAACATGAAATTTTTCTCTTTATAATTTTGCTCTCAAACTCTCTCTAGGAGTTAGTATGGTATGAAAAGGTTAAGCCAAAAAGGTTGGTTCCCTCACTATTAAGATTTGTCAAAAGTTAGTGGGGTAAGGAAGTGGGAAACATGGGTAAAAATTGCCATAAAATTTTCCCGCCTGAAATCTCGTTCGAATGAAGTCTCGTTCGAATGACCTTCTAACGATATTCTAACGAAGTTCCAGTGTATTTAAAAAATGAACTCGTTAGATATCTCGTCCGAACATCCATTTCGTTTGAACGACATTTTTAACGAAGTTACAGTGGCCTATTGGGAGGCTTGTTGGCAGCTTCGTTCGAACGACATTGTCGTTCGAACAACAATTTCGTTCGAACGACAATATTGAACGAAAAACCAGAAAGATGTAATTTTCGAATTTAGCCCAGAAACTTTATATACTATATATAAAAGTTTAATAAAATCTTTCTGAAAAATAAACAATAGTTTTAAATAAAATTTCACCCAATATAAAATGTTCCAAGCTCCTATATATATTCCAATGCATTCATACCTTCAGAGCAAACGGAATATTATTGATGACGTAGAAACGAGGCAATTTAAACTCGACATTTTGATGAAGCTTTAAACTTGACTGCTACGTCTTCTACTTTAGGACATCATAGGCTTGAAGGATGATCAATATACTCTATCCTATGACTCAAACGTTTTTGTCCGAAATTGAGCCAAAACTACAAAGGACTCAATTGGAAATTTTTGTCCTTACAAATCTCCCCCTGTGGCTATTCTGGGACAGAAACCAAAAAAAATCCTAAAGGGCCATCAATCTCTAACTAGACTAAAAAAAGTCCTTCCCAAAATAAAATTACAATGCTTGACCCAAACAACCCAAAGATCAAAATCTTTGCCGGTGAAAGTAGTTGCCGCTTAGAATAATTCCTGCACACTTAAGAAAACACATTAAACGCATAGGAAATATCAAAATATTACATGCAAATAAATAAAGACTCCCCCTTAATTAAATCTCCCCTTTATCAACTATGATCAACCTAAGAAGATAGCGACTCCCCCTAAGTTCCCCCAAACTAAGATACGAATACAATAGGTTTTGATACCTTTTCTCCCCCTATCATTCTCCCCCTTTTCTTCAGAAATAGATAAAGGTTAAAGGATCAAACATTAAATTATCTCCCCAATTAAAGTAAATACACCCCTTAAACTAAATAAGGGATAAATAGAATGGGATAACAAGCTAAATGTGTAAATGTGCAAAAGTGACCTGAATATTAAAGCATATGGTCAACAAAAGTCATAACTAATCCAACAAATGAATACCAACTATGATGCGAAAAACAAATGATACCAAATTAGACATAAGATTCTAAGCATGTGATATCAAACAAACAACGTAACAAACAAGGTACCAATTTTGAATTGAAGCATAAATATAATGGTTAAACATGGCAAAGACACAAACAAAATATCATATATATGTATACATAATAGACACAAGCTAAGTATAAGTACATACATATATATATAAACACACACATGACACAAAATAAGTTAAGTTTTTCACACTCGTATGGAAAAAATGTGTCATATGGAAGCGAAAATGTAGGGGTGTGAACTAGTAACAATTAAATTTAGACCCAAACACTTAAAACACGTTCACAGAGTTCTCAATTGATTGAAAATTTCATCACATTTGAATATAACCTCATGTGACAATATAGATTGAACTCAATGAACAAACATACACAATGCATTCAAGCCTAGCATGTTGATGATTCTACAAACCAATAGAGTCATGACATTGATTGCACAACTAGGATAAACGGACATTGTGTAAACCGTTGATATACCATCCAATCTCCCTCAATAAGCATATATCAATTTTGAATGAATATATAATTCAAACATAGGCCTTGGCAATTATTTTTCTTTTTAATGCCATATTTTCTATTTTTAGGCCTTTGGACCACATATTTCTTTTAGGTCCATTCAAACGGTGGCTTACAATCGCAAAGGATAATAAATCCTTTCGGAACCCTTTCCCGTGCACATTTATTTATAATCTTTTATATCTCACAAATCTCATGTGCAATGGATTTTGACATGCACTAGTCCTCCTAGGTCACAAATATGTAGATGATAAGATTGGTAGGAGAACACCTCATAAAGCTCAAATATACATATGAAGTTAAATTTCAAATCAGCTCGTGCATGTGTGAATAGAGGAATATAAAAATATAATCCATTTAAACAATACAAAATCCAACTACTCCATGTAAGCATGGTAAAGAACATAATAAGGATTGACAATCTAAACCAAAAGTTCTAGCCACATGGGAGCGTAAAAGATGGGATTCAAACACAAGTATATGCCACATAAAGTGTGTCAAACTAAAATACACACAAAATAAAATCCTTTTGAGTTTTAAAATTTTTAATCGAAACTAAAAATATATATACTCAAAAGACAAATAGAAATCATTTGAAAATTTTCATTACGCTTAAACTACCAAGAGATAAAAATCCAAATGATAAACAAAAATATTTTTGTATTTTTCATTTAAGGCAAACAAAATGAAAAATTAAATACAAAAGATAAACAAAAATCATTATTCTAGCATGTGATTAAGCATGGAGCATAGACTAGAAAATGATTAAAACAAGCATACATTTAGCATAAAATTATAGCATGAAGTATAAATGCTAAAGTATGCAAACACTAAAACATTCAACCTTTAGATTTAGCATGGGAGGAAGCATGTGATAGTAAATGAGAATAAAAAACCCTATCTTTTAAAGCTACTAAGTCGGATCTACTAACCCAAACTAACGATGAGTGACTAACTCGGGGTGTAGGAATCTTGGTTACCTCGGTTGCCTTACAGAAGGATTTTCTAGGACCCTTTTTAAGATCAAAACAGAATTTCCTAAGATGACCTTTTCGACCACAATGTAAACACTTAAACTCACGGCGAAAAGATTTACCTAAGGAGTGATCTTGAAAAACTTTCCTAGGTGATTCTCCTAAAACGTTGGTTTTGTCTTTATGAGTTGATTCATTACAAGTATCGAAGCCTAAACCACAAGTGTCATTTTTAATTTGGACCGTTCCTAATATTTTATCTAATTTTTCCGAACGACACTACAAATCAAATTTGACAATACTAGAGTCTTTTAATTTATTTTCTAATTCTAGAATATTAGACTCTAATTACACATTTCTCTCTTCAAACTCGAGAAGCTCCTTTTCCAAGGATTCCATTAAACCTCTAAGGCTATCTCCCTCGCCTTCTACATATTCTAGCTTCTCTCGAAGAGATCTCTCTCGTGTCCTAACGTCTTTCACTAACGCACTTTCATCAACGACCTTGGCACTCTCTTTCAAACAAGATTCTAACTTCAAATGAGCTCTTTTCAATTTAATAGATTCTTCAAATAGTTCTTGAAAAGCATTTTGAAGTTCACTAACATTAACCTCTTCTTCATTTTCACTCTCTCTTTCTTCTCCAATCTCACTACCATCAAAAGCAAGGGAATCATAAACTTTGACCTCGGAAGTGTCATGTGTTTGAATATCTTCATGAAAAGATTCATTATCGGTGCTCACATGACTAGCCATAAAAGCCACTAAATTGGGCTTAGTGGGGGAATCGGGTCCTCTTCCTTATCACTATCACTAAGGGTCGCATTATATGAAATGGGTAGCATACCCTCTCTCCTTAGTTTAGTGGAGCACTCAGAAGCCCTATGGCCATAACCCTCACAACCAAAACACCTATTTGACTTGTCCCTATTTAAATTTTCATTAATAGTTTTAGGGATCCTCTCGGCTTTGTCATGCTTAGAAGTTTCAAATTTATTAAAGTCAATTTTATATTTATCTTTGTTAATTTTAAGAAATTTTCTAATTTTTTTAGCAAACATAGCCATGTCTTTCGAGTCACTTTCACTTTCACACTCTACTGCTTATTTTTCCTCTTTTCGGTCTTTTAAAAGAACGCCCTTTTCAATTTTCTTTTCAGTTTTATAGGGAAACATGTCCGGTTCATAGGTTTGTAAATCACCTACAAGCTCTTCTAACTTCGTAGAGGCTAAAGTTGGTAAAGAATTTAAAACGGTCACTTTTGGAATAAATCTATCGGGTAGGGACCTTAAAATTTTCTTTACAACTCGGTTGTCGGGTATTTTCTCTCCCAAATTAAACGATGAATTAATAATATCGAAAAGTCTAGCATAAAATTCATCAAATGTTTCTTTTTCGTTCATTTTGATGGTTTCAAATTGAGTGGTGAGGTTTTGGAGTTTCGAAGCTTTAATGACACTAGTACCTTCATGAGTGAGTTATAAAATATCCCAAGCTTCTTTAGCGGTTTCACATGTCATAATTCGTCGGAATTCATCTGGTGTGACAGTGCTAAACAAGGCATTTAAACTAGGAGAATTAAAATTTGAATGTTTAAACTCATTCTCAGTCCATCTATCAGTCGGTTTGGGAACACGTTCATTTTCAACTAAATGAGCTGGTGGAGACCACCCGTTAACTACCGATAACCAAACCCTCTCGTCGATAGATTTAAGTGACGATTTCATATGCGCTTTCCAGTACGCATAATTAGAACCATCGAAAATAGGAAATTTAGACAATGGGTAAAATTCCATTTTAGCGAAAAATTATTTAAAGGATCTTAACGAAATAATTTATCGCTTTGGCTCTGATACTAATTTGTAACGTCCCAAAGCCTCCCCCCCCATTTTAAAATTCTTATACTTCAAAATCAATTATTTCCTTTTATGATATGCGAAAGCATATATGATGGTTCAACAAAAACAAATTGTAATTTTCTTCAAATTAAAATTAAACACAAAGTGAAATATGATTAAGACACACACACTATTAATTTCACTTAAACACAATTAATTAATCCAAGTTCTAGAATTTTTCCTAAGTCATATTTTTCAATTATTCCAAAATTAGGCCAAACCAATTTTAACAAATGACTTGAATTAAACTAACGTTACCCAAATTTAATTTAGCACCAAATTAAATTAAGTGTGATAATTAAAACCAATTTTATCTTGAATTATCCTAGGCATGTGTTCTAAGTTATTATGCAAGATAATAGTAAATCAGTCACATTACGCCACGATGTACGAGGAAAAACCCACAACGGGAAATAACCTCGGACGGCCCTAGCCTCAAATCCACTAAGTACGGAATTTATATTTACAAGACAGATGATTTACTTACTTAACTCGAACACTTTCAAGCCTTGATGCATCTTTTTGTAACCACCTATGCCTAGTGGATAACCACGGAGCTCTATCGCAGTCTCGGAACCCACCGATCGGACAATAGGTACACTGTCAACCACACATGGTGACTTTCACTATGTGAGAATGCCGCAGCAAAACTTCTTCTTCTTTGAGGGATTTAGAAGAAAACCGAAACTTCGCTTCTTCAAGATGTAGAGATAAACCGGTACATCACTCCAAGCAAATGATATAGATATGGAAGCTTGGAATAAACAATGGGTGTAAACTAGAATGGTAAAATGAATTTTTCTTTAAAAAAATTAAACACTCAAAACATGAACTTTTTCTCTTTATAATTTTGCTCTCAAACTCTCTCTAGGAGTTAGTATGGTCTGAAAAAGTTAAACCAAAAAGGTTGGTTCCCGCACTATTAAGATCTGTCAAAAGTTAGTGGGGTAAGGAAGTGGGAAACATGGGTAAAAACTGCCATAAAATTTTCCCACCTCAAATCTCGTTCGAACGAGATTTTCGTTCGAACGAAGTCTCGTTCGAACGGCCTTCTAACGATATTCTAACGAAGTTCGAGTGTATTAAAAAAATGAACTCGTTAGATATCTTATTCGAAATCTCGTTCGAACATCCATTTTGTTCGAACAACATTTCAAATGAAGTTACAGTGGCCTATTGGGAAGCTCGTTGGCAGCTTCGTTCGAACGACATTCTCCTTCGAACGATAATTTCGTTTGAATAGAAATATCGAACGAAAAACTAAAAAGCTGTAATTTTTGAATTTAGCCCAAAAACTTTATATACTATATATAAAAGTTTAATGAAATCTTTCTGAAAAATAAACAACAGTTTTAAATAAAATTTCAATAAAATTTCACCCAATATAAAATGTTCCAAGCTCCTATATATATTCGAATGCATTCATACCTTAGGAGCAAACGTAATATTATTGATGACGTAGAAATGAGGCACTCTAAACATGACATTTTGATGAAGCTTTAAACTTGTCCTCTACGTCTTCAACTTTAGAACGTCATAGGCTTGAAGGATGATCAATATACTCTATCCTATTACTCAAACATTTTTGTCCGGAATTGAGCCAAAACTACAAAGGACTCAATTGAAAATTTATGTCCTTATATTAGATCTTACAATCATTCCACCTGAACGTATATTATATAATGGGGTGGCCCTATATACCCCATTATATAATTCCAAGTCATTGACATACCAACCTATTTCAATTTACTGCTTGGACGATCGTGGCTCCACAGCATTAAAGGGGTGTCTTCTTCCCTTCATCAAAAATTAATGTTCTTCACAAACGGAAAAGTTATCACCATATTGGGAGATAGTGACAACATCGGGAATATAGGCATCAGTAACCCGGCACTCGAGATACACCACGGGGTGCATGATATACTGTTATTAGTCTTCTGAGTCAAACCACTCCTACTCCCAGTAAGGGATGACTTTAAAGATAGGGTTTGTCCAGAATACGACCCCCATGGAAACTTCAATGTAATCCAAATGTTCAAGAACATGGACTTTATGCTCGGATTGGGGCTAGGGCGAAGAAAACAAGGGATAACTGAACCTATTGTGTTGAATAAAGCCTTCCCTCCCTGTGGTTTAGGCTATCAGCCATAAGTTTAAAAACTTAGATTGATCTGCCAGCCTCGATTCAAGAGGAAGTTGGAATGTTCCAGGATTGTCTCAGGAGATTCCCTAAATGGAAGATTCATTAGAGAGGGTGAGGATTTCCCCTTATGTCGATTCCCTGAACCTTAGTACGATTATATAGAGAAGAAGATGAAACCAGTAATGGCGATCTTCTTTCAAGACAGCTACCCTTGGGCCGAGAGTTCCCAGCACTCTGTACAACCACTCAATAAAGAGACCATAGCTGATGTTAGTGTTCCCAGCACTCTGATGCTGATATACCTCTTCTCAACTGGCATGCTGCACTTGTACCACCTGTTAATGTTAAAATTAACCCCAATGTTTATCCTATTTCCCCTTTTATTACTTCCCCTAACTCTGATGTAATTAAGACCTCCTTTGATGAGGTTCTCAATGTTGTTTTTCCTATAAATTAAATAAACAAAGATTTTGAGTATCTTGGTGTGCCTTACATTAACTGTCTTGATTCTAATGAAATTCTTGATGATGATGACTTTGCGAATGAATAATTCTTAACTGATCTAATTAAGGTTAATAACAAATAACATATATGTGTTCAATTTAATAAAGATAAAACTGTTGTTATTAACCTCGGCTCTAGTTGCTAAATGCAAAAGATTAGGATAGGTACGACCCTTGATCAGCATGAGCGCTCACATCTCGAAGAATTGCTGAAGGAATTCGTGGATGTCTTCGCCTGGTCCTACGATGATATGCTTGGCATCGACCCTGAGATAACATAACATGAGATCCTGACTCTCCCATAATGCAAACTCGTCAAATAGAATATGCAAAAACTCTGTACTAAATGGTCACTCAATTGAACATGGGCTTCATTCGAGTAACTGAGTATCCCACATGGGTAGCCAATATTGTACCCGTGCCGAAGTTAGGAGAGAAGGTTCGTATGTGTGTCTACTATCGAGACTTGAATATGGACTCTCCAAAGGATGATTACCCACTACCCAACATCCATATGATTGTAGACAATACAAATAGTGACGTTCCCAAGTTATTCGTCAATGGGTTTTCCAGGTATAACCAGATCAAGATGCACCCTCATCATCAAGAGAAAATTGTATTCATCACCCCTTGGGGAACCTTTTGTTATACTGTTATGCCATTCGTTCTTTAAAATGCTGGATCTACCTACTAAAGGGCTGCCACAACAATTCTGCATGATCCGATACACAAAGAAGTCGAGGTCTATATAGATGATATGATTATCAAGTCCAAGACTAGGTAAGGTCATGTTATCGTCTCCGAAAGTTCTTTGAACGACTCGGACAATACCAAATGCGGATTAACCCATAGAAATGTGTCTTTGGCGTTACCAAAGGAAGACTCTTGGGATTCATGGTCAGTGGGAAAGGGATAGAAGCAGATCCTGCTAAGCTGTAATCCATACTTCATATGCCACCACCTCGAACATAGAAAGAAGTTCGAGGATTCCTTGGGAAATTATAATACATCAGCCTATTGACATTCATCTCTGAACCCATTTTTAAGCTCCTCCGAAAGGATTCAACCAAAGTCTGGAATGAATCTTGCCAAGAAGCCTTCGACCGAATCAAGAAATACATAACCCAACCCCCGATGCGCATACCACCGCAACCTGATCTTCCCTTACTCCTATACCTAACTATGACCGATACTGCAGACGAAGCTTTGCAAGTCCAATACCTTAAAGATACTCGCAAAGAGAAAGCCATATACTATGCCAGTTGAAAGTTAGATGGTTTCGAAATTAACCACATCGCCTTGGAAAAATCATGTGTCGCTCTTGTCTGTGTTATCCAAAAGTTACGGCACTACATGCTCGCCTTCCCCATCATACTTTTATCCCGAATGGATCCTATCAAGTACCTACTCGAGAACACCTCTATGTTTAGCCGAATGGCCCATTGGTTGATGATCCTAGTAGAGTTTGATATTACCTATGTCACACAGAAAGCCATGAAAGGAAGAGCCATCTTTGACTACCTTGCAGACTACCCTATAGAAGAAGATGATCTCTGTATTTTTGAGTTCCCGAATGAGAATATCCTTTGCGCTTCCCAAAAAGATCTTCGATGGAAAATGTTCTTTGACGGCGATACTAATAAAAAGGGATATGGCGTTAGGATCTTCCTAATTTCCCCTGATGACTCCCACATTCCCATTGCCATAAAATTATATTTCCCCTACACTAATAATATAACGGAATACGAGGCATGCACCGTAGGCGTCAATGTTTCTCTAAGGAAAGGAATTCGATACCTCGACGTCTATGTGGATTTAACCCTCATCATCGGTCAAGTACAGAGGAAATGGAAAGTCAAAGATGAGAAACTCTTACCTTTCCATGACCACCTTGAAGAGCTAGCTTCCAAATTCTAAGAAATCACCTTCTATTACCTACCCCAAGCAAAGAACAACCTAGCCGATGCCCTTGCTACCTTAGCATCCATAAGCAAGACAAACTAACCCACTGCTACCACATGGAACTTAGCATGGAGGAAGAACCCGAAATGGACGACTACTGGTACTACGATATTTGGTGCCTCCTTAAACATCGTAGGTATCCCCAAGGATTTGACAAGAAAGATCGATCAACTCTCCCCAGATTGGTTGCCCAGTATATTGTCTGTGATAAAGCACTGTTTAAGAGAAACTTCGATGGAATCCATTGATACTGCATCGCAGGGGATGACATAAATAATGCAAAAAATCTACAATAGGGAATGCGGACCGCACATTAATGGCCATATGCTTGCCAAAAAGATCATCCGACAAGGGTAATACTAGACTACCATAGTTTAGGACTACACAGCCTACATTCGAAGATGTCTCAAGTGCCAATAGTTTTCCAACCTATAACACTTGCCTCCATGATCATTGTACAACATGACCTTTCCCTGGCTATTTTCCACATAGGGCATCGAGATTATAGGGAAAGTTACACCAAAAGCATCCAACGGGCATGAGTTCATCCTAGTCGCCATTGACTACTTCACTAAATGGGTCGAAGCCGAATCCTACGCAGTTCTAAATGCCTAGAAAGTGGCTAAGTTCATCAAGTAAAACATCATCTGCTAGTACGGGGTCCCGCACGAACTGGTATCAGACAATGGGTTAGATTTCGAGCCAGAGGTTACAGAAGTGGTCGATGAGTATGGAATTCAAAGACACAAATCCTCTCCATACTGACCTCAAACCAATGGGGCAGTCAAAGCATCCAATAAGAACATCAAAGCCATCTAATTGGGCTGACAGAATCCCTTACGCCCTCTAGGGCCACCGCACTTTAGTTCGAACCTCTACTTGGGCTACCCCTTACTCTCTAGTCTATAGCATGGAAGTAGTCCTACCCGTGGAGATATAAATCCGTTCGCTGTACGTCATGCTTGAAAGTAAATTCAGTGAGTAAGACTGGCACCAAAGCTGTCTTGACGAGTTGTCCCTCTTAGATGAAAGGAAACTGAAGGCTCTATATTACATACAAGGGTACCATCACTGTATAGCTCGATTATTCAATAATAGAGTCAAGGACCGCGATCTTTGAGAAGGGGACTTATCCGTTAAATAAATAATAGAGCCCATCTAGACCTAGAGGGAAATTTAAGCCCAACTGGAGCGGCCCTTACATCATAAAGAAGATCCTGTCAGGCAGCGCCGCTAGGCTCACTAACCTTGACGAAGAAGAAATGGCGCGTCCAGTCAACCTGGACCGTCTTAAAAAGTTCTATCCATAATCCAAAATCTCGGCGCACTACGACTCATCTGATCCCCCTTCTATTCTTAAAAAAATATTTATTTCCCCCTTACCCAGAACTATGTTGGCCTGATCCTCTAAAAATATTTTTTTAAAAACCATTCAAAACCCTTAGAGGTACGTAGGCAGCTCATCCCTTTACATGAGAACGACAGTTCATTTAAACATATACATGAACAAAAGGATTATGTATGCCTTAGAAATTGGTATAGATAATTCAAGTGCAAAGTCATCATGAGGCACAACTATATATTCAAAAACTTATTTATTTCATTATTTGAAATTTCGGTACAATTACATCGGTGTAAGGAGTCAAAAGACTTCCCTCGCCATCCTACACCTACTCCTCTAAACCAAATAAAAAACCAACCACCACTATTCCTAAGTGGCCACTCCCTACAACCAACATAACCACAAACAAAACCATTCACCATACAGAAGATTCACAAAGTCTACCCACAGCTGCCAGATAAGTTGCCTCCATCACCCACATCCTAGGGGCCCCAAACCTTCGTTGACTGGAGAGAATGACGTTGATGCTCCATTGAGCGATAAGACCGGACCAGCATCATAAAAAACACAATATCCCATCTAAAGTATCAAAAAATGAAAATCACATTTGCCTAGTCTCTATAGCCAACATCTTAGAGACTACTCTCCTCCATAGCCATTTCATGTAGTTCCCTGAGACATGCCAGACTCTCCCAACGGATTCGGATGTACAGGTCAACGGACATTGATTCTCCCACAGAGAACCCAGCTTCATGCGCATATGCTCTGTCAGGTCCTCCACAGAAAATAAATCCAGTGCCCGCGGTGGCACGATTTTCTCCCAACCATACTAATGCAGAAGCTGCTATGGAAAATAAAAAGAAGTATGTCTAAGGCCAATAAGTCAAACATATTGGTACTTTTGGAGCTCTAGAATGGGAAACATCTCCCCCCCCCCCCTATGGAACAAACCAACACAAGCTTAGATCCCCGTGCTCCACAAACCCGTTCCCCCAACTCTCAATGTCTAGGACTATTCTAATAAAGTAGTGAGAGAAAAAGTTTGGAACCATTGGCAAGGGGTATTCAGGTGGCACCACCATACGAAATCTTTCGAAAAGACACATAAATAGCATTACTGGGCCCCGTCTCAAAAACTCATAACGACCCTCCCACCAGGCATTTAGGCCATTCAAGATCTCTGTCAGTATCGCCGCCGCAGGATTACAACAGTAAGACATCCAAGAAATAATAGCCTCCAGTTCGGGTTCCACTAGTGTCTCCTCAGTCACCAACAGAACTTTGGAAATAAAGCCCAAAATGACAGCCCTAGCATATCCAGCATCACCCACATCCTGTGAGTGAACATACCTAAAAACCGTCGGAAGGGAAATCATCCCTCCCGTAACAAACGTCCTGGCTGCCAAAGGTGATATATGAAGAAGCCCAACTAATAATTCCTTGGGAGAACGGGAAAATTCAGGAAAATCTGCAATAACACTAGGAAAATTCCTCATAGGTAGCACAAATCTCATCCCACCCGAAGCAAAAGACATGAGCCTCGGGATTCCAGAACTATATGGCCGCCCTCTAGATGTTCCATTATATGGGTCGATTACGCCACAAAGAGACTCGGTGCATGTGGAAAGCATCATAATCGACATTGTAAGAACACATCACCTCCAAGGCCTCGAGGTAATTGGTGAACTCAATGCTACCATGGAGAGCCATCTTGAAAGACTAAGAGATAATAAGCAAATGAGAATGCAACAAAGAAAGGAAATGAAGGTGTGAGGAGAAAAGCCCCATTTACACCCCTATTTATACCCAAACATCATCAAACCAAGAAAAATAAACATATAGAAATCGGAGGGATACTTACCCTACAAAGTACCAAACAAGTGCAATCAAAACCTTAGGTTGATTTAACTGAACTTATATGTCGATAGGCAGGACAGGGGTCATGCCGATCGGCAACCCCCTATTTTGGTAAATATCCCTTTTTCCTTTTTTGTCAAAATCACAAAACCAAAAAAAATAATTTCTTATCTGAAGAAAATTTCGGATTCCTTTTATACTTATACTTATGTTTTTACTCATCTCGTCGTTCTCAAATCAAATTTCAAATTCTTTTTACTGTCTCAGCAGCAAAGTAAAAAAAGCATGTGCATTTAATCACTACGTCAAAGAAAAATAACAAGAATTTCATTCATTTTCATATATTGTTCTGTGTTACATTAGCATTTTAAAGGAAGGCAACAAAAACAGAAGAAAAATGGGACTTATCTCGAACCCGATTTTCTCTTTCTCTCTGTAAGAGCCTCTATCCGTGCGACGCACCCTTTTCCCCTTGCGTCGAGATGACGTACCCCCACTTCCAGGGACCGACCCTTCCACTGACGAGGCAGACCGCACCAAGCAAGAAGGTACCACAACCACCTCAGATATATGAGCATTCGCTAAAGATATCCAATACGTGATATCCTTCAGCCAAGTGGTCGAAACACTGATATGTTGTGAGGAAGAATGGAAAGGATCAAATCAGTCAAGTATAGGAAAAAAAAATCAGGAAACCAGAAGAGATACAAGATGTACCGCAAGTTGAAGGACGTACTCCATCAACCCTAACTCCTACAAGTCCATCACATGAGGACAATGTTGTAAACCCACCGACCCCCCATCAGCTCGCCGAAGGTTGTAACTAGGGGAATTTAACCGCACAAGGGAAGACCCTGACGTCATCATTGCCACCGCTGACGTAACATCACAAATATGAGGAGAATGTCAACACTGACCCTTCACCTGCTCGAGGTACCCGAAAAGACTGGGCCAATATCGATTGTCATCCCTCTATCTATGCCGGTCGGTAGACCCCTTAAAATTTCATACAAAAATTCCAAAAAAATACAAGGAAATCCTGGAAAATTCCTAAAATTTCCAAATCCATTCTAGAACCTCATTCACAAAGGAAAACTTTTTCTACATCCCCTGTGGAATTCGAGAAAAAAATTCTCTCCAACAACGTATCCAAAATATGCTCTAAAAATTCCCCAGCTACTAATCCTCAGATAATTCACTATTCCCCAGTGAAACCTGAAATTCAATCCCAGAGGAAGGACTACGCACCCCCAGTAGAAGCTCCAAATCGTCGAATACCTCTTCTAGGTCAGAATTGACCTCGATCTTAGATCGTCACCTTAGTTAGGTCAGAATCGACCTCGATCCTCGGTCGTCACCTCTCTTAGATTAGAATTGACCTCGATCTTGGATCGTCAGCTTAGTTAGGTCATAATTGACCTCGGTCGTCACCTCTTTTATGTCAGAATTGACCTCAATCTTAGATCGTCACCATAGTTAGGTCAGAATTGACCTCGATTCTCCGCCGTCACCTCTTCTAGGTCAGAATTGACCTCGGTCTTGAATCGTCACCTTAGTTAGGTCAGAGTTGACCTCAATCCTCGATCGTCGCCTCTTTTAGGTCAGAATTGACATCATTCTTGGATCATCGCCTTAGTTAGGTCAAAATTGAGATCGGTCCTCATTTGTCACCTATCTTAGATCAAAATTGACCTCGGTCTTGGATCGTCACCTTAGTTAGGTCAGAATTCACCTTGGTCCTTAATCGTCACCTCTTCTAGGTCAAAATTGACCTTGGTCTTGGATCGTCACCATAGTTGGGTCAGAATTGACCTCATTCTTCGATCTTCACCTCTTTTAATTCAAAATTGACCTCGGTCTTGGATCATCACCTTAGTTAGGTCAGAATTGACATCGATCCTTAGTCGTCACCTCTTCTAGGTCAGAATTGACCTCGATCTTAGATTGTCACCTCTTTTAGGTTAAAATTGACCTCGGTACTCTGTTGTCACCTCTCTTAGGTCAAAATCGACCTTGGTCTTGGATCGTCACCTCTTTTAGGTCAAAATTGACCTCGGTCTTGGATCATCACCTTAGATAGGTCTGAATTGACCTGGATCCTCGTCCGTTACCTCTTATAGGTAAGAATTGACCTCGGTCTTGTATCATCCCTTTAGTTAGGTTATAATTGACCTCAATCCTTCGTCGTCACCACTTTTAGCTCATAATTGACCCTGACCCTTCGAATCGATCATCCACATGCCTTATGTCCACAGAACTGACCTCCCTATATCATGTGGTGTCTATTCGACGACTATCACTTGTTCCAAGCTCACCCGTCGAGGGTCTCTATAAACACCACATTTTAGGACCATATAAGTCTCTCCTTAGGTCCCTATCACTTCCCCATTTCACTACAAATCCTAGGTCACACTCCGAGTACTTATTTAGAAGCCATCGGGCGCCCTGGGCACCATTTGGCTTCGGTTCACTCTATAGTCATAGTAAAAGATCTTTAAATATTTTAAAGGATTCAAATAACCTTTCTAATGGTTTTCCCCGTTCATGAATCGACACAACGGTTGGGATGAACGGACCATTTCACTACCGAAAATCGATTCGGAGGCCATCGGGAACACTAGGGCCCCGAATTGACCCTAATCAACTTCATAGTTAGAGAAAAAGCTCTTTGAATCTTCAGAGGGAAATAAAAACCCTTTCCAACAGTCCACTCAGTGCACGAAATAGCATAACCGTTTGGACAGATGATCAGTTTCCCCCGAATATCGATCCGGAGGCCACCAGGCGCTCTCGGACTTTGTTTGATCGAAGTCAACCCTTCAGCTCGAACGATACTGAAAAAATCTTTGAAGGGAACTAAATACCCTTTCTAGATATCTGTCCCATGGGTGATTATGACCTACGGTATGAACGAATAATTCTTTTTATTCCGAGAGGTCACCAGGAACTTTCGGGCCCTGGTTGATCAAGGTTAACTTTTCGAACCAAGCGAAACTCTTTGGAATGTCTAAGTACATCTCCTAAGATTTCCAACGATCCATCCCGTGCACAATTCTGACTTACCATATGGATGAACGTTCCATTTCCGTTCGATAATCTCCCCTCCAAAAGATCGATGTACGCTTCCGAGCCATATTTGACCCAAAGTCAACTCCCGGACCCAAGAGCGATCTAAAGGATTATCGAAGGTCTACGAAGTACCTTTATAATGGTATGCCCCATGTGCAATTCAGATCAAGAGTTTGTGCACGATGATTATTTTTCCTAAAAATCTGCACGAGACTGCCAATCGGCATATGCTGAACCCTTCCAATCAGCATAGTGCCAAGGGTTGCCTGTCGATAGGCACACCCTGGGGTAGGCCGATCGTTAGCCCCCTGGGACTTATAAATATAGGCCATGACCTCACTCCCACATCATCAACAATCAAACAATCAATAATCCATAGCAAACACAAGCTATTCATCAGCATCAGTGATCTCAACAATTCGCAAAGTTCCATATGAAAAGTTCAATACAAGCATAAATTCCCATCCTTTTCACACCTAATTTGGCATATATCCTTCTCTCTTATCAACATTCATCAACACTCAAGGGAATTCATCCCAGACCAAAGCTCGAGCTCCAAGGAAGGTCCAATTCCTACTCTTTCTCTTTTAATCTCTTATTTTTTGCATAAGTTACCTTAGATTCATAATCTAGTCTTACTTTATTTCATACATTTTAACATCCACACTTTTATTATTATATTTCACATACTTTATTTTCTGTAAAAAAAATAAAAAAAAAATAAAAGAGGGTTATACCCGTAAATTCCGAACGAAATTGTCCACCACACATTTTCCAAAACCAAAAACACATTTTCTACACATACACATACAATAAAATTTCGTTCAAATCTATGGGATAACCCCCACCCTTATGCCATATTCGAACTACGTTGACTTTGATGCCTTTATAGGCTACGTAGGCGTCTCGGATTAAAATTCGAGACTCGAGTCCAATTTTTCATTTTTTCAATTTCTCCAAATTTCTCAAAATCCCTCATTTCCATAATTATCATACTTTTATAAATAATATGTCTGCTCACGTTTCATCCAACACATATTATCGTTTCTCAATAACGATCACTATTGTGATGATTGCTTATATTCTATCTTCTATTTATTTGGGGGAATGTTCCTATGGATGACGTCACTCTACCTTGTGTATGGTATGGGTTGGATAATTCCGATATCCATTATATAAACACACACACACACACACACAAACACACACACACACACACACACACACACAGACTTCACGGGGATATAAAGGAAAACATTAACACTAGTCCATGAGAGATCGAAAGGGCGGGATGAGTCCCTAACACCTTCCCATCTTATAACTTAGTCCCCGGACCTCCGATCTATTGGTTTCGTATTCATCAGTTTGTCCTTGATGCCGCTCTCTCAAAGTGGCAACATGTTCTTTTGCTTGTTTTGTGCAAAATAGGCTGGCGACTCTATCTCTTTACATCAATCCCACACTGACGACGACTGAAGCACCTTTCAAAGAAGGGTGTGAGTCCGTGGTGCAGTTGTTGTGCCCCCTTTGACTATTCTGGGACAAAACCAATAGTGAAATGACTAAACCAGGTCGTCAAGCCGTTTGATGCCTAAATCCCATCCCATAAACCCAAAAGTAAAAATGTCATCATCAGTACATGATAAGACTCATAAATAATGGTACGACAAGCATGAATTGTTTCTAAATGTCTGAATGTTATGTAGTCTTAAAATCTCGAATCACTTTAAGCATACCTACACACATGAAATAGACAAATACCCAGTGAAGTATGGAAGAACAAATGATAGAAATCACTATGAAAAAAAATCCTAATCATTTGTTATGTAAGTAAAACATGATGTCAATTTGTTATGCTATTATGAAACTCACAAAACCCCAAAACTCCCCCTACATCACAGACATCTCTCCCCCTTTTTGTCTCGAATAGACAATACGATGAGAAGATAAAACTACCTAGCATGAGATATACCAATATGTAGCGTATCTAGGTAAACAAAAAAATAACTAGCTAAACATGATCAATAATTATCAAATCCGTAGCTAGTAAACTAACAAATCACACAATCATGAATCAACAATCTAAACAGGTGTGACTAAATGAACCTATGCAAAAAACGATGTGATCATGTGAATCTGCATATAAACAATCAGTTCAGAAGCAACTAGCAGTACCAAAAATTATACCAGTTTGACCAGGTAACTGCAAACAGTAGGATATCAGAAATCCAGTCATTGCTCGAATGAGTCAGGGATGTCGCTTGAATGATAAGATACGTCGTTCGAATGATAAAGTGATGTCGTTAGATCAATAACATCACGTGACTTACAATCTCGCTCGAACGAGAAAGTCAAATTTTCACAGTCAACCCCAAAAACTAAACAGTGTTGCCTAGTGAAAAATTTCATGAAAATTCTTCCTGGAAGGGGCTCAAAACTGTGAAACAGTAACTAAACTCAGAAATCACAAAACAAAAAATATGAGTTACATGCTAACATAATACCGATGTGCTCAAACATAAACATGGAATGTATGGGGGTGAACTATAATAAATGAATCACAATTCCAACGCATCGAAATGATCAAGAAGCTCTAATTGATAGCAATCAATCATCAAATTTAATCTAAACCAAATGTGACAATTAAAGTGAGAGATTAATGACCTAAACAAACATCATGCACACAAATCCGTAATTTTTATGATTCTACGAATAATAGTGTTATGATATGAATTTTCAACTTTAGGATTCTTTTTGCAAACCCGTTTAAATTTTTTAATCCATCCAAACTCCCTTAAATATACCATATTTTTCTTTTGAATGAACTAAACTAATTTGGCCCATTTTTGGCATATGATTCCTTTTATTTCCTTATTAATTTTTTCGGGCTCTTTTAAAAGGTAGCTTTCCCGACGAGTCAATTTTACACTCTTGCAACCCTTTCCCGTGAACACTCATAATTTTGAATTTAATCCTCACGGTGAACGGATCATACATGCACACCTCCTCCTTAAGTCTACTTACGCATAGATGATAAGATTAAGATAAGAACGTCTCACCAAACTCAAATATGCAAGAGTAGTCAAACATCTATATAAACTCGTGCATGTGTGTAATTATGGTATATAAACAAATTTGAATCAAAACGCATATCAACTTCAACACAATTCCATAATTCAATGGTTAAGATCATTCTAAGCATCGATAATTATGACCAAATGTCCTAGCCACATGGATAATAGAAGGAATGGGGTCCAAGCACACCAATATTCCACATCAAACATGTAAACTCATGACACATAAAGAAAATCGAAAATCTTTTTGGCTTTTTCAAAAGATTTTGACTCAAATAAAAGAAAAATCTTTTTGAATTTTTTTTTCAAAATTATTCAAAACCAAAAATCTTTTTGTATTTTTCAAAAAAAATTATCCAAAACAAAGTCTTTTTATATTTTCCAAATAAGATGCAATAAATGAAAAATATAATACAAAATGATACACATTGTAACACAATCAACCTTTAGATTTTGCATGAGAAGAATCAAGTGTAACTAAGTGAGAACAATTAAGTTTTATTCCTAAAGCCTCTAAGTCTGATTTCCTAACCCAAGTAGGTGAAACATATCGCATGGGGGTTTTGGGAACCGATACGACTTTATTCCTAAACTTTCTAGGAGCATTACTGATAAGCACCCAAAACTGTACATTTTATACCCCGAATAGATGTGTTTTAGTTGCTAATTCTCGACAATATGGGTCTTATGTGCTTAAATGTTAATGATGCAGGTTTAATGTACATTGCGGTGTTCAAACGCGTATTTCAAGGCAATTGTGCATTTTACGGAGCTAAATACCCTTATCCTGTACCCCAAGAACCTCACCCGAGCCCCAAACCTAGCCTAAACTTGTCCCTAAACCGTCACCCAAGACCCGTGTGTGTTGGTTTGTTCCCTTTTTATTTTATTTTAATTTTTTTAGATTTTTAGTTTGAGTCATTTTAATTTTAGGATCATTTTAGAATTTTTTAGGTTTTATTTCCTATTTTTATATTTTATTTCTATTTTTATTAATATAATTTTATTTTATTTTATTAAGTTTCTAGTTTTAGTTTTTATCTTATTTTATTTTATTTTATTAGGATTAGTTTTTAGGAATTTAGTTTTATTAGATTTTATATTTTTTTTTAGGACTTTAGTTTTTAAAGTTAATAGATTTATATTTACATTTTTATTTTCATTTCATTTCTTTTTATTTTTATTTTTATTGAGTCTTTATGTTTTTATTTTTAGTATAGTAATTTAATTTTTACATTTTTAGTTTTTATAAGCTTTATTTTATTACTTAGATTTTATTTTTATTTTATTAGGGTTCAAATTAATACACACACCCTCACCCTATACCCACTAAACTCACTCATTTAAACCTACACACTAACAACACTCACTCACCCACACACTAACCCCATACACCCTCAAACACCTTAACCCCTCAATGTCATCATCTTCCCCCAACAATTTCTCTCTCCCCTCACCCACCATTAACACCCACACAAACCCACCTTCTCTCTCTCCTCCATTAAACCCCCATCAAACCAACACCCATAACCTCCATAACCACAAAACATACCCGACCAACCCAAACCCGCTACCTTCAACCCCGGATGCCTTCCAAACCGTGGCTTCTCCCTCTCTCTCACACATGGACCTAACACGTATCCCCAATACCCATACCCATTTACAACCACTTCCCCACTTCAAGCCAAACCCACGATTTCTATCAGCCTGCCATTTTCCAAAGAAAATCCCAAAGCTAAAAGACCCACATGACTTTTATCCCACTTAACCCTCTTTTTACCCAAATACCCTTAAAAACCCCAACAACCTTCTTTACCTATTACCCAAAAATACCCTTTCAGCAAATAAGTTTTTTTCCCAAATGACCTCACATCTCATGTGCACACATCCAAACCACATGCACTCCCTACCTTTTTACCATTATGCCCATTTGCTCCATTGCATATAAAAAGAAGATGAAGACCTCATTTGGTGAAAAAAAAAATTCTAGATTAGAGAAAGCTTTGTAGAGAGAAAATTCTAGAGAGAGAGAGTTTAGTTTAGAAAATAAATTTTTGTAAATAGTTTTTCATTTTTTGATATTTGTGAGATTAAATATTGTTAGAGAATTAATTGAGTGGATAGTTGATTTCATATCATTTGGAAGATCAATTAAGAGGTGTATGCTTCAATTTGGAAGATTAGAGTTCAACTTTCTCAAGGAGACTTGGTTTGCTTGTTCTATTCTCTTCTCTTTTATTTTAGTAGCCTTGATTATTCATTTGATAACTTTGCTTTTTTGGGTGTGTTTGTCGTTGTTTGAAGCCAAGTTAGTCAAAACCTCAAATACCTACAAATAATAACAATCTAAAGTGTAGAGGTAAGTAAGGGTATCAATCCACTTTCTAGGGAGTAAAGCAAATGGAACAAATTCAAATGAAATTCACTATTTATTTTCTTTTTGTGCTTTTTCACTTTTCTATTTTTTTTAGCTTTTTCATTATTAAAACAAAAGGGTGAGGTGAGATCTAAACTAAAATAAACTAAATGTAAAATGATAATAACTAACTAGAAAGTAACTAAAATGAAAATAAAGTCTAACACTAAAATAAAAGATAAAGTGAGGCTAATAATTGTGAGAACAATCAAGGAGTGGGATTACACCACAAATTTTAGTTATTCTAATTAATTAATTTAATTATTTGAATTCTCCCAAATTAATATCAAAATTACAAATCAACTCTTGTTGCAAGTGTAATTAGAATTGTAATCTTTTAGAAAATTAAAATTAACACCTCACAACTCTAGAAAATTAGATCAACACTCCTTTTAATTAATCACCCGCTAGGATCGATCAATTAGAATTTATGTCAATCTTAGAAATTAAATTTAGAGTTGAAATTCAAATGATAATACCCCACTTAAGAAACCCCTATCTCTAGTTCGAATCTAAAATGGGTATTATCACTAGAATTTTGATTTTCTCTCGAAAATCATTTACCCTCTCTCGAGGCGTAAATCTAAGGGTGAGGGATCAAAATTAGCATTCAAAGGGATATTTCAAGTAAGCAAACTAATTAAACTAAAATAATATCAAATAAGGGTTTCACCCCACCCCTTGAAAGGGGTTTTAGCCTAACATGGTATAAAATATGACAAATTAATATTCAAAGGCATAAAATAATAAAAGAAGGGAAGAGAACAATCAAACCAAATCTCTTTGATTATGTTGAACTCCAATCCTTGAAATTGAAGCATACACCTCTTAATTGATCTTCCAAGTGATATGAAATCAACTATCCACTCAATTAATTCTCTAACAATATTTAATCTCACAAATATCTAAAAATAAAAAATGAAAAACTATTTACAAAAATTTATTTTCTAAACTAAACTATCTCTCTCTAGAATTTTCTCTCTACAAAGCTTTCTCTAATCTAGAATTTTTTTTTTCACCAAATGAGGTCTTCATCTTATTTTTATATGCAATGGAGCAAATGGGCATAATGGTAAAAAGGTAGGGAGTGCATGTGGTTTGGATGTGTGCACATGAGATGTGAGGTCATTTGGGAAAAAAACTTATTTGCTGAAAGGGTATTTTTGGGTAATAGGTAAAGAAGGTTGTTGGGGTTTTTAAGGGTATTTGGGTAAAAAGAGGGTTAAGTGGGATAAAAGTCATGTGGGTCTTTTAGCTTTGGGATTTTCTTTGGAAAATGGCAGGCTGATAGAAATCGTGGGTTTGGCTTGAAGTGGGGAAGTGGTTGTAAATGGGTATGGGTATTGGGGATACGTGTTAGGTCCATGTGTGAGAGAGAGGGAGAAGCCACGGTTTGGAAGGCATCCGGGGTTGAAGGTAGCGGGTTTGGGTTGGTCGGGTATGTTTTGTGGTTATGGAGGTTATGGGTGTTGGTTTGATGGGGGTTTAATGGAGGAGAGAGAGAAGGTGGGTTTGTGTGGGTGTTAATGGTGGGTGAGGGGAGAGAGAAATTGTTGGGGGAAGATGATGACATTGAGGGGTTAAGGTGTTTGAGGGTGTATGGGGTTAGTGTGTGGGTGAGTGAGTGTTGTTAGTGTGTAGGTTTAAATGAGTGAGTTTAGTGGGTATAGGGTGAGGGTGTGTGTATTAATTTGAACCCTAATAAAATAAAAATAAAATCTAAGTAATAAAATAAAGCTTATAAAAACTAAAAATGTAAAAATTAAATTACTATACTAAAAATAAAAATATAGAGACTCAATAAAAATAAAAATAAAAAGAAATGAAATGAAAATAAAAATGTAAATATAAATCTATTAACTTTAAAAACTAAAGTCCTAAAAAAAATATAAAATCTAATAAAACTAAATTCCTAAAAACTAATCCTAATAAAATAAAATAAAATAAGATAAAAACTAAAACTAGAAACTTAATAAAATAAAATAAAATTATATTAATAAAAATAGAAATAAAATATAAAAATAGGAAATAAAACCTAAAAAATTCTAAAATAATCCTAAAATTAAAATGACTCAAACTAAAAATCTAAAAAAATTAAAATAAAATAAAAAGGGAACAAACCAACACACACGGGTCTTGGGTGACGGTTTAGGGACAAGTTTAGGCTAGGTTTGGGGCTCGGGTGAGGTTCTTGGGGTACAGGATAAGGGTATTTAGCTCCGTAAAATGCATAATTGCCTTGAAATACGCGTTTGAACACCGCAATGTACATTAAACCTTCATAATTAACATTTAAGCACATAAGTCCCATATTGTCGAGAATTAGCAACTAAAACACATCTATTCGGGGTATAAAATGTACAGTTTTGGGTGCTTATCACACCACCCTCAAACAGAGCGTTGCTAGTCCTCGAGCAATAAGATAGAGTGAAAGAGAAAGATAAGTAACCAAAAGCGTACCACTTTCGCGGGCACTTGCGATTGCACTTAGCATGTGCAACAAGCCTTTAAACCTATAGGTTGCCTTATAGGACGAGTTGTGTCTCGTGAGGGTTTGCAGGGAATATACCCACAAAATTCTTTATTTGCAAAAATGGCAGTCAATCTCTTATTAGATGTAGAATAATCGCACAATCCATCACATGAGAAATAATTTGAGAAATGCAAGCTAGAAGGTGTAAAAAGTTTAACTAAGTAACAACTAAAGGCACATCCTTCCTAGAACTCAACGTGTGTAGTGTGAATCAGTCAAACGGGTCGAGTATCACAAGAGTAATTCCTAGATTGCCTTGTCGGAATCAACGCTTCAACTTCAAAATCTCACGGATATATCACTCTCAAACGAACTCTCGAGATTAGGGTAAGTGTATCGCTCTTGTGTGTGAGGAGGTGAGTAAATGTAAGCAAGTTCAAACGTCTCACACACGTGTAAGAAAGAACGAACAATTAGAAAGCAAATTGATCTCATGAAAGAATGCTAATCACTATAGTGAGAACGTCGAGTTATTCACCACGTTGACTTTCATTTGCCCGAACACCTAGGGGAATATATGGATGATTGGGTGAGGGGAAATGAAATGGGATGAGAAGGATATGATATGAAGGATAAAATGGATGGTGATAGTGATATGATGGATGGTGGATATGTGATGTAGAATGGGATTGATGTGTAAAATGATGGATATATGATGGATGAGCGAGAAGAGTGTATACACTTTAGGCACAAATGTCTTTATTACTAACTACAAACTCTCTTTCTTTTCTTTTCTCTCTTTTTTTTCGATTTTTCTTTTCTTTTTCTTTTTTCTTTTCTTTTATTTTTGCTATTTTTATGTTTCTCTCTTTTTTTCTCTCTTTTTTTTTCTTTTCAATCTAACAATGAAGACATTTACATTTGAAATAACACTCTTTTATTTGAAAATGATGACGGATGATATAAATGGAGGTGATAGGTGGATGTGTGGGGAAATATATGGATATGGGAATATAATGGGTGAAGTGAATGGAAATGTGATATGGGGGGAAAGTGGTAGGTATATGGATGAAAATCCTAGTGATCGGGACAAATATCAAGACACGCGTTTCTTACAACTTGAAAAAGATGTCATTCTCAGTGATCAACCAAAATTTTAAGAAAGAAAATGAGATCATACAACAATTAAAGTGCGGACCCAAAAGAAGTTGAATCAACTTGTGACTCGGAGATTGCGTAAAACACTCTAAAAGGGTGAAAGGCACAAAACTCACGGGCTACAGTCTCTACTAGTGATCCTTAATGTTTTCTATAGAATTTTAGTACTCCTCAACTCTAACCGTAGTGACGTGATACGTGCGCAAATTTTGTTGAGTCTAGAAATTCATGGTGCAAAATGCCTTGTTACGTATTACATAAGCTATTTAGAAAGAATATTCTCTAGCCTGATTCCTAGACTTTTGAAAGACGGATGATTGAAAATTCACATCAATGAGTGAGATGAAAGAAACTGCACGAAATTTTTAAAAATCAGGTTCAAAAATCAAAATTTTACAAAAGAGGTACGATTTTGATAAAATTCTCCACCCCCAAACAAAAAGGAACATCGTCCTCGATGTTAAGTAAAATGATTTTTAAAATTGAGAGCTTAAGGTAGGAAAGAGATTACCAGAATGAACCGCTCATGAAGTGGAAAGATGTAGCCAAGAATAAACCTGAGTAAATGATAAGAGAAAAAAATGTGTACAAGTCCATAAGCATGATAAAGCATAGGGTGATGTGAAACACCACCCCCAAACAGGATGAGACTAGTACAAGAAACGCGGGCTGCCTCCCGGTAGCGCTAAGTTTAATGTCTTCAGCTAGACCGAACCATTCTCACCCTAAAGATAGGATCTATGATAGCGTGGGGTGGCAGAAAAATTGGGTGATGAGAATCACCCCCAGACAAGACTGAAGCGCCAGTCTTGCTGGATCAGGGCTATAGGGGTCAATGCACTTGTATGGCAAAGTGCATCACACGATGCAAAGCATCGGTGGACCATGGGTGGGTGGGGATTAGGGTAAGGGTGAGGGTGAATAGGTATCGGTCTCGGGCCTTGTTGAGCCTAAAGGTGAGGGCAACAAGGGCCCTATAAGCATAGTGCTCCAATTGGTGAGGGAGGCAAAATGGTTTGGCAATAGTGATGGGTTGGGCCTCATAAAAATCACACGACCGTTCTATGAATGGACGATGATAATGGTCGCGTCGTGACACGCCAGGGAGTTGTTGAGAAAAATCAACACCACAAGGAAGTGGTGTGCATGGAGGAACAAACTCGGTGTCACGAAAGTGGAGAGTGTCACCATAACTCTCGTGGAAGGTGGATGGTTTTAGGTTAGGATCTAAAACTGTAGATGGAAACTAGAAATGTGCAAAATCAAGATCCAAACCAGGTGGTGGGGTGGAAATGATAATGGGTGGGTCGGGTGGGATAAATGGTGGAGGAAGATGATCCAACTCAAGCGTGGGAGACACACACTCATTGGGAGGAGTAAATGAATACTCACAAGGGAGTGTGGTTTCTAAAGATGGAGTTGTCAACTTCTCCACAAGAGTAGCATCGGTAAATGGGGTGGGTGGGTAAGACGAGGCACCAATCTCAGAGATAGAGGCATCACTAGAAATATCGGGCTCAATGGGAGCCATGCATGGTGGGACATCATCCAGATCCGAATAGTTAGGAACTATCACGGATTCTATCTCGGGAAATTGGTGAGCACTCGTAGCCGGAGCGAACCTAAAAGATATGGTCATGTCAGAGACATAGGCAATTGGGGCATAAGGTAAAAGCTCGAGCATGTTTTTGGATATCTCGGGAGTGGGAACCTCAAGGTGGGGTTCATTTGGACATGGTGGGAGTGAATCAGGCTCACTAATGAAAGGTATGTCAACACAATTGTCGACTTGGGACCCGGACCATGGAATGGTCTCAACTTCGAGATTTTTGGGGTGGTAGGGTTGGTCACACTCAAATTCTGTGTCACAAGGGGACACATCATCGTCACACTCGGTGGCAACGATGGGTGGGGTCATGGGAATATCCGACTCTCGCGCACACACCAATTCATTTAACCTTTGTTCAAGCCTTTGGAGAGCTTGAGTTTGAATTTCTTGCTCTTGCTCAAGTATGAACTTTTGCAAGAGGGTTTCGAGAGTGGATGTGGATGAAGGTGTTTGTGGAATGATGGGTGGTGGTGGTGGGTGAGGTGGACACAACTCGCTATAATCCTGAGTGTATAGAGAATAATCATATGAAGTGTGTGGGGTGGGGCCAAGTACATCATACACGAAAGGATTGCTCTCGTGATGGACAGATGGTTGATACTCATGGGGTGCGTAGTGAGGAAACTGATCGTGACTGGGTGCACAAGGTTGCCGTGACGACTGTTGGAACGTGTGAGGATCCACAACATCGGGTTGGGATACGTATTGTGTGGAAGGGTGATCAGGTGACCTTTCCTACCGCAATGGGAACAAGTGTAAACATGGTGGGAAAGATTACCAAAATCTTGACCTCTCCTCTCTTTCCTAGTGGGCTCTCTCACACAATTGGTATTGGCTTTGGGGGTGGGAATAACTCTCTCGTTGTAGCCTATACAAACCCTATCTCTTTTAACTTGGACGGTGCCTAACATCCTATCCAATTTCTCCGACCTAGATTCCAAGTTAAACTTAACCTTACTCGAGTCCTTTAACTTTTCTTCCAACTCACTAATCGTAGACTTAAGCACACGCCTAGCCTCCTCAAACTCTATCAACTCCGTTTTCAATGTTTCCATTAAATCTTTAAGGATATCTCTCTCTTTCTCGACGTAATCTATCTTCTCCCTAAGCTTCTTCTCTCGTGCCCTAAGATCCTTAATCAACGCATCATTATTTTCTATGGCACGCTCATTCAACTTAGCTTGCAAATTAGAGTTTTACTTTTTCACCTTCACAGTTTCTTCATACAACTCTCTAAATGCAACTTGTAACTCACCTACGTCGATATCCTCATCCCCGCTCCCATCACCCTCACGCTCTCGGGATGCACTCTCAACGGCCTTAAAAGTGTCATGCAAATAAGTATCCTCGTGGGAAGATATATCGTCGTCGCTCACATGACATGCCAAGAAAGCAACAAACTTGCCTTCTTTGGGGAACTCTCTCCCTCTTCCAGTTCACTATCACTTAAGGTGGCATTATATGAAATTGGTTTCTTGCCCTCTTTCATAAGTCTAGTGGGATACTCGGCTACTTTGTGACCATATCCCTCACACCCAAAACAACGATCCGACTCATCCCTCCTAAATTTTTCACCTTTATCCTTAGGGGTGGACTCTACTTTGTTGTTTTTGAATTTTTCAAAAATTTTAGCATCTTTCGATTGTTTTTTAAATTTAAGAAATTTCATAAACTTTTTGGCCAACAAAGCAATATACTGAAAATCGGAATCGTAGTCGTCATCCGAAACTTTAGTACCCCCCCTTCAGGGCTTTCAAAGAAATACACTTTTCTTTATTTGGCTCTTGCTTAGAGGTAAACATGTCGAGTTCATAGGTTTAAAGATCACCTACAATCTCTTCTAGTTTCATCGACTTTAATATACCAAGTGAATTTAAAACAATCACTTTAACATTAAATCTTTTAGGCCACGACGTTAAGATTTTATTTATGACTCGGTTATCGGGTATCTTCTCACCCAGGTTAAACGACGCATTAGTTATAGTGGTCAACGTAACGTAAAACTCATCAAAACTCTCACTCTCTAACATCTTAATCATCTCAAACTGTGTAGTGAGATTTTGCAACATAGACGCCCTAACCGTGCTCGTTCCCTCGTGAATGAGTGCAAGTGCATCCCAAGCCTTTTTTGATGTTTCAAAAGTCATGATTCTATTATACTCTCAAGACTGACATGTGAGGAAATTACATGCAGACCTTTAAAGTTATATAGTGCAAGACTATTTTCAGCCTCAATCTATGACTCAACGGGTTTCAAATTAGTGGCATCACCCTCTCGTATAACTGGTGGTGTCCAACCTTTTTAAACATCTAACCAAAAACGCTCATCAATTGATTTTAAAGGACTTTTCATTCGCATTTTTCAATAATCATAATTAGTGCCATAAAAAATAGGAGTACGAAGATTGTCATAATTTTCGAAATTCATCCTTACAAGCAAAAAGGGATCAAACATAATAAAAATGTATCTCTAGCTCTGATACCAGTTTGTAGGCCCCTAACTTTAAGGATGAAGAAAAACCAACTTTTTCTTTTTATAAAAAATCATTTTTCAATTTTATAAACCACACCAAGTTGTGACACAAATTAACCTATCTAAATTTTATCTTGTTTAACCCTAAGCGTGCATCTAGTGATTAAAACAAGTAAAGTAAGGTAAAGTAATATTCACAAAGCTAATGTACGGGGAAACCCAAAATGGGAGAAAACCTCAGACGGCCCAAGCTAGACAATCACTATGAATATGGTTTTACAAAGGCAGACGATAGTCTTACTCAAAGAATCGATCCACCCAAGAGACTTAATGATCCTCTGATCTTCAACCACCCCTCTTATAGTGCCAGGCAGAAAGTAACCTTCTTCTACGATGATCATCCACAGCAGTCGCCTCCTCGAATGCCTAGGTGTCCAATAATATGGATTTGTTTCTTCTACGATGTTGAACACGAAAGTAACCTTCTTCGCTTCTTCACCGTAAAACCCAACAATTGATCTTCAATTGAAACTTTCTTCTTGGTGGAAAAAAGATCACAAAACATATACTAATGATACTCAGATCTTTAGAAACTCTAAGGATGTGTTTTGAATTATTGAACCTTAGAAAATTATTGCAGAAAAACATCATATTTTAATTCTGAAATTCATTCTGCACACACTTCAAAATAAGGACTGAAACACGCTTTAAATAGGTGACTTAAGGCGGCTGCTCGTTCAAGCGACATTACCTATCGTTTGAACAAGACTGCACGTCATTTGAATGATAGTGCATCTCACGTAAATGATTTTCAAACACTTAAAACATTTTAGAAAATATTTATTTAATTAAAATAACATCCTTATCTTAATGAAAATTAATTTCGAGCCCCATTAATAATAGGCATTCATACCCGAGTTATCTCGAAATGCAATTAAACTTTGAAGACAAATAAACTCACACCAAATAAACTTCGGCGTAATTAAATTCCTTGAAGCTTTGTCGCAACGTCTTCAATTAAAATTAAACACATCATAATCTATGTGGGATCATGACAATAAAAATCTACCTATGATTCAAACGTATGTTGTTCTGAGAATAAGTTAAAACTACATAAGACTCAATTAGAAATTTGGTCCTTACATAAACAATATAATCTTCGGGGTATATTTAAGGTCACAGTACCGAGGGATGTCCAGGACAATGAAGAGTTTTTTCCAATGATTGTTTAGTGCCCACAGTGGAATTACTTAGACGAGCTTCTCCCTTTGGCCCAACTCGTGGACACATGCTAATCCGTAGATGGTGTGAAGTATGTGGGAGCATTGTATCTTCGTATATTGGGTGTTCACGACTGATACGCTCAACATGGATCTCATGCAATCAATCTCAACAACAATTAGGTCCAAGTCATAGTCTGATGCCCCACCACGGATCTCGTGCAACAATGCATCATTGTGTCCATGCTTAGTGGATTGGAATGATTTTTGAAACTCCGTTTATATTTGAGTGACTTGATGGCCAAGCAATGCATCCATACCCTTCCACACCGTCGCAAACAAACTCGTGCTATTAGTTAATTGTTTTCTCAGTTGGGCATGGACACCCTTCGCTCTATTATCTGTGCGATTTCCATTATGCGGTAGGTGATTAGTCCATGCAGGCGCAAACTAAAAATGAAAAGGCATCCAATTCTTCTGTATGTACCCAATCATGTTCAGGTAGTTTTGCCAGTTTTGATGGAAAACAGGCCATGCATTCTCAAAGTTGATCGGATTCTCCAACTCCACAACTCGAATCCAACCCTGTAAAAATACCTTCTTGTCTTGGTATTTGATGTTGTGTTTCACACACGCACCTTCAATGTTTTTTGAACATGGAATAAGCATAATAAAATGGTGAAAAGTGGAAACAGGTTTGGCAAAGTGTTTAGACAAGATTATTTTTTATCAGAGATAATAACTTGCGACAAAGTTTCTGGCTCGTATAGTGACCGCAAATGTTGTAGAGCCTAGCTAAAACTCTCATTTTTCTCACTCTTCAAAAAAGAAAATTCAATGAAAAACGATTTCCCGGTGGAAGTGACCCCAATCATCTTAAATAATGGCATATTGTACCGATTGGTCTTGTAGGTGCAATCGATCATCAGTACATTCGGTAAGCATTTCACCAACAAGCAAGAGGTCGGATGTGCAAAAAATAAATCCTCCACCACATCAGTTTGCTCATTCCTTCTATGTCAGTGGACATAACTCTTCTCTGTGAGAAAATGCATCAACTTCTATATGCCAGTGCACCCTTGCATCTCAACGTTCTTTATTTTGCTTTTAGCGTTATAAATTGTTCATACGGATGAACAATTATATCCCGATATCTTTTTCAATGTTTGGAATGCTTACTACGGGCCCACCCCATTGTTGATGATCTCAGCAGTAATGTTCCACTCTTCTTAGAAGATTCAACTGGCATAAGGTTTTCCAAAAAGTTATTTAAACACTTCGTGGTTGTGTAGCACACAGATAACTTCCACCCCTCAATAACCATTATCGTGGGGAACGCCTTTCAATCGAAAGGTAAAATCATACTTTTGCATTCTGAAATATGACTTGATCTTCTTGTCCATCCCATCTTTTTTTTAGGTCTATTAAGATCTCTTTGTTCATAACCAAGTATGACCCTCCCCTTTCAGATTAAACTGGCCTTATCGGATTTTAGAATGATCACGACCGCATGAAGCTTGAAACTAACATGTTGACACCAATCAATCATCTTATTGTGGTCATCAAAAATTTGCACAAGATGAACATTATTAGATGAGCATACATTTAAATGAAAATTTCAATTATAAATGAAAAATCATGTTTTGAACAATATAAATAAACTAAACATGCCTCCCTAGTGGTGAATTCGACTGAATGGTCTTGATTAATCACATTAAGATCCAATCCTTCTTCTATTTCTGAAAGAGCTTGCGCTTGCGTTCAATTAAGAAATAATATAATAAATACCTTTTTTTTAACCCAAATTAACCCTAAGCATGCAACTAGGTGTGATTGAAACAATATGGAATCATGCAAGAATTATTCAACACACAAAGTTTAAGGAAAAATCCCCCACAGGGGCAAAATTATTTGTATATCACTATAATTTGTAAAAGACGGTTTACACTCGGATTACAATGAAATACAGGTTGACTAAGAATTACCCTCGGGTATCGAATTCTATAGTCGCGGCTGGAATATCCCTTTCCAGTAGGGTTGCAATGAAGAGGAAGAAGCGGTCCACTTCACATGGGTTGAACAGCATCAATGGTGTTCTTGGGTTACCAAAAGTGACTCACAAATGTATGGAATTTGTGTGAATCAAGGGTATGAATCAATGGACTCAAATACCATGAAGGCCTTAGAGTTTATCTACTCTTGAAATCATGTATAAGCCTTAAGAAAACCAACTCCCCGATCGTGGTATAAATAAGAATTCATTTGCCCTAAAAATCTCCACACGATCTGTTCGTGGTTATCCAGGGCGGACCGGTCCGATGGCAGACCGGTTCTTTTAATTGGAGGCTGATTCGGTTCTCATTCGGTTCGGTTCTCACTGGCTTCAATGTCCAAGACGGATCGGTCCGGCAGGGAGGCGGATCGGTCCGGAAGCGGATCGGTTCTTTTAATTTCTAGGCGGACCGGTCTGGGCTGTTAGCGGATCGGTTCCTTTTTCATTGAGGCGGACCGGTCCGGCTGACTGGATTTCTGATTCCTTCCTTGATTCGATACTCGGATTCCATTGATGACGATATGGACATGAATTTCTTCAACGGTGTTACGGCTAATGACATATACAAGTATGTTGGACAAAATGTCCTTACAAATCTCCCCCTATGTCTATGTCGGAACAAACATAAAAAATCCGAATTATCTATAATCACAATGCCTATACAAATCTACCCTTCCATGAACCCAAAAACTGAAAGTGGTACAAATGACTAAGGCTGCATCGTTTGTTCTTCGAATCTTCAGAAATCTCACCGCTTGTCTCATCAGGGTGTGCAACAAGGGATTATCAAAAGATGTACCTACACACATGAGACAAAGAAAATACCAAGTGACGTATCGAGTTTGAAATGAGATAGATATAAGCATATATATCAATTTAAGATGGTATTCTCAGAATTTCAAAACTCCCCCATAATCAGATAATTCATTCTCCCCCTTTTTATGATGTCCCCAAGTAGACAAATGAGAGAAATAAATCAAGCAATCAAGTACCGGGGTGAAACAAGGCATAAAATCACACCATGAATGAACATAAAACAACCAAGTCGGTGATAGTGTAAAAGAATGTGTGATCAAAATTCGATAGGAAAATCAAAGCATACAAACATGACATATGTGCATGATGAATATTGGATATTCCTAACGAATGAACTCAAATGCTTCCTTTTGGTGTAAAAGAGTGGAAATATAAGATATTGACTATATCAAATCTACAAATCAAAGCTCAAAGTGATTTCTACACCAATAACGTCCAAAATGATTTTTATGCTTTTTCAGGACTTTCAAGGAAGTGCAAACCCGTTTTTCAATCTCCAACCAAACTCCCTCAGATTTATATTTTGAATAGAGGCATTCTAAATTCTCAAACTTTGGAGAATTGATGGTGAAACCTAAGTGGCCCATATTTGGCATGTATTGCTTTTTATTGCCTTATCAATTTTTTTTTCGGGCTCTTTTAACCTCTTAGGACCTCGGATATTATAATACCTCCATTTTTTAGGTCCTTTTTAACGGTGGCTTTTGCGCAAAGTATAAAGAATCAACTTTTGCAGCCCCTCCCCATTAAGAAAATATACACACACTCTCACCAAAATGGTTTTTACATGCAATCCAATCTTGTCAAGTTTTATCGCATATTATACATTGTATAGACAGGATTGAGATGGAAACACTCAAGCCAACATGAGATTGAAAAGTGAAACAATCAAATATAGTCGTGCATGTGTGCAATAAAGGATATAGGAGTCAAGCATGTGGAAAATATCACTGATTACATCTCAAGGACTCCGATCAATGTAAAGCACATGGATGAAATGATGTAGCCTCTCAAATCTCTATCAAACAGTCACATGGATATATGGAATAAAAGAGTTAGCGCTTGCGTTCAATTGAGAAGTAATATAATAAATACCTTTTTAACCCAAATTAACCCTAAGCATGCAACTAGGTGTGATTGAAACAATATGAAATCATGCAAGAATTATTCACCACACAAAGTTTAAGGAAAAATCCCCCACAGGGGCAAAACCATTTGTATATCACTATAATTTGTAAGAGAAACGGCTTACAATCGGATTACACTAAAATACAAGTTTTTGACTAAGAATTACCCTCAGGTATCGGATTCTGTAGTTGCGGCTGGAACTATCCCTGTCCAGTAGGGCTGCAATGAAGAGGAAGAAGCGGTCCACTTCACAAGGGTTGAACAACAACAATGGTGTTCTTTGGGTTACCAAACTTGATTCACAAGGATATGGAAGATGTGTGAATCCAAAAAACCTAGAATCATAGGACTCAATAGGTGAAGACTTTAGAGTTGATATGCTCTGACAATCGTGGGAAAGTCTTCCGAAAACCAACTCCCCGATTGTGGTATAAATAAGAATTCCTTTGCCCTAAAAATCTACAACACGATCTGGTTGTGGTTATCCTCATCGGATCGGTCTGGTCCCTTAGGCGGATCGGTCCGGGAAACTCGGATCGGTTCTTTTTCTGAAACCGGATCCATCCGGTTGGCATCGGATCGGTTCGGTCCTTTAGGCTTCATCGGTTTGCTATGGATCCGGTGGCTACTGGAGTCTGACCAAGAGGATCGGTCCGATAGATTGTCGGATCGGTCCGAGAAGTCGGATCGGTTCTTTTCCTGAATCGGATCGATCCGGTATGTTCCCTGATTCCTTTTCTTCTTTTGATATTCGGATTCCGTTGATGAGCGAATGATTCTTGATTTTTCTCAACGGTGTAACGGCGTACGACATATAAAATGCTAATGGACAAAAATGTCCTTACAAATCTCCCCCTAAGTCTATGCCGGTACATACATAAAACAAACATCCGAATTATCAAGTAAAAGTGCCTATACAAATCTACCCTTCCATGAACCCAAAACTGAAAGAGGTACATATGACTAAGACTGCATCATTTGTTCTTCAATTCTTCAGGAATCTTCACGCTTTTCTCATCAGGGTGTGCAACATGGGATTATCAAAAGATGTACCTACACACATGAGATAAAGAAAAATACCAAGTGACATATCGAGTTTGAAATGAGATAAACATATATACCAATTTATGAACAAAAACTCAAAATTTTAAAACTCCCCCATAATCAGATAATTCGTTCTCCCCCTTTTTATGATGTCCCCAAATAGACAAATGAGAGATATAAATCAAATAAGCAAGGGTGGGATGTCACAAGGATAATATCACACCATGAATGAACATAAAACAACCAAGTCGGTGATAGCGTAAAAGAATAGGTGTGAACAAAATTCGATAGGAAAATCAAAGCATACAAACATGACATATGTGCACGATGAATATTGGATATTCCTAACGAATGAACTCAAATGCGTCCTTTGGTGTAAAAGATTGGAAATATAAGACATTGACTATATCAAATCTACAAATCAAAGCTCAAAGTGATTTCTACACCAATAACGTCCAAAATGATATTCATGCTTTTTCAGGACTTTCAAGGAAGTGCAAACCCGTTTTTCAATCTCCAACCAAACTCCCTCATATATTATTTTGAATAGAGGCATTCTAAATTCTCAAACTTTGGAGAATTGATGGTGAAACCTAAATGGCCCATATTTGGCATGAATTGCTTTTTATTGCCTTTAAATTTTTTCGGGCTCTTTTAACCTCTTAGGACCTCGGATATTAAAATTCCTCCATTTTTTAGGTCCTTTGTAACGGTGTCTTTTGCACAAAGGATAAGAATCAACTTTCGCAGCCCCTCCCCGTTATGAAAAATAATCACACAGTCTCACCAAAATGGTTTTTTCATGCAATCCAATCTTGTCAAGTTTTATCGCATATTATACATTGTATAGACAGGGTTGAGATGGAAACACTCAAGCCAACATGAGATTGACAAGTGCAACAATCAAATATAGCCGTGCATGTGTGCAATAAAGGATATAGGAGTCAAGCATGTAGGAAATATCACCAATTACATCTCAAGGACTCCAATCAATGTTAAGCACATGGATGAAATGATGTAGCCTCTCAAATCTCTATAAAACAGTCACAAGGATAAATGGAATGAAGTTGTGACTTCGTTATCTTAAATGCTCATCCATAAAAGGCAAATCTCTTTTTGAAATTTTTTTTTTAAAAAAAAAATTATCAAAATAAAATCTTTTTTTATTTTTCCAAAAGAAATATACAAAGAAAAAAGAGTAAAAATTGTACAACAAGGCAATGGTACATATAAAACAGACTAGCAATAGGAAGCATATGATATGACCATGAAGAAGCATCCTATTCTAGACATAGACCAACCCCTCAGTCAACTGTGCAAATCCCCAAATACTTCCTAAGACTCTCAAATCTAAGGGCATCTAAAGGTTTTGTGAAAATATCGGCTAACTGACGGTCGGTAGGAACAAAACTCAGGGTTACGACCTTCTCCTCAACTAGATGACGTATAAAGTGCTCGCGTAACCTGATGTGCTTTGTGCGCGAATGTTGGACAGGATTGCGGGATATGTGTATCGCGCTCGTGTTATCACAGGAAATGGTCATGGTGTCCTGTGAAATCCCATAATCCTCCAACATTTGCTTCATCCACATAAGTTGCGTGCAACAACTCCCGGCGGCTATGTACTCAGCCTCCGCAGTGGACAAAAGGATGGAATTTTGCTTCTTGCTCAGCCAGGAGACAAGAGCAGAACCAAAATAGAAACACCCACCAGAAGTGCTCCTACATCCATCAACATCCCCAGCCCAATCGGCATCTGAATAGGCGGACAGACGGTCATCCGTATCAAAGGAATACCAAATCCCGTATGAGAGAGTCCCACTTACGTATTTAATAATACGTTTTAGAGCAAGTAAATGTGATTCTTTTGGGGACGCCTGATATCGCGCACAGACTCCAACACTAAAGGCGATGTCGGGACAACTCGCAGTCAAGTAGAGAAGACTACCTATCATACTCCGATATAAGGTTTGCTCTACATCCTTGCCTGAAGTGTCCTTACTAAGCTTGGTAGTTGTACTCATAGGTGTACGTGCATGCTTAGCGGAGTCTAAACCAAATTTCTTCACTAGGTCTCTAGCATACTTGGATTGGGAGATGAACATCCCATCCTCTAGCTGACGAACCTGGAGACCAAGGAAGAATGTAAGCTCACCAACCATGCTCATCTCAAACTCATTTTTCATCTCCTCCTCAAAGTGGTGAGCATGCTGGGAGCATGTGGATCCAAAGACTATGTCGTCCACATAGACCTGGGCTACCAAAATAGCACTGTCATCTCTCCTGACGAACAACGTCATATCTACTCCCCCTCTCTTGAATCCACGACCTAAGAGATAGGAAGTAAGCCTCTCGTACCAAGCACGAGGTGCTTGCTTCAAACCATACAAGGATTTCCTCAGATAGTAGACGTGCTCAGGGTGTTGAGGGTCTTCAAACCCTTTTTGTTGTTCCCCATAAACCTCTTCCGGTAGAATGCCATTCAGAAAGGCACTCTTGACATCCATCTGATATACCTTGAAGTGCAGATGACATGCGATGGCGAGCAGAAGACGGATGGACTCAAGCCTCGCAACAGGAGCAAATGTCTCCCCAAAGTCTACACCCTCTATCTGTGTGTAGCCTTGAGCGACCAACCTAGCCTTATTTCTGATTATGGTACCATTTTCATCCATTTTGTTCTTGAAAATCCACCGGGTACCAATAACATTAGTATTACTAGGTCGGGGGACAAGTTCCCAAACATTGTTCTTCTTAAACTGAAGCAACTCATCCTGCATAGCAGATATCCAATGTTCATCTTTGAGTGCTTCTTTGTGGTTCTTGGGCTTGACTTTGGATGTGTAGCAATGATGACTAACAACCTTCTCTAGTTGAGCACGAGTCTTGACCCCTGGAGTGGAATCGCCAACAATGGCTGAAGGATCATGACTCTTGCGAACCCAAGAAGGTGTGTCCCCTAACACAGGAATAGGATCCACAGAGTGTGGGAGAGGAATAGGAAAATCACTATCAGAACAATCCTCATCCGCACACTGAAGGTTGGGATCAATAACCGTCGGAGGTTCATCATCTTGCACAGTGACATTTATTGATTCCATAACCTTAGAGCTCTTCAGGTTAAAAACCCGGTATGCTCTACTGTTCGATGAATATCGTAGAAATATTCCCTCGTCGCTCCGAGAGTCAAACTTTCCTAATTGCGCTCTATCCCGTATAATGTAGCATTTACTCCCAAAAACACGGAAATATGCCAAGTTGGGTTTCTTGCCAGTCCACAATTCATAAGGCGTCTTAAGTGTGTGTGGACGAAGATAAACCCTATTCACCGTGTGGCATGTAGTAGACACTGCCTCTGCCCAAAATCTCCTAGAAACTTTACGACCTAGAAGCATAGATCTAGCCATCTCTTGGATTGTTCTATTCTTCCTCTCAACAATCCCATTTTGCTGAGGAGTTCTCACAGCAGAAAACTCATGTTTGATCCCAAGGCTATCACAGTATAAATCCACTTTTGCTTCCTTAAATTCAGTGCCGTTGTCACTACGTATTCTGTTAATAGTGACCCCGTGTTGATTTTGCAGGACACGGAACTTGTTCGTTAAAAATTCTACAGCATCAGATTTCTCTCTTAGAAAACCTACAATAGATTATCTAGAGAAATCGTCTACCATCACGAGAATGTATCTCTTACCACCTAGACTCTCCGTGCGAGTAGGACCCATAAGATCCATGTGAATCAACTCAAGAGCATGGGAGGTGGTAATGGAATTCAACTTCCTATGAGGACTACAGATTTGTTTTCCCAACTGACAGGGTCCATAAATCATGGAAGTTGGCTTTCCAAGAGATGGTAAGCCACGTACTAGGTCCTTTTTGACTAAACGAGTTAAGTCTCTAACGTTCATATGACATAGACGTTGGTGCCACAGATCCATAGGAGTGATCATGGCGCTCTTGCAGACAACTGAGGATGTGGGCTCAGTCCCATAGCAGTTATCCTCTGTCCTCACCCTTTGCACTAAAAGTTTATCGGCTTGATTATAGACCTTACAAGCTTCCCGGTCAAACTTTACTGCAAAGTCATCGTCGCACAGTTGGTTGATGCTAAGAAGGTTTGCTTTCAAACCTTTGACGTACAACACGTTCTCTAGCTTTGGAAATCCTGGTAACTCTACTGTACCTCATCTAACTATGCTAGATTTTCTACCATCTCCAAAGGTTACTCTCCCATCATTATAATCCTCAAGATGGGTAAAATATGAGGCATCACCTGTCATGTGTCTGGAGCATCCACTGTTAAAATACCACTGAGAGGTATTATGTTCTTTGAGAGCAACATGAACAACAAGGGCCTTTTTCTCTTCCTTAGGAACCCAAGAATAAGTACCTTTTTGTATTCCCTTGTTGTTGTTGGTTTTATCCGGAATGCGGGGCGCATTCATTGATGGTAAGGTCATCCGTCGGAATTCCTCCATCAAACTCTGAGATGTGGCGGCTAGAAACTCAACACGCTCTCTCAGACTGGCAAACTCATCAGTCTGATGTGGTGGAGCAAATGTACGTCGTGTCCGACCCAACTTATAGCAATCATCCCTAAGGTGTCCATTTCTTTTGCAATGGGAACAAAAGGGCACAGTATTAGGAGGACCTTGGTTTGCTTTTCTTGGTCGAACTCTCCTTCTTGGTTTTTTATGACGGCCATAAGGAGTCGTAGTAAACTCAGGAATTGGTCCGGGTGCAATTTGGGATGTGGAGGCACCATCAAAACCTATTCCTTGCCTGTCACCAAAACCTAAAGCAGGACCGAGGAACATCTTTCCCATCTTTCCAGATCTGTCCTCGATTTGTAACTTGACTTTCCTAGCTCTCTCAAGGTCATGAGTAAGCTGGGAAACAAGGGCTTCAAGTTTCTTCCGAGTCTCCAGGGAGGAATGGAGCTCACTCGTAAGACTAGCCACTTGTTTAGTCAAGTCCGCTTTCTCTTTCTCAAAACTGCTCTCTCTCTCTTTACGAAAATTCTCTTTACTAACCCAAGCAGACTCTCTCTCTCTCATGGCAGTGCAGGTGGAAGACTCTCTCTCTCTCATTTATCCTAACTCCTCTTCTAACGCGGTGATCCTAAGCACTAAGGCTTTGTTACGCTTTTTAGTTTTAAAAGATTCATTATACAACTCAGCGTATGCGCGTTGAAGGTTACTCTCGTCCTCACTACCTTCCTCCTCTCCCTCACTCTCTTTGCTCTCGCTGTCGAGGTGTCCCTGTGAAGTAGCAATCTCATCGTCGTGAGATGCACTAGGAGTACTCACATGACTAGCCATGAATGCGGTGAAGTTACGCTCATGCGGTGACTCATCTCCCGAGTCCACCGACTCGACCTCACTGTCGTCACTAAGGGTAGCATTTAGGACAGCTTTACCCTTTTGCCTATTCAGACGAGTGGCACACTCAAACGCTCGGTGTCCCTTTCCGTCGCACTCAAAACACCTCTCACTGTCTTTAGGGGGTTCTTTGAAATCTTTCTTTTCAAACTTATTTTTCTGAAAATTCTTTTTATCTTTGAAATTCCCATTTTTCTTAAATTTCAGAATTTTTTTGAAGTTTTTAGCAAATAAGGCCAAATCATCTATGTCAAACTCACATTCAGAATCAGATGTTTCTATCTTATTAGATGACTCGACTCTCTTTCTTGCCGACCCCTCACTTTTTCTCTCTTGGGCTTTAAGGGCAATTCCCTTATCTTTTGGCTTGGCAGATTTAGGAAACATGTCTATTTCATAGGTTTGTAAATATCCTACCAGTTCTTCCAATTTTAGTGTATTTAAATTACCCAAGGAATTTAGCACAGTGACTTTAGGTATAAAACGCTTAGGAAGGGAACGAAGAATCTTTTTAACAACTCTAGCATTTGGAATATGTTCACCAAGAATATAGCTAGTATTAACAATGTCAGAAAGTCTAGCATAAAATTCATCAAAACATTCATTTTCATGCATGGTGATGGTTTCAAATTGAGTTGTTAAATTTTGCAATTTTGACTCTTTAACGGCATTTGTTCCTTCATGGGTAAGTTGCAAAACATCCCATGCTTCTTTTGACGTGGTGCACGTCATTATGCGTTTGAACTCATCAGGTGTGACAGACCCAGAAATAGCACTTAGACCCTTAGAATTAAAAGATGACCATTTAAATTCTTCATCAGTCCAACTAATGTCAGGTTTCAAGTTGGTCACATTATCAACAGTCACAGTGGGAGGAGTCCACCCTCGTTCAACCAAAATCCAGACAAGTTCATCAATGGCTTTTAAAGCCGACCTCATACGGGCTTTCCAATAAGCATAATTTGTCCCGTCAAAAATAGGCATTTTATAATATGATTTCTCCATTTGAACACGCTCTTTCCAAAAAATCAATTTATTTCAAAAAAATTGTTATCTTAGAAAAATTTTGTGGAAAAAGGAATACGCGATAGATTAGCGTAACCTGCTCTGATACCAATTTGAAAGAGTTGGCGCTTGCGTTCAATTGAGAAGTAATATAATAAATACCTTTTTAACCCAAATTAACCCTAAGCATGCAACTAGGTGTGATTGAAACAATATGAAATCATGCAAGAATTATTCACCACACAAAGTTTAAGGAAAAATCCCCCACAGGGGCAAAACCATTTGTATATCACTATAATTTGTAAGAGAAACGGTTTACAATCGGATTACACTGAAATACAAGTTTTTGACTAAGAATTACCCTCAGGTATCGGATTCTGTAGTCGCGGCTGGAACTATCCCTGTCCAGTAGGGCTGCAATGAAGAGGAAGAAGCGGTCCACTTCACAAGGGTTGAACAACAGCAATGGTGTTCTTTGGGTTACCAAAATTGATTCACAAGGATATGGAAGATGTGTGAATCCAAAAAACCTAGAATCATAGGACTCAATAGGTGAAGACTTTAGAGTTGATATGCTCTGACAATCATGGGAAAGTCTTCCGAAAACCAACTCCCCGATCGTGGTATAAATAAGAATTCCTTTGCCCTAAAAATCTGCAACACGATCTGGTTGTGGTTATCCTCGTCGGATCGGTCCGGTCCCTTAGGCGGATCGGTTCCGGAAACTCGGATCGGTTCTTTTTCTGAAATCGGATCGATCCGGTTGGCATCGGATCGGTCCGGTCCTTTAGGCTTCATCGGTTTGCTATGGATCCGGTGGCTACTGGAGTCTGACCAAGCGGATCGGTCCGGTAGATTGTCGGATCGGTCCGAGAAGCCGGATCGGTTCTTTTCCTGAACCGGATTGGTCCGGTCTGTTCCCTGATTCCTTTTCTTCTTTTGATATTCGGATTCCGTTGATGAGCGAATGATTCTTGATTTTTCTCAACGGTGTAACGGCGTACGACATATAAAATGCTACTGGACAAAAATGTCCTTAAATGGAATGAAGTTGTGACTTGACTATCTTAAATGCTCATCCATAAAAGGCAAATCTCTTTTTGAATTTTTCAAAAATTTTATCGAAATAAAATCTTTTTGCGTTTTTCAAAATTTTTTTTCTAAAAAGAGAATCTTTTTGTATTTTTCAAAGAATAAAAAAAATTTATACAAAAATACAGCACACTAATAATACAATCTAGCAATAGGCATCAGATGATATGTAAATGGCAATGCAACCTATGCTAGACATGAACCAACCCCTCAGTCAACTGTACAAATCCCCAAAGACTTCCTAAGACTCTCAAATCTAAGGGCATCTAAAGGTTTCGTGAAAATATCGGCTGACTGACGGTCCGTGGGAACAAAACTCAGGGTTACGACCTTTTCCTCAACTAACTCATGTATGAAGTGCTCGCGTAACCTGATGTGCTTTGTGCGCGAATGTTGGACAGGATTGCGGGATATGTGTATCGCGCTCGTGTTATCACAGGAAATGATCATGGTGTCCTGTGAAATCCCATAATCCTCCAACATTTTCTTCATCCACATGAGTTGTGTGCAACAACTCCCGGCGGCAAAGTACTCAGCCTCCGCAGTGGACAAAGAGATGGAGTTTTGCTTCTTGCTCAACCAAGAGACAAGAGCAGAACCAAAGTAGAAACACCCACCCGAAGTGCTCTTACATCCATCTACGTCCCCGGCCCAATCGGCATCTGAATAGGCGGACAAACGGTCATCGGTATCAAGGGAATACCAAATACCGTATGAGAGAGTCCCACTCACGTATTTGATAATACGTTTTAGAGCGCGTAAGTGTGACTCTTTAGGAGACGCCTGATAACGCGCACAGACTCCAACACTAAAGGCAATGTCGGGACGACTAGCAGTCAAGTAGAGAAGACTTCCTATCATACTTCGATACAAGGTTTGCTCTACGTCCTTGCCTGAAGTGTCCTTACTAAGCTTGGTAGAAGTACTCATAGGTGTACGTGCATGCTTAGCGGAGTCTAAACCAAATTTTTTCACTAGGTCTCTAGCATACTTGGATTGGGAGATGAACATCCCATCCTCTAGTTGATGAACCTGGAGACCAAGGAAGAATGTAAGCTCACCAACCATACTCATCTCAAACTCACTTTTCATCTCCTCCTCAAAGTGCTGAGCATGATGGGAGCATGTGGATCCAAAGACTATGTCGTCCACATAGACTTGGGCAACCAAGATAGCACCGTCATCTCTCCTGATGAACAACGTCATATCAACTCCCCCTCTCTTGAAGCCACGGGCTAAGAGATAGGAAGTAAGCCTCTCGTACCAAGCGCAGGGTGCTTGCTTCAAACCATACAAGGATTTCCTCAGATAGTAGACGTGATCAGGGTGCTTAGGGTCTTCAAACCATTTTGGTTGTTCCACATAAACTTCTTCCTGTAGAATGCCATTCATAAAGGCACTCTTGACATCCATCTGATATACCTTGAAGTGCAGATGACATGCGATGGCGAGCAGAAGACGGACGGACTCAAGCCTCGCAACAGGAACAAATATCTCACCAAAGTCTACACCCTCTATCTGTGTGTAGCCTTGAGCGACCAACCTAACCTTATTTCTGATTATGGTACCATTTTCATCCATTTTATTCTTGAAAATCCACCGGGTACCAATAACATTAGTATTACTAGGTCGAGGGACAAGTTCCTAGACATTGTTCTTCTTAAACTGAATCAACTCATCCTGCATAGCAGATATCCAGTGTTCATCTTTGAGTGCTTTTTTGTGGTTCTTGGGCTCGACTTTGGACGAGTAGCAATGATGACTAACAACGTTCTCTAGTTGAGCACGAGTCTTGACCCCTAGAGTGGGATCGCCAACAATGGCTGAAGGATCATGACTCTTGCGAACCCAAGCAGGTGTGTCCCCTAACACAGGAATAGGGACCACAGAGTGTGGGAGAGGAACATGAAAATCACTGTCAAAACAATCCTCATCCTCACACCGAAGGTTGGGATCAATAACCGTCGGAGGTTCGTCATCTTGCACAGTGACGTTTATTGATTCCATAACCTTAGAGATCTTCAAGTTAAAAACCCAGTACGCTCTACTGTTCGATGAATATCCTAGCAATATTCCCTTGTCGCTCCGGGAGTCAAACTTTCCTAATTGTTCTCTATCCCGTAGAATGTAGCATTTACTCCCAAAAACACGGAAATATGCCAAGTTGGGTTTCTTGCATATCCATAATTCATAAGGCGTCTTAAATGTGTGTGGACGAAGATAAACCCTATTCACCGTGGGGCATGCAGTAGACACTGCCTCTGCCCAAAATCTCCTAGAAACTTTACGACCTAGAAGCATAGATCTAGCCATCTCTTGGATCGTTCTATTCTTCCTATCAACAATCCCATTTTGCTGAGGAGTTCTCACAGCAGAAAACTCATGTTTGATCCCAAGGCTATCACAGTACAAATCCACCTTTACTTCCTTAAATTCAGTGCCGTTGTCACTACGTATTCTGTTAATAGTGATCCCGTGGTTATTTTGCAGGACACGGCACTTGGTCGTTAAAAATTCTACAGCATCAGATTTCTCTCTTAGAAAACCTACAATAGAGTATCTAGAGAAATCGTCTACCATCACGAGAATGTATCTCTTACCACCTAGACTCTCCGTGCGAGTAGGACCCATAAGATCCATGTGAATCAACTCAAGAGCACGGGAGGTGGTAATGGAATTCAACTTCCTATGAGGGCTACGGATTTGTTTTCCCAACTGACAGGGTCCATAAATCATGGAAGTTAGCTTTCCAAGAGATGGTAAGCCACGTACTAAGTCCTTTTTGACTAAACAAGATAAGTCTCTAACGTTCATATGACCTAGACGTTGGTGCCACAGATCCATAGGAGTGATCGTGGCGCTGTTGCAAACTAGTGAGGATGTGGGCTCAGTCCCATAGCAGTTATGCTCTGTCCTCACCCCTTGCACTAAAAGTTTACCGGCTTGATTGTAGACCTTACAAGCTTCCCGGTCAAACTTTACTGCAAAGTAATCGTCGCACAGCTAGCTGATGCTAAGAAGGTTTGCTTTCAAACCTTTGACGTACAACACGTTCTCTAGCTTTGGAAATCCTGGTAACTCTACTGTACCTCATCCAACTATGCTAGATTTGCTACCATCTCCAAAGGTGACTCTCCCATCATTATAATCCTCAAGATGGGTAAAATATGAGACATCACCTGTCATGTGTCTGGAGCATCCACTATCAAAATACCACTGTGAGGTATTATGTTCTTTGAGAGCGACATGGACAACAAGGGCCTTTTTCTCTTTCTTAGGAACCCAAGTGTAGGTACCTTTTTGTATTCCCTTGTTGTTATTGGTTTTAGTCGGAATGCGGGGCGCATTCATTGATGGTAAGGTCATCCGTCGGAATTCCTCCATCAAACGCTGTGATGTGGCGGCTACAAACTCAACACGCTCTCTCAGACTGGCAAACTCATCAGTCTGATGTGGTGGAGCAAACGTACGTCGTGTCCGACCCAACTTATAGCAATAATCCCTAAGGTGTCAATTTCTTTTGCAATGGGAGCAAAAGGGCACAGTATTAGGAGGACTTTGGTTTGCTTTTCTTGGTCGAACTCTCCTTCTTAGTTTTTTATGACGGCCATAAGGAGTCGTAGTAAACTCAGGAATTGGTCCGGGTGAAATTTGGGACGTGGAGGCACCATCAAAACCTATTCCTTGCCTGTCACCAAAACCTAAAGCGGGACCGAGGAGCATTTTTCCCATCTTCCCAGATCTGTCCTCGATTTGTACCTTGACTTTCCTAGCTCTCTCAAGGTCACGAGTAAGATGAGCAACAAGGGCTTCAAGTTTCTTTCGAGTTTCCAGGGAGGAATGGAGATCACTCGTAAGACTAGCCACTTGTTTAGTCAAGTCCGCTTTCTCTTTCCCAAAACTGCTCTCTCTCTCTTTAAGCAAATTCTCTTTATTAAACCAGGCAGACTCTCTCTCTCTCATGGCGGTGCAGGTGGATGACTCTCTCTCTCTCAACTCTTCTTCTAACGCGGTGATCCTAAGAACTAACGCCTTGTTACGTTTTTTAGTTTTGAAAGACTCATTATATAACTCGACGTAGGCGCGTTGAAGGTTACTCTCATCCTCACTACCTTCCTCCTCTCCCTCACTCTCTTCGCTCTCGCTGTCGAGGTGTCCCTGTGAAGTAGCATCCTCATCGTTGTGAGATGCACTAGGAGTACTCTAATGACTAGCCATGAACGCGGTGAAGTTACGCTCATGCGGTGACTCATCTCCCGAGTCCACCGACTCGACCTCACTGTCGTCACTAAGGGTAGCATTTAGGACAGCTTTACCCTTTTCCCTACTTAGACGAGTGGCACACTCAAACGCTTTGTGTCCCTTACCGTCGCACTCAAAACACCTCTCACTGTCTTTAGGGGGTTCTTTGAAATCTTTCTTTTCAACCTTATTTTTCTGAAATTTTTTTTTATCTTTGAAGTTCCCATTTTTCTTAAATTTTAGAATTTTCTTGAAGTTTTTAGCAAATAATGCCAAATCATCTATGTCAAACTCACATTCAGAATCAAAAGTTTTTATCTTTCTAGATGACTCGACTCTCTTTCTTGCCGACCCCTCACTTTTTCTCTCTTGGGCGTTAAGGGCAATTCCCTTATCTTTTGGCTTGGCAGATTTAGGTAACATGTCTATTTCATAAGTTTGTAAATCTCCTACCAGTTCTTCCAATTTTAGTGTATTTAAATTACCCAAGGAATTTAGCGCAGTGACTTTAGGTATAAAACGCTTAGGAAGGGAACGAAGAATCTTTTTAACAACTCTAGCATTTGGAATATGTTCACCAAGATTATAGCTAGTATTAACAATGCCAGAAAGCCTAGCATAAAATTCATCAAAACATTCATTTTCATGCATGGTGATGGTTTCAAATTGAGTTGTTAAATTTTGCAATTTTGACTGTTTAACAGCATTTGTTCCTTCGTGGGTAAGTTGCAAAATATCCCAAGCCTCATTTGACGTGGTGCACGTCATTATGCGTTTGAACTCATCAGGTGTGACAGACCCAGAAATAACACTTAGACCCTTAGAATTAAAAGAAGACCATTTAAATTCTTCATCAGTCCAAGAAATGTCAGGTTTCAAGTTGGTCACATTATCAACAGTCACGGTGGGAGGAGTCCACCCTCGTTCAACCAAAATCCAGACACGTTCATCAATGGCTTTTAAAGCCGACCTCATACGGGCTTTCCAATAAGCATAATTTGACCCGTCAAAAATAGGCATTTTATAATATGACTTCTCCATATGAACACGCTCTTTTCAAAAATCAATTTATTTCAAAAATTGATATCTGTAGAAAAATTTTGCGGAAGTAAGGAATACGCGATAGAATGGCGTAACCTGCTCTGATACCAATTTGAAAGAGTTGGCGCTTGCGTTCAATTAAGAAATAATATAATAAATACCTTTTTTTTAACCCAAATTAACCCTAAGCATGCAACTAGGTGTGATTGAAACAATATGAAATCATGCAAGAATTATTCAACACACAAAGTTTAAGGAAAAATCCCCCACAGGGGAAAAACCATTTGTATATCACTATAATTTGTAAAAGATGGTTTACAATCAGATTACAATGAAATACAGGTTGACTAAGAATTACCCTCGGGTATCGGATTCTGTAGTCGCGGCTGGAATATCCCTTTCCAGTAGGGTTACAACGAAGAGGAAGAAGCGGTCCACTTCACATGGGTTGAACAGCATCAATGGTGTTCTTGGGTTACCAAAAGTGACTCACAAATGTATGGAATTTGTGTGAATCAAGGGTATGAATCAATGGACTCAAATACCATGAAGGCCTTAGAGTTTATCTACTCTGGAAATCATGTATAAGCCTTATGAAAACCAACTCCCCGATCGTGGTATAAATAAGAATTCATTTGCCCTAAAAATCTCCACACGATCTGTTCGTGGTTATCCAGGGCGGACCGGCCCGGGCCTTAGGCGGATCGGTCCGATGGCAGACCGGTTCTTTTAATTTGAGGCTGATTCGGTTCGCATTCGGTTCGGTGCTCACTGGCTTCAATGTGCAAGACGGATCGGTCCGGCAGGGAGGCGGATCGGTCCGCAAGCGGATCGGTTCTTTTAATTTCTTGGCGGACCGGTCCGGGCTGTTAGCGGATCGGTTCCTTTTTCATTGAGGCGGACCGGTCCGGCTGACTGGATTTCTAATTCCTTCCTTGATTCGATACTCGGATTCCGTTAATGACGATATGGACATGAATTTCTTCAACGGTGTTACGGCTAATGACATATACAAGTATGTTGGACAAAATGTCCTTACAATTTCCGCAGCTTAACAATTCATACAATTAAATTATGTCATACAATCATGTCATACATTAAAAATCTCAAATTGTTGAAATATAACTACGTGATATGTTTTTTTACCATAGACAATTTGAAATTTGGAAATAAATTGTGCAAATATTTGGGCGAGGTTAATGTCGTTACTTGTTCATTCATATTAGCCTCACGCATATTCGGTTCACGTATATTTGGTTCCTCGATGGAAGCACGTTGAGTAGATACACTCGGTATGATAATATTATTTATATCTTGCCAAAATGTATCATTAAGCATCGATTCGTCTAACTGAAATGATGATACAATAATTAGTACAATAACATTTAATAATATAATGACAAAAATCAATGAAAACACATACATAGTTTAATAAATGAACTTTAATTTCAATAGGGATTCCATGGCTAATTACAACCGCTATAGGGATACATACGGTGTAAGGTAATCGGGTATGGAAAAACCACGACCACGTCAAATTGGGTAGTCCTAAACACGGTTATATGAACCCGCATGTTATGATCCCATGACCAAATATAACCGTGATTCAATTATTGACTAATGAGATCATGGTATAAGATAATAAGGGCACTTATGGCCGAAAGTAACCGTCACTTACGGCGATGGAGAACCGTAAGTACAATCACCCCATTTTTCTAATCTTTTCATCATTTTAAATGTTGTTTTACGGATTAAATAGTGTGTAGATGTGTTTTAATACCTCAAAATCATCAAGAGAGCATTGTATGTTATGAGTTTAGGAAGATTGAATATTAACTTTCTTTTCCTCAACCATTTTAATGTAGCTCCTTTAACCTTGATTTCTGTATTAAACCAAAACAACAAAGACCACAACAACAAAACAAACACACGAAAATGAAGATTTGGGGAGAAATAAATAAATGATTTAGGCTAGGTTTAACCGTGGGTTTGAAGGTTTTGGTGGGAAGATAAACATTTTTTTTATTGTGGTGATAGTTTGTGTGAAATTTTTTGTTTAGTTTGGGGTATATTAGACATTTTAAAGGAAATAAAAGGTACAACACTTTTGGGTGTAGTTAGTAAAATTTGTATTTAATTTTTGTGTGATGCTTTGTAGATATTTTTTGGATGGAATTATTAGGACCCTTCTTGAAACATGTCTTGAAAGGAGATAAGGAATCCCCATATTCTTACTCAATTCGGCAACCACTAGTGTTGGGGAGAAGACTTTTGTTGTCCCTTCTCTCTCTCTATCTATTGTGATGTGTGACAAGTTGTAAGAAGAAGAAGAAGGAACAAAAGGAATCATTCTCTCATATCATTTCAAAACGGAGGTGGGTCCACAAAGTAAAAAGCCTTCCTTCTTCATTCCCATTGATTTCTTCTGCCCACTAGCTTATTGGAAAGGAGAGTTGACACCTGGTTTACGAGGAGACAACCTAAACCTCCTTCTATATTCACATCATTACTCCATATTCCCTTACCTAAGTAAAAATACTTCCACCAACATATTCTTTTGGAGGGAAACTAAGAAGTCAAAGTTGGTCCTTTCACTCCCATTTTGGGTGCCCATATTGGTAAACTTTTAGGGAATGTAAAAACTCCACTACCTTTCTTAATAATAAATGCTCCATTGTCATTATTATCGCTCATTACTAATAATAAACTAGCATGTAGCTCGTGTGATGCACAGGTAGTTTTTAGAGAACCAAAATATCTTGAATGTATTATGTTTACATTACACAACTAAATCAATTAAACATACAATGACATATTAAACAAACATTAGAAATTAAAACATAAGAACAAATGATTTGTAATAATTTAACTAATCAGTAGGCAAGGATAAGTAATAACTTGCTTTGCACAATCCTAATTTTCAAAGCAAAAAAACACCTTTCACCAAATAAAACACTGTGGTCACCCAGCTCTGACCAAAACCTCCATTCACTCTCTCTCAACCATCTATGCATAATTAACCTTACCATTTCAAAACATCTTACTAAAACTCTTTTCTTGATAAGGTCCTGGTTGTGGTTGAGCTTGAGGCTTCAACTCCATGTCAAGGTCAGGATTGGCTTGCATTAGGTGAAAAAAATTATTTACTTCTTGACCATCCTAAAACATAACTAATATATATATATATATATATATATATAAAAAATAAAATGAACTCACAGTGTCATTATTGATGTCATATTCCTCCAACACGGGATAGTTTAAAGCATTTGTCCAGCACTGCTTCACATTGTCAACCTGAGATGTAAAATTAAGTTACTATAATAGCCTTAATTTTCTTCGATATCTCTACTTATACTTTAGGTCTCACTTTTCAACTGAACAATTACTTTAATTCCTTTCATACAACAGGCAACATTATATAAGAAATATAAAACAAATTTTTACACTATATATGTAAATGCCAAATACAATAATTCTAACTGGGGTGACCACATTGAACAGGGATAAAATCACCTAAAATCAAAAACCTGAAGAGATTACAATTGACTATAAATACCATATAGATATGTATATCTACATATTGCCCCGATAGTTTGAACTCTTCAACATAATGGGCATCTTCGTCTTCAACAACAGGGGCCTTGTGATCACCCTAGATAAGACAACAATGAAAATGAAACATACTATGTTTGTTATGGAGGACAACAACTTTGAAAATGGTTTTTTAAGGTTAAATATCATTTCATGTTAATTGATAATAGAGAGAAAATTATGTCTGAATTCTTATCAAGCACACACACAATACAGTGGCTTACCAAAGTAAAATTTCCCTAATTTAGGCGTTCGTTTTCCTATAACAAACAGCCTATCAGTTCAATAAGAGAAGAGCTCATGTAATATCACATGTCAACAATAAATAACGGACCGAGAAATCAGCAATATTCTCCCTTCGGTATGCTCAACATCCAAATCTGAACAAAGTGCCTCAATCCATTTTGGACTGAGTTTTCTTAACCTTTATATGGAGATCCTCCTGAACAGAAAATTCCTCTTTAATAAATTTGTTAACATTCAAAACTGGAACCCCCAATTTTTTCCACAACATCAATAAAATTGTGACACCTGGGACATTTCCTCCTCTCCACCAAAACCCCAAATGCAACGTCATTAGCATATGTCATCTCTCTACTCTATTCATATTGATACCTAACATTCCAAGGGATTCTACAGAATAATATCTTGAAATGAGGACAAACCAATCACCTCACTCACAACTAAAGGCGATTAATTCCGGTTAGGTCAAACCACCGATCCAACCCCAACAAAGTCGACTCGCATAACACGTCACACCATTTATCGAATAATTCAAGGTTAGGTTTTCCATCATGATGGATGATCAGGACTTGGGTTTCTTCGATAATTTTCTTGGTATCTTTATATTCATACTAATACATAGTCATGTAGACACACACATACTTTTAAATGTACAAATGGTATTAATCGCCACCATAATTTTATCAACTTGAAAATACTAAAAGAAAATATGATAATTTCATTAGAAGTAGTATAATGGTTTACTTCAAAAGTAAATAAAGTTGAAAAAAATTCACATTTTTGCCATTCAATAAGGCCTTTTTGGTGAGATCTAAATTTCTAATTATTTTTCTTCACAATTCCTCACAACCACTACCATATAAATAAAAATTACAAGAGTTCTTGTTCATCCAACACAAAAAATAGAAGGAAAAAAAATTCCCTACAACAAAAAGAAACATCTTGTATGCAATACTGAAAGAAACAAACGATATCATTATTAAACACAAACAACCTATAGGTTGTAACAAAGAACTAAGCATAACAATAACAAAATCACTATAAAAGAAACTATTAGGCCCTAATTAAGAGTAGGCCAAAAAGAAATTACCAAGTTTTACTAATTATTCAATTGAGATTCGTGATTTCATATTTTACTCGGCTTCTTACACCCTTCTTACACAATCTGCTTATTAACACTATGAAAACAAAACCCAAATCTAAAATTTGAAGGCGAAAAGTTCTCTATATTTGAAGAAATGATGTTAATAATTTGAACCAACAAAAGAAAATTTTCAGAAATTATATATATTAGTAAAAGAACAAAAGATTACTTGTTTTCAAGGGAAGAGTTTTTTACGTTAAATGGTGTTTTATATAAAACAATGGTTCTTTAGATGAGGAGTGGGAGTTTGTTTTGCCTGCAAAAAAGAGAGAATAAAACATTTAGTGGATTAGACAAAGAGTTGATTTAGGTGATAAATATAGATTAAAGGTCAGATAACAGGTTGTATGAAGATAAAAAAATGAATGGAGAGATCTAAAATGAAAATTAAAAGATGGAGACTAAGGTTGCATTTGTTTTTTTATCTGAATCTAAAGTCTCAATCTGAAATCTGAAGATTGAATCTGAAGTCTTAAATCTGAATCTGAAAAATATGTTTTTTTATGACTGAATTTACCTCTGAATGAATGTATTTAGACTGATTTAGACTTCAGAGTCAGACTTCAGACTGAAGTTGCAAGGTTATAAGGTCTTGATAAATTCGTAGAATACACGCACACGCAATCCAATTTTATTATTAGATATAAAGTGGTATTCTCCAATTTCAATTTAAATGCCGATTCACAAGTTTGCAAGAAAAAATTTCAATTAATGCAAAGGGATTGATGAATTGACTTAATTAAAATAAAATTATTCCAATTTTATTCATTTTGTCCTAAGCATACATCTAGGTGATTTAATAAAGCGAAATGCGAAAATCCCAACCACAACACGCCGATGTACGAGAAAAATCCAAATGGGAAAAACCTCGGACGGCTGGGCCTAGACAAAATCCACTACAATAATAGGTTTTACAATAGACTCAAAAGACTTACAAACATTGACTCACTCAAGACTTGCTTATGCCATCCTCGACCTCTGAAGTTGTAGTATGCGAAGCTCCAACGCGTTGCTCAACACTCCTCGTATTGCGGTATCCACCGAAGCCCAAAACCACTGTCTCCTCAAAGCTTGAATGCAGAGATCCACCGCAAACTTGCTTGTTGAATGTGAATTTTATTGAAGGGGTTTTGTTTGAAAAGATGATAAAAATGATGGAGATAATTTTTACCAAAAAGATGGAAGATATGAAAAAAGTTCTCTTGAGAATCATGAACTTCCTTAACATTTGAAACTGATTTTCGTCCATATAAAATAACTGAAAAAGTAGTGGGCAAAAATAGTTATAGGAAAAAATTGCTTAAAAAATAAGTTAAAAAATCAGACCTGGCAGAACTCGTTCGAACGAGGTCGTTCGAACGACTTCTCGTTCGAACGAGTTATCTAACGACGTTTCAGTTTAGAATTATAGAGGTCGTTAGAAAACTCATTCGAATGAGGTCGTTCGAACGACCTTTCTAACAAATTTCTAACGAAGTTCCAGTATAGGCTGGGGAAAGTCGTTACATCCAGGTCGTTCGAACGACCTGGATAAACTTCGAACGAGATTTTAATTTTTGCCCAAATTTGTTCAAATTTATTTCAAGGAATTTTCTTTAAGAACATTACTTATTTACGAACATTTTCTTATATGAAATATTCTTTATTAGTCAAAATAGTCCAACACATAAAATTATATTTTGGTCATATACCTTTGTAGGATAGCTAGCATGTCATGAATATTGATGACGCATGAACTTTGGATGCGATGCTTGAATCTTTGCGTTGAATGATGCTTAATGCAGAATGACCCAAAATTGTTTTGTCCAACAAAATATAGCCAATATTTCAAATGACTCGATTGGAAATTTGTCCTTGCAAATCTCCCCCCTTGGCTATTCTGGGACAAAACAGAATAATAAAAAATAAATAAAAGACAGAATTTGCTAAGCCAGCCGTCAAGCCGTTTCTAAGGCCCATCCCAAAAACCCAAAAAAGGCAGACACAAGGACAAGACTAATGAGCTGCAAAGGAGTAGGAGATGTATCCTACACACATGAAACAACAAATTCATAAACGCATGGGGAAATAGAGAATAAGTTATATATAAGACTATGTGGTAGCATATGTTGTGAATGGTACATAAAAGTCTCAATATTCAATGTTAAGAATTTAACTCCCCCTAAATTATGCATATGATCAACATTAAAATCAATTAGTAAATTCAATTAATTTATCCAACTCCCCCTAAATATGAATTCCCATTAATTAATGTTTCTCCCCCTTTTTTCCTGGAAAAGACAAAGGGATAAGGGGCCTGCAAGATAAAATAGAATAGACAACAAAGCAGGAAATAGGAAGAGAGAAGAATGACAATGAAAATACTGAGGATGCATTAAGTAAGTGGAAATGGGAAATAGTTAAGGTGCATACAAGTAAATATCCAAACCAAATGAAGCCAATACAAGGAATAAAGAAACCACTCAGCCTCACAAAAACAAATAAACAGAAATGAACAAAGCACATCAAGAGGCAGGAGCATCGGGTGGAGTGTCATCAGGAAGAGAGCTGGTGCCGGAAGAGCCTGCCCCGCGGCGCAGATCCATATGTCGAATGGCATTAAGATGCTCTAAAAGGAGAGAGTCCCGATGAGCCTGGGCTTCATCTTGACGCGCTTGTGCTTCCTTCCGGGCTGCATCTCGACGGGCTTGGGCCTCGCGGTCCTGCTGCATAGACAATATAAGCTCCTGCATAAGTGCTCGGTCCTGACGGTGATCCTCCTGAATCTGTTCAACCTGTGAACGGACAAACAAAAAATTCTCCGACTCGACGGGTGCGGGAATATGGGAAGGGGAGTGGCAATGGATAGAGCGGTAGGGGGCGGGACGACTAAGAGTAGGGTGAGAGGAAGAGGCGGAGTGGAAAGAGGTGGAGGGGGTGAGGGGAGGAGTATCCGGTGGCAAATGACCACGAGAGCGGCTGACTGAGGTCATGTCAACGGTTTAGTATTTAGTGACGGGGATATCGGTGGAGATAAGGGGACAATCGGCGGTAAGACAAAAACGAGTAATAATGGCCGCAAAAGGGAGGGCTTGTCGAGCGGGGCTGGAGGGAAGGATCCTAACAGTCCGAATCACACTAAAAAGGTAGGCGGCGAGGTCAATGTGAGCCCGAATGCTAATAGAAAACATAAGGTCCACGTGCTGTTTGGTGATTTGAGTGGTGTTTCCACGTGGGAGAAGGCAGGCACATACGATCCAATTAAGGACCATAAAGTCAGGATGTAAATGTTTATGGAAAATAGTGACAGTGCAGGGAGGGAGGAACCTAAAAACAGTGTTTAGGACAAGAGTGGCATCGGGACGTGTATCGGATGTCCAAGGGAATGTGGGATTAGTGACCCGAGGGAGGGGAAGGAGTTGAGCTATCGAGTCGAGAGAGACAATAATCTCCCGACCAAGCACCCTAGAATAAAGGTGATTATCCCTGTCTTTCATGCCAAAATAGAATTCCCGAACAAGGTCAGGAAAAACGGCATCCGTGAGAGAGAAGAGTGGGTCCCATCCTAAATCTGAAATCCACGAATGCACACTGGTGCCGTGGAGAGAGTGGAGATTAATAATTTTCTCCCTAAAAATGGAATGGGTAGCAAAAGCTTGGGTGTGATAAAGAGTGTGTTTGGAAACGGTACGCCAAGCTTAAGGTCGGGAATAGCGGCAATGTTACGTGTTTCCTCATCAGAGGACGACGAGCGTTCCTCGGGGGAATCGCTTATACGGTGTTGGCGATGGTTACGGGCCATGTAAAAATGACAGAAACTAGAACCTACCCGAACAAAGTCCAACCAAACCACCAATTACACCAAGAAACCAACAAACTAACAGAATAATTCCCATCCCCCGTTAGGAATAAAAGAAAAATTAAAAGAGAAAATTAATAAAAATTGATTAAGATAAATTCCATGAATAGTAACTGAAATTTAATTTGAGAAAAATAAAATTATCATGGAATATTTTTTAATCAGGGCAACATAAACCAATGCAGAAATCAAGATAGTCCCCAAAAAAATAGGAGAGATATACACACATTCAGAGATATCAATGTTGGGAAAAAAAATGGAAATCGATTAGAGTTTGAGAATAAGCCCCAACAACATATATATATATATATATATATATATATATATGTGTGTGTGTGTGTGTGTGTGTGTGTGTGTGTGTGTGTGTATCGATATATAGAGATGATATATACATAGATGGGGTTATATAAATATAGATATAACTATAGATAGATAGCAATATATAAGAGTATATAAATATATATAAGATATATAAGTACATATATATAAGTATATATATATATATCGTAAGAGAGCAAAAGGGGAAAAAGAATACCTTGAAGAGAGGATGAAACAGCAAGTGGAGTGATGAGAAGCAAATGTGAGGAAAAAATAAGGGGTATGGAGAGGCAAATCGTGGGAAGAGGAAGAGAGTGGAGGATAGGGAAAATAGGAGAGGGAAAATCGTGGGAGAGAGAAAAGAAGGAGAGTGCAAAATTGGAGGTGGGGAGAGTGTAAATCTGGGAAAGAGGGGTGTTGGGAAACGTGAGGAGTGTTAATGGTGAGAGGTGGAAGATTTGGGGAAGAGGGACTAACCGATTTAAACGCAGGTCGTTCGAACGAGTGATGTCGTTCGAACAAGGATTTCAAACGAGTGATGTCGTTCGAACGAGGATTTTGAACGAAGTCACAGTAGCACTTCGTTAGATAACTCATTAGAAGTTTGTTCGAACGAACTTTGTCATTCGAACGGCATTTCGAACGAAGTGACAAAAAGAGGATCAGTGAATTCGTTAGAAATCTCATTCGAACGAGAATTTCTAACGAAAATAAATAATTTTTAAACAACAATATCATAAAATAGAGTTAAAAATACCATAATATCAGGAATTGGGAAGGCCAGAACAATGCCAAAATGTAGATTGTAATAATCCTAGCTTGTGGCAACATATCCAAATAGTGGGAGCGAGAATGTAAGGGTGTGAACAATACGAGTGAAAGTTTTTAGCCACAATAATGTACAAATGCGTAATGCCAAACAATATATACGCGCAATATTCACTCAGATTAGCCTTGTGTCAAAAATGAAATATTGTTGAACACTTAACCACGAATGTAACAAGCATACAAACTAGATGATTCTCTCGCCAATAATGTCACAATGAGAAAGCAATAAATCGATGAAATGTGCATGCCCATTGATCTTCAACTTATATCCCCCATGAGTAACAATAGATTGAGACTAATCTTTTTAAAGAATCAATGACGCCTTTTATTTTGGCCTTGGCATTATATATCATTTTCAATGCTTCTATTTGAGCCACACAGCTGAGAATGCAAATGGTGTCTTTTCACGCAAAAACTTTTATGCTTTTCACAACCCGATTCCATTTCTTGAAACGGAAACCAACCGGAAGAATGTAATCATTTTGTTTCAATCCGGGCAACGGATGATCATGCACAATTTCGATTCCTTATAAGGGATGTGACAGGATTGAGAAGACAACACCAAATATCATTTCACAATTTGAAATATTCCGTGTACGGTGTGTGAAAAAGGCAAGATGAGAGTAAATCACAAAAGTATATATCATAAAAGAGTGTTATTGTGCACAAGATAAACAATGTATGGATTAACTACTCATCGGAAGCCACGTGAACATGGGAAAAGATAGGGATTTGAATACATAGACCACAAAGCCATATGGACAAAAATTTTAAAGCTTTTCTAACCATTCCCGTTTTCCTTGAAAATAAAGAAAAAAATATTTTTGAGATTTTGAATAAAATATATACAAAGGAAATCTAGTTCATAGGTATAAAATTATACAAGAGAAGCAACCTAAACTAGATAAACGACTTCGATTTCAATCAATGGAGCCAACCCCAATTGATTTCCTAAGCTTTTCAAACCTAAGTGCATCTAGAGTTTTAGTAAAGACATCGACCAATTGTTGATCGGTAGGAACGGAGCTTAAAGAAACAATTTTCTCTTCAACCAAGTCACGAATGAAATGTTCACGGATCTTAATATGCTTGGTTCTAGAATGTTGAACGGGATTACAAAAAATATGAATTGCACTAGTATTATCACAATATATAGTCATAGTGCCTTGGGAAATACCGTAACCTTCCAACATTTGTTTCATCCAAATGAGTTGAGTGCAACAACTCCCGGCGGCAATGTATTCGGCCTCTGCCATGGACAAAGAAATAGAATTTTATTTCTTGCTCATCCATGAGACAAGTTCACTTCCAAAATAGAAACAACCGCCAGATGTACTTTTACATCCATCAACATCTCCTGCCCAATCGGCGTCTGAATATGCCGATAAATAATCATTGGTGTCAAAAGAGTACCAAATGCCAAAAGACAGGGTCCCACTAACATATTTGATGATACATTTAATAGAAAGTAAATGAGACTCTTTTGGTACGGCTTGATAACGAGCACAAACTCCTACACTAAAGGAAATATCCGGACGACTCGCAGTTAGGTAAAGTAAACTACCTATCATACTTCTAAAAAGAGTATGTTCTACATCCTTTCCGTCGGTATCCTTACTAAGTTTAATAGATGAACTCATAGGAGTACGAGCATGTTTAGCGGATTCGAGTTTAAATTTCTTAACGAGGTCTTTAGCATACTTAGTTTGAGACAAAAATATCCCACTTTTGAGTTGACGAACTTAAAGACCTAGAAAGAAAGTAAGTTCACCTACCATACTCATCTCAAATTCATTGTGCATTTCTTTTGAAAAAAATTTGAGTATGTTTATCACACGTAGACCCAAACACTATGTCATCGACATAAACTTGAGCAACAAGGATACCTTTTTTTCATCATGCCGAACGAAAAGTTTCATATCTACTCCCCCTCTCAAAAAGCCACGATAAAGGAGATAAGAGGTGAGTCTTTCATACCAAGCATGGGGAGCTTATTTCAAGCCATATAGAGCTTTCTTTAGGAAGAAGACATGAGTAGGGTGTTTTGGGTCCTCAAACCCTTTTGGTTGTTCAACATATACTTCCTCTTGAATAATACCATTTAAAAAGGCACTTTTTACATCCATTTGATATAATTTAAATTGAAGGTGACATGCTATGGCAAGTAAAAGGTGAACTGATTCTAACCTAGAAACAGGAGCAAAAGTGTCTTCAAAGTCAACACCTTCTATTTGGGTATATCCTTGAGCAACTAATCTAGCTTTATTTCGAACAATGACACCATTTTCATCCATTTTATTTTTGAAAATCCATTTAGTGCCAATGACATTGGTATTAGAAGGCCTAGGGTATAATTCCCAAACATCATTTTTCTTAAATTGAAACAGTTCTTCTTGCATAGCATTAATCCAATGTTCATCTTTTAATGATTCTTTAAAGTTTTTAGGTTCAATTTTAGAAGTATAGCATAGATAGGTAACATCATTTTCTAATTGCGCTCTAGTCTTGACACCTACCTCGGGATCTCCTATAATTTGAGAAGTGTCATGACTTTTATGCACCCAAGGAGTAACTTCCCTTTTCTCAGTAGTTGGAACAACCAAATCATTTTGAGATTCAATACTTTCAACATTTGACACAACATCACACTCACATGACAAATCTTCCTCATTATTAATTGGTGTGGCCGGAGAATCATCTTTTATGAAAACATTAATGAATTCCATTACTTTAGAGTTACTTAAGTTGAAAACTCTAAAGGCTCTACTATTTTGAGAATATCCTATAAAAATACCTTCATCAATCCTTGAATCAAATTTGCCTAGAAGTTCTCTATCTCGAAGAATATAAAATGGACTTACAAACACTCTAAAATAGGACAAATAAGGTTTCTTACCCATCCACAATTCATAAGGAGTTTTGTTAGTGTTAGGATGCAAATAAACTCTATTTACTGTGTGACATGCAGTGTTAACCGCTTCGGCCCAAAACCTACGGGCCACATTTCTCCCTAGGAGCATAAATCTTTCCATTTCTTGGATCGTTCAATTTTTTCGTTCAACTATACCATTTTGTTGAGGAGTTCGAACGGTCGAGAGTTCATGTTTTATTCCTATTTCATCAAAGAAGGCATTCACACCGGATTCCTTGAATTTGGTTCCATTATCACTCCTAAAGCAGTTTATGGTAACACCGTGAAGATTTTGAAGAGCTCTACATTTAACAGTAAGAAAGTCAACTGTTTCAGATTTTTCTCTTAGAAAGCCTACAATAGAGTATCTAGAGAAATCATCCACCATAACTAAGATGTGTCTTTTTCCTCCTATGATCTCGGTACGAGTGGGACCCATAAGGTCCATGTGTATCAATTCTAAGACACGAGATGTTGTTATAGAGTTTAACTTTTTATGAGGACTTTTAATTTGTTTTCCAAATTGACACGGTCCACACATGGTGGACGTTGGCTTTCCTAGTGGCGGTAAGCCATGAACTAGTCTTTTCTCACAAGTCTGTTAAGATCTCTAAAGTTAACATGACCTAATCTTTGATGCCAAAGATAGGTAGATAAGGCTTTTACATTATTGCAAACTAAAGAAGATTTAGGAATGATTCCATAGCAATTGTCACTAGTTCTAACACCATGTAAAATCGATTCACCTGACTGATCATAAACGATGCACTCCGATTGACTAAATTTCACATCAAGATTATCGTCACATAGTTGCATAATACTTATCAAATTAGCCTTTAGACCATCAACATAAATAACATTTTCAAATTTAGGGAATCCAGAGATTTTAATAAATCCTCTACCAATGATTTGCGACTTTCTACCATCCCCAAAAGTTACTTTACAATCTTTATGGTTTTCGAGAGTGGTAAATAGAGATTTATCGCCAGTCATATGTCTAGAACAACCACTATCAAAGTACCATTGAGAGGTATTTTGTGCCTTTAGTGCAACGTGAGCAACTAAAGCTTTCTTGGTTTGATTTTTCTTAACCCAAGCTTGAGTTGTTTTCTTCCCTTGATTGGCTCTAGTCTTATAATTAGAATTATTTCCTTGGACTTTAGAAAACCTAATAAACTCCCCCATTAGACTTTTAGAAGTATTGACTAGATACTCGACATGATTCTCATGATTAGCTAAGGATCTATAGGGTTGTTTTGTATTTGTGAATTGAGGGTTCTTTCCAAGTTTGTAGCAAAAATCTTTAAGATGACCCCATTTATGACAATATGAGCATACACAGGGTTGGTTTGGGCCAGCTTTTAAAGGTTGCTTAGACGAATTTACTTTAGGAACTTTAAATTTTGTAACAAACTTAGCAACAGGTTCAGTTTTGACTTTTGAAGAATTTCCTTCTTCATATCCTATACCCTTTCTCTCTTGATAACCTTTCTCCTTATATCCTAAAACAGGACCTAGAAACAATTTTCCCATTCTTCCTGAATTATCCTCGAGTGTGACTTTAACTTCACGAGAGGACTCAAGATCTTCTTCAAGTTGGGATATTTTAGCTTCTAGAGATGTTCTAATTTCTAGAGACCCATTAAGATCTTTGTTAACACCTTCTAAAGAGATAATTAAGTCACATTTTTCTTTTCCAATCAGGATAAGCTTTTCAGAAAGAGATATCTTAATTTCCTCGAGTTGACTGACTAAAGCCTCCTTCTCCTTCAGGCCTTTCAACTCTTTTTATAAAGTTAAGACTTTAAAGGTTAATCTTTTGTTGACTTTTTGATTGCAAAGAGATTCATTGTAGAGTTCGGAATAAGCAGATTGTAGTTCACTCTCATCTATATCACTATCACTCTCTTTTTCATCACTACTAGTAGAATGAGTAGAAACAACCTCAAGATTTTGTTCGAAATTGTCAACATTAAGGTATGAGACACTCGAATTACTAGCATGGCTCACCATAAAGGCAGTGAAGTTATTTCTAGACGGGTTAAAGTCATCAGAGTCTTCAGACTCATTATCACTGTCACTTAGAGTAGCATTGTAAACATCTTTTTCTTTGCCTTGTCTTTTAAGTTTTGTAGGGCACTCGAAAGCTCTATGACCACGTCCCTCACCTTTAAATCATCTCTTCGAATCATCCTTTTTAAAGCTGTCTTTATTGAACTTCATTGGATCCTGATTAGTGAATTTTTTATTTCCTCCTTTGTTTTTATTCTCAAATTTAGGTTTTTCAAATTTAGAGTTTTGTTTTTTAAATTTGAGATATTTTTTAATTTTTTTAGCAAATAAGGCTATATCATCAGGATCAAAGTCATACTCATCAGAATCAGACACATTGACTTTCTTAACATTTAAAGCAACTCCATTATCTTTCCCTTTGTTATCTTTAGGAAACATATCTAGTTCATAAGTTTGCAGATCACCAACAAGTTCTTCAAGTTTTAAAGTATTCAGGTTTCCTAAAGAATTAAGAACAGTGACTTTAGGAATGAATCGCTTAGGAAGACATCTAAGTATTTTCTTAACAACACGATTTTCAGGTATTTTTTCACCTAAGTTAAAGCAGGAGTTAACTATGTTAGATAAACGAGAATAAAACTCATCAAATGTTTCAGTTTCTTCTATGGTGATCGTTTCAAATTATGTAGTTAAATTTTGATGTTTTGATGCTTTAACAACACTTGTTCCCTCATGAGTAACTTGGAGAATGTTCCAAGCTTCCTTCGACGTTTTGTACATCATTATAGGACGAAATTCATCGGGAGACACGGAACCAAATAAGGCATTTAATCCTATAGAGTTAAAGTTACACCATTTTAGATCTTCCTCACTCCACTGTTCAACAGGAGTCAAAATACGTTCATCATTAACAACCATAGTAGGAGGGGATCATCCTCTTTCAACAGTAACCCAAACACGTTCATAAATAGATTTAAGAGCGGATTTCATACGTGCTTTCCAATAGGTATAATTTGTTCAATCAAACAAAGGTAGTCTATTCGACGAAAAACTATCCATATAACCTCCAGGATTCATCTAAATAACCTTTTGAAACAAGCTCTGATACCAATTTGAAGTTGCAAGGTTATAAGGTCTTATTTAATTTCGTAGAATACACACACACGCAATCCAATTTTATTATTAGATATAAAGTGGTATTCTCCAATTTCAATTTAAATGCAGATTCACAAGTTTGCAAGAAGAAATTTCAACTAATGCAAAGGGATTGATGACTTGACTTAATTAAAATAAAATTATTCCAATTTTATTCATTTTATCCTAAGCATACATCTAGGTGATTTAATAAAGCGAAATGCGAAAATCCCAACCACAACACGCCGATGTACGAGGAAAACCCAAATAGGAAAAATCTCGGACGGCTGGGCCTAGACAAAATCCACTACAACAATTGGTTTTACAAGAGACTCAAAAGACTTACAGACATTGACTCACTCAAGACTTGCTTATGCCATCCTCGACCTCTGAAGTTGTAGTATGCGAAGCTCCAACGCGTTGGTCAACACTCCTCGTGTTGCGGTATCCACCGAAGCCCAAAACCACCATCTCCTCAAAGCTTGAATGCAGAGATCCATCGCAAACTTGCTTGTTGAATGTGAATTTTATTGAAGGGGTTTTGTTTGAAAAGATGATAAAAATGTTGGAGATAATTTTTACCAAAAAGATGGAAGATATGGAAAAAGTTCTCTTGAGAATCACGAACTTCCTTAACATTTGAAACTGATTTTCGTCCATATAAAATAACTGAAAAAGTAGTGGGCAAAAATTGTTATAGGAAAAAATTGCTTAAAAAAATAAGTTAAAAAATCAGACCTGGCAGAACTCGTTCGAACGAGGTCGTTCGAATGACTTCTCGTTCGAACGAGTTATCTAACGACGTTCCAATTTAGAATTATAGAGGTCGTTAGAAAACTCGTTCAAACAAGGTCATTCGAACGACCTTTCTAACGAACTTCTAACGAAGTTCCAGTATAGGCTGGGGAAAGTCATTAGATCCAGGTCGTTCGAACGACCTGGATAAACTTCGAACAAGATTTTAATTTTTGCCCAAATTTGTTCAAATTTATTTCAAGGATTTTTCTTTAAGAACATTACTTATTTACGAACATTTTCTTATATGAAATATTCTTGATTAGTTAAAATACTCCAACACATAAAATTATATTTTGGTCATATACCTTTGTAGGATAGCTAGCATGGCATGAATATTGATGACGCATGAACTTTGGATGCGATGCTTGAATCTTTGCGTTGAATGATGCTTGATGCAGAATGATCCAAAATTTTTTTGTCCAACGGAATATAGCCAATATAACAAATGACTCGATTGGAAATTTGTCCTTACACAGACATAACTCTACATCTTAATCATTCAAAGCCAAATATAATCGTTATCCTCTTAATAACTTAAAAAAAAAATTTGGTACCTCTTAAATCTAAATGGTTCAGATTCAGACTTAAGAGGTAAAAACAAACAACACCTAAAACTACCAGTAGCAGGTTGTTAGTATTCCTTTTAAATGAGACATTTACTTGGGCGGTGTATTGAAGGGATATGAATGGTCTGAAGGGGAAATAAAATTGGGAAGAGGAATAAAACCTCACATCCAATTGAAAAACAAAGTTTAAGAAAGCAATTTCCACGTGGTGCAAAATGGGAAAGAGCTCTCGTTTTTATATAATAATATTTATGGGTGGCACTATTCCCACACCCTCAACATTCTCTTCCATACTTTTTTCAAATATTTGATATAAAAAGACTGTTTTTTTTTCATTTTATTAGAATAAAATATAATTCTAAAATATAGATAAGATAAAATTTACACTTTGAGATGAAATATATTATTATTATTACTACTATTATTATTATTATTATAATTTTTACATTAACATATTATTAATTTTTAAATTAGACTATAGTACATTTCATGAATTTATTAGAACTTTACTACATATTTTTTTGCTAACTATGAAACTTTCTTTACAAAAAATGATATTTGATGACATTTAAAGCAACTTTTAACCTAAAAAAGGTTGAAATGAAAAAAACAACTTTTTAACCAAAAAAAAAACAGTTTTTGAACATGAAACGGTTTTTAACAAAAGAAAACAGTTTTAACAGAAAAAAAAAAAAAAAAAAAAACTATTTATACGATAAAACCAGTTATAAAAAAATTAATAAAACAAAACATGTTTTAGCAATTTCTAACAAAACAAAACAACTTTTAACAAAATTAAAACACTTTATAACAAAGAAACAATATCTTAAAAAATCACTTTTCATAGAATAAAATTATTTAAATTATGTTTTAAGTAAAATGAAAATACTTTAGTAAAAAAAGAGCAATTTTTAACAAAATTGTGTTTTTAAAAAAAATGTTAAAAACTATATTGTTATGGTAATTTTTTTTTTTTTAAAAACTTGTTTTTTTGTTATAAACTGTTTTAATTTTGTTAAAAAGGTTTTTTCATTAAAACAGTGTTTATTTTGTTAAAAACAGTTTTATGTTCAAAAAATGTTTTTCGTTTAATATTGTTTTTGTTAAAAAAACTCTTTTTTTCATTGTAATCTTCTTTTCTTCTGTTAAAAATTGTTTAAATCTCACCAAATAATATTTTTTTGTAAAAAAAGTTTCATATTTAGATATGAAATATCTAGCAAGTCTAATAAATTCATAAAATGTTATATGATCTAATTAAAAAAAAATTAGTAATATGTTTAAATAAAAAATGAAAAGAATATTAAAGTTATATTTTATCTTAAACTCTAAATTTTATCTTACTTAAATTATATTGTATTTTAATGAAATGGGAAAAGGGTATTTTTGTCTTTGTATTTTAAGTTTTTGAAAAGGGTGTGGGGGAGGATGTTAAGGGTGTGGGAATAACCACACCCTAATAAATGCTCCATTATCATTATTATCACTCATTAATATTGTTATTATTAATATAATTATTTTTAATGATAGTACTCATACCCTTTATTTTTAATATAAAAATTATGACCCTATAAATTTATTATTTCAAAAAGGGAGATATAATACTTGTAATCGAGAATATTATTTTAAAATAAAAAGAGAGTAATATTATTAGTAATCCTAAATTGAGATCTAAAATTAGGAAACACCCTAATTATACTTATTTATATTCTAAAGGGTTCGAGGAATAACTTTGGATTCCCGTTTAGGAGTTTTGGGATGCGTACCTAAGGTAAGTAATTCATCTACCCCTCTCCACATTTTATGTGCATATGTGCTAAAATCATTTCGTTTAAAATTACTAGGAATTAAAAAGGAATTATATTAACTTAAAATTTGGAATATGAAATGAAAACATGGAAAAGAGTAAATTCAGTCTTACGCATACGATAAATTATAAACATAGACATTCGGGTATTAAACTTAAATTTGTAATTAATGCACATTAGATTTTCATATGCTTTATAGATATGTACCATACGCTTTGATAGTTGTACCCCAACATTAGACTCATTATGTTACATACGCTATCAATAGAATATATATTTGATGATCCGAACCCCCTTTTTATGAGGATTAAGGAATTTATGTACTTATGCTTAGGACAACTTTATTAAATTAGCGTTGCATGTACTCTGAGACTTATGCACGGATTATTACCGACTAATTATTTGTGAAATGATAAGTTGACATCGGACTCGGAAGTGAATGACTTACCCGCATTTACCCTTTATCTCACTCTCCTAACATACCTTAGTAAATTGTGTCCTATATTCTTCCGCTCTTAAACGAAAGTGTATTGAGAGGGTTCCTTGTTTGGATTTCACTACGGTGATACACCCCACACACGTAGTTTCGACGCGTACGGTCGAGACGGCCAAAAGATCAAAATAAAATTTAGATAATTCCTATATACTTATTTATTTTATGCGTATCCTGGTAAAATTATTCCATTGTCCCATTTACTAATTAGAGACCCCCGTGACTTCATATTAGATATGTAAGTAAGAGATTTGCAAAACTGAGATTGAATGTAATCTAGTAAGATATTAAAAAGGAGAAATAATTACTAATTATGAATCTAAATGAGCTATGGGATGTAAAGGGGATGAGTTCTAGGGGGCTTTCCCATGGTTATCCTGGATATTACGAATGAGATTTATATTTGCATGAGTTACTAAGCAATGTAGCAGGGTGGCGATAGATTTTTCGGCAATGCTAAACTTATGATTAGATATTCTGGATTGATGTATGTATTTACGATGTGGCGTAGCAAGGTGGTGATGGGCTTTTCGGCATTGTGAAATCTTCGTAAAAGGAGTTGATTTTAGATTGTACTGTCCCATAATTGTATGAATACAAATTATCTAATAATTACTTTGTAACTAAGTAATCTAATGACCTATTAATGGTATATTAATTTGTGAAGATATATCGTTGTTATGTTCCACTTATGAAACATGGACCGATGTGACTTTAATACTTATTCATATAATTTTTTGAGTTACGTAGCCTTATTACTTACTAGGGTTTTGACCCATTTATTTTTACGTCAATATCAGGTGCTATTCATGGAGCCGTAACATAGTCTTTTTGTCTTACCAGCATTATCTCATCTACTTAGGATACCCATGTTTATTCAGACTCTGTATACACATTGAGATTTTCTGTGAGAATTTGCACTTTTGATGATTTAGAGGGTAGGGTTTTTATTAAAGCTATTTGAGGATTTTCATATATCTTCTATATTATTGACTTATCTCTTTTGACCTCTTAGGCTAAGAATGTTATTGTTTCTTTAAATTCCCTGATGATTTTTGTGAGTGCAGAAAATATCACAATAGAATAATTACGAAGCAATATCAGATGGAAAGCAATTAATCGATCACACAACACAAAATATACGTGGTTCGACAATGTTCCTACATCCACAGAGAGGCTATTATTTTTATTAATATCTCTCCAAGGTTTTTTGTTACATCCTTTTGCCCCGGGTCAGGGTTTACAATTTATAGGTGTCTCAAAGTAGAGATTTAGTTGTTCAATGAACTCAACAAACTTGTTGGATAGCTACGTAACTGCCCTTGAATATCTCTCCGAGATTGTTGGGGATTGATTCTTATTTATCTTTGTATATTTGAGCATATGTAAAATATGTGGTCAATCAATAATTGACTTTGAGTTGGGACGGGCAACTTTAGACCTTTTGGGATTGTTCGTCTTCTTTAATGGACTCTAATAAATGGGTCCCCACAATTGCCCCTAAAAATTTTGGTCTTTTTGAGTTGTGGGACAATAAATTTTAACTAGACAATAGATCTTGTAATTGGAAATGGTATTTTTGTAGATTAAGGAAAGTTAATGAGGGCAAGCTTACCACGAACTAAACACCATGGCATACATGTAATTCTCTTGAATGAGCGAGAGTGCTGTTGTCCGACCAGACATTTGAACCGCCAAAAATCATTTGGGAGATTGTGTTTAATCATTGCCATCAGGATTCAAACCGGAGATACAACCCCTTGCATCAGTTCAATTTAGTCCACCTTATTTCTTGTTTGCTAAGCTTTGCAAATTTCATCTTCCTTGGTGTCTTCTTTTCCTCTCAGAGCTTCGTCAATCCTTATAAGTTCAGCTCACATTTTCTTAATTTTTGTCTTCTTGGAATCTCTTTGCAACTGTAGCTATGGTTCTTGCATATTCATGGTAAAGCTTGATAATAAATCGGTAGAAGAATTTAAGAAGAAGTATAATATTCCTAATTGGATAGAAATAAACTTTGCCTCCTTTCCTATAAACATGTGTGACGTTAAAGGAGGGCACTATATTCATACCCTTATGATCACCTAAGGGGGTTTTACCTCTCCGCCAAACCCTCTTTTCCTTGATTTTTTTAGATACTTTAAAGTAATTCCTTCTCAATGTACTCTCCCAATGTGTGGAAAATAGTGAATGGGGTGCATATAATTAATGCCCTATATGACACAAAATTGGGTCTTCATGAAATCGGTTACTGTAACGTATGGTTGAGAACAAGTGATGGCCTTATGTAATTGAAGACCAGGAAAGCTGACCGAGTTCTAGTGGTAAATTTTCCAGATTCGCATGGATTACTGGGGCCAAGTTTTTATTGCCAAAGATTGGCAACGTCTTCTTATTCGTGCGGGCGAGAGGCAAAGGGGCCCAGTAATCTTTGACTAGGGAGATGAGCATTAAGTCATTGCTTTTTATTTTATTATTGTGTCATTTGGTCTTCTTTTTTCTTTTGTATTTTAACAGTTGTTCTTTCTTCATTTTGCAGTTCGTATAAAGAATCTTGAGCCTAACATTAGTGAGATCAATGTTGATGAGCTTCTGAAGGCTTGGAATCTCAAAGAGGGGTTCTCTGATGCATCCTAGGTCAGCATCTTTTCTATTGGAGTATACAAATACTACAACCATATTTATTATTCATTATATTGGTGAAGTTCATAATTTTAGAGCTACTGAGATTGGTCCTTTTGAGTTAATCGATGTTGAAGAGGAAAGCCTATAAGACGAAGAAGAAGAAGAAGAAGAAGAAGAAGAAAAAGAAGAAGAAGAAGAAGAAGAAGAAGAAGAAGAAGAAGAGGAAGAAAATGAAGAGGAAGAGGGATGAGAAGAAGAAGAAAAAGGAGAAGAAGATATGGTCCTCTTATAAAAAGGAGAAATATAAAATTTCTTATTGATGATGATGATCAGATTGTCTTATCTGATCGGATCCCATCCCTGAAGATATCTGCAACTAATTCCCCTAAGGGAAGTGGTTCTAGCTCAACAGGTAAGGGGATAGAAAATAAGAAGGAAAAAGATAAGAAGAAAGAAGAGAAAGAAAGAAGGAAGGGGAGAAAAAGAGAGATGAAGAGAGGAGAGAGGATAAAAGGAGGCTGATCCTAAGAGCCTCTCTTACTGTAGGTGCTGAGGGGGCTAGCGTAGGTGATGTCCCATCCTTTGCCCCCAACCTTTTGAAGGGGCAGTGATCTCTACCAATCACAAGCTTTCATTAGGGCATGGCCCTGGTAGGTCTCCTATATAACTTGATTTTAGCAATTCATTTTCATTTTTCTTTTGTACTAACCTTGTGGTGTTATTTCCCTTGTGCAGTTGTTATCTTATTTCACGACTTTCCTGGACGATCATGCTGATAAGTCCCGGAATGAGCAAGAGTTGAAAGATGATCTCAAGGCTGAGAAGAAGGCCTTTGAGGAGGCTCTCCAGGCGTGGGAGTTAAAGAAAAAAAAATGTCCAAGGTCCATGACACACTCAAGGAGAACAATAAGACGATGGTTAATGAAAAAACTAAGCTGACCGAGTCAAACGGAGCTTTATTTAACAAGGTTGTCAAGCTAGAGAAGGAACTTGCTCAAGAAAAAGATGCGACCTACCGTGAGGTATTTAACAAAGATTATGATAACATCGACCAACAGTTGGCCTACGGGTGCATGGTATTCTTCAAGAAGGGATGGGATCAAGCCTTGAAGGATGTTAGGACTCCTACAAAATTTGAGATAAGGGATGGGATTAAGCCTTGAAGGTTGTTGGGACTCACGCTGAATCTGAGATGTGCAACCTTCATTCTCCTGGTCCTGATCCTTTTGAGGAGGATGATCAAGGTGGCGACCAACCAGCTAGTCATACCGAGATCGTTCATACTGAGGTTGGTCTGGTCGATGGTAATGATAAGGAATAACTAGTCGTCAATAAGGGAAAGGCCATTAATGATGATGATCAGGTGACTAATCAAGGCTCGTAGACTAGGATTTTGTCTTTTCCTTATACGATATTACTTTTGTCAGTTTGTAACTGATTTTGGGAACTTAGTGTATTGGCCTTTGGCCACCATTTCATGATAAATGAGAATGGAATTTCTTCTTTTCTGCATGTGTTTTACTTGATTCCCCGTGTTTTAATGGTTTTGCTTCTGACCTGGTGATATCATTTGTAGTCCGCTGATTTAGGTCGATATATATCTCCTAACTCTTAATTGGGGAAGATTCTTGGACAAAATATTAGCTTGAAAGATTGCAAATCCTTCGTAAAGATTTGCAAGTCCTTAAGGGTAAGGAATGAGTAATACAAGAACTAGATTGAGATGATTGCAAAAACTAAAAGATGATCTTCAAGAGATGGGGGAGATGGGTGCCTCAGTACAAGAAGACGTAAATTCCCTGAGGGCCAAGCTCCTAAAGAAAATTGAGGCCGACCAAGTGGGCAAAGTCCTTCAAATCGAGAATAATGCCTTGAGGAAGGAGGTTGCTAGTATGAAAAGCTTAGTGGTTGTGCTTATAGGGAATGTCAAAAAGTTGAGGTGTATATTCAAGATGGGATATCGAGAAGCCTGAGGAGAGGGTTATAATGTTGGTTGGGCAGATGCCCTAGCAAGTCTTAAGGAGGCTGAAGAGGTTGCCTTTACTCAATGATATTTGAGTTCCCTCAAGGAGGTGATGGCTCAAAAGGAATCTAAGTTACGGTATCAATACCAGATTGAGTGTGCTGCCTATCGACATAACCCCTTCTCAAAGGATGATGAATAGATTCCTATTGACGCCATTCCTACCCAACTTTTAAAACCTGACCTCGATAAGGAGGTAGAAGAACTTGTCCCAAAACCAAATAATGGTCAGAGAGTGATTGTGGTAGAGTATCTTTCTCGTCATCCCAGACCCTCTTAGGCCCTTAAGTATTCTTCAGTTTTCACCTAAATGTAACTTCTCATTATGAATGAAAAAGTGTTATTTACTATTTTTGTTCTTTAAGCCTGTGATGACTAAACATTCATATTAGTTTACTGCGTAACACTTAATCAAACACTTCTTTATTTTTAGTTTTGTCATTTTTTGCATTTTAGTTGACTAAATGGTATTAAAAGATAATGTTGTTTTATGTTTAGAGAATCTCCCAGTCCTACATGTCTTGACAATGTCATTCCATCTACTTTACCTTTTAGGTTGTGTCGTCATATTTCCTTAGGCCTAAGTAAGATGATGGCGAGAATGAACCTGAAAGCTGGGTCATCCGATCGATTTGGGTTTTTGCGACCAATAAAGTTGGAGACTAAACTAAGTTGTCTTTGTTGCCTAAGGATCCTCTATAGGGATTTTTATGGTCGTCGAGGCAACCCCTGAGGTCCCTTGTGTTTATAACAAGAACTTTAGGGATGTAGCAATCTAAATGAGTTTAATGACTTGCTATTTTTGCAACGAACCCTGTTCGGCATGCTAAGTTCTCTGTTTTGAAAACAAATTGAATAAATTATTGTATTCTCGGGATTTTAGCTATGTACGAAGGAGGTATTGTTTGGAAAAGGTGCATATTAATGAGATATTACTAATAAAAGTTTAAGCAGTCAATGTAAAAATGTGAAATTGAAGGGGCCAATCCATCCTCTATTCATTGAACACTATTTCAGCAACATAAGCTTTGAAAATGAAAATTTTTCATAAACTAAACATGCTAGTAAAGATCAAGAAGATTTAAACGTAAAACTTCTTGAGATTGGTTGCATTCTATGCTCTCGGTATCTCCCTGGCCTCCAGCATTTCTATGTGATAAGATCCTTAATGGTCATCCCTCGTTACTTTAAAAGGTACTTCCCAATTTGGCCCCAATTTGCCTTTCAATGGTTTTACAGCATTGTCAAGGACTTTTCTTAAGACATAGTATCCTACCTGGAATCTCCTTAGGTTGACTTTCTGGTTGTATTTCCTGGACATTTGATACTAATAAGAAGCAAGCTTGATTATGGCCTACTCCCTACGCTCATCTATCAAGTCAAGTTCAGCGAGTAAAGCATCATCGTTTATCCCATGGTCGACCAGGATGGTTCTCATCATGGGGAGGCATGCTTCAAGTTGAATGACAACTTCCATTCCATATGCCAATGATAAAGGTGTTTCTCCAATCGATCTTCTTAGCGTAGTACGATAAGCCTAGAGGACATGGGGGAGTTCGTCTACCCATGCACCTTTTACCTTTTCTATCCTTTTCTTCAGACCATCTAGCATGGTCTTATTGGAAGCTTCTGCTTGACCATTTCTTTGGGCGTATGCCACTGAGATGAAATGGTTATTTATCCCATGTTAATCGCAGAAGTTCTGAAACAACCTTTTGGATTATGTTAATTGCATCTCTAGCTTAATGCACACACTTTCGTGGTTTTCAAAATATTTTGAGAAGTGTTTCATGGTGAGACTATGATGTGTTAAAACCATTTTGTGTTGCGTGATAAAGTTGTGGAAAAATATTTTTAGAAGAAGTTAGTTTTGGTTATGCTAAGAACTGTGCATAATGCCACTTTGGGTTAGAGTGCGCATGCCTAGTTGGTTCACTTGCTACTTTTGTATCTTAATCAATGTGTTTTCATAACTACATTGGTTGCTCGTGCGCACACTTGTCACATTTTTCTTGTGACTTTATGTGAACTGTGTGCATGTGTTTTCTGGATTAGCGTGCGTAAGCTCTTCGCAGCTGGAAAAAACATTTTTACTATAAATAATATTCCCACTCCTATTTTAAAAGATATATTATAGAGATCATTTAGAAACAAATTCTTAAATACTTTAAGTGTATTTTCAAGGAGTCTTCTCTACACACCCTTCCCTAATCACTTTTTGAGAGTAAAACCTAGATCTCTACTTTAGATATATGATTTTGTGAAATTTGAGTGTGTTGAGAGGTTTATTTTATGCACTAATTCTAGACTCAAATTACTTGAGATATGAATTTGATCATATACTCCAGATCTAAAAAGAGGCAGGCAATCTATTAGGTCTCCTGGCTTGTGGTACAATCCTAAGGAAGGGAGCGACTTCCCCATGTGCTTGATGGGTTTCGGGCATGAAACTGATTCAAATTGGGGGAGAGTTACGATATTCATATGTGATTTCTTATTAGGAGAGAATGGGGAGAGAGATATTTTCTTGTATCTTGTAAAATTTCATTCCAAGTTGAATTAGAAATAAATAAAAAATCAAAGTTTTTCCTTGATTTTTTTCCTCATGAGGTGATTTGATTCATAAATCCTTATGTTATGTGTTGTTTTTGTCTCGTTGCTTTTTTATTCATCTCCACATATAACTTTTGGAGCTATATCTAAGTTAGATCTACATTAATTGAACTTAGGAGTTGCATATAGTCACCCTTTAACATTATTAACTTAGATCACCTTGCTTAAGTGTTACCTTGTAATTGGTTCATTAATTAATTTGCCTTGTTGATTTTTGTGTTGACACTTGTTCAATTGAAGGATTGTTGTATTGTCACTCACCACACTGAGTTTGTGTTTTAACTAGGACTGCTAAAATTAAATCATAGATTTATGGATCTAAAAGTTTTTAATCGGATTCTTTTAAATAACCTATTCACCCCTTTTAGATTGTGTGCCACTTATTTCTGCACTTCAATGGAATCAAGAGGGGCTTGAGTCATCCTCCATAAGACTCTCATCAACCGATTCTTGTGAAGTAAGAGTGTATTTATAAGTACTCGATATATGGAAAAATGAGACATAACTGAATTAAATATGGGTTTATTTTCATTATCATGGATCATAATACACTCGGACCACTTAAATTGAGATACCATAGAGGTATGTTTAAAACCACTTTACCCTAGTGCTTAATAACTATGAAAGGCTACTCAATATACCTTAATATATAATGAGTTTCAAACATTGTCACTGAGACTTTGGGATATACCCGAGCGATGCTGTGTTTTGAGGTAGGATAAAAACTAAGGTCTCTAGATGATCCCTAAATATCATGTAGGAGCATTCATGAAATACTATTATTATAAACTCATAGAGTAAAACAAATAAGAATCATCTAGTTGTCATGGGGAGAGGATCATAAAAAAATCGCTCAGGTCCCCATAAAAGTGACCATTGTAGTATAGTGGGTTAAAGATCCACGTCAGTGAGTTGCAATTTGGTGGAGCCCACTAGATGTATAATTACCAGACTAATTGTATGCACAGTCCGGATCTTGCTTGTGGTGGGGGCGATGAAAGCTGCCAATTTTTTTATGTAAAAACAATAAAATTGGTCATGTGGGCCTATCAAATCTCATCCTAAGTCTTTTAGGTATATGTCTTCCACAGATTGGGTTCGGGGACCATGTTATAAGTGGAGTGTATTCTAGGCATGCCACTAGAGATAAAATTTCGTGATAGCTCTCATAGAAACCTTAGTGTTAGGATCCCTTCAATACAAACACGCGTTTATAATAAAAAGAATAGGGGTGATAGGTAAAAACAGTGCGTTGACTTGAGTGGACAATTGAGTGTCGCTTGTGTTTGAATGTATTGTGAAGTACTTCAACAAATTATACAAATGGCCCTGTTTATTATATAAACATAATGCTAATTATTTTTATATCTGAACCGCATTGAGTGTGCTTCCCTTTGTAAATAAATGATATAGAGGTATTAAAGACGCTCTCAATTTTACTTATATTAATTTTGGTAGCTCTAATGCACCCATATCCATACATATGTACCCCTACTTAACATAACGTGACAATAATGGTAAAGATTAGTAAGTATAATCACCAAAAATATAAGCCCACCCCTCTAGAGAATTCTGGTTACGCCCTTGGTGAAGTGCCTCTTGTATGTGTGTTCTTTTGGGTTCTGAGTGTGTAGAGGGTGATGCTTGTGTGTGCACTTGTGGGTTATATTGTGTGCATAAAAGGACTTGTGCTATCGAGGTAGGCCTTAATCTTGCACCTTTGTTGTTGTGTATCCACAAGATTAAAGCCAACGTAGTTTGGGAAGAATATAGTCACGATGGATATATTCTTATACCTCAAATTTGCATGTGTGTGTGAGTGTAGGTTCATATACCGTGGGTGGAGATAATTCAATATCTTGAGTGGGCAACGGGGTGTAGTGTTGTGAGGTAATTGGATATCTCGAAGGTAATATGTTGACTGAAAATATCGCATTGGCAATATATGTCAGAAAGACGTATTATGAGGAAACATATTGCGTGATGTATCGTGAGCCTTGTTCTCATGAGTAAGAAGTTGAATTGTGTCTACGCACTCATCGAGAAACGAGATAAATGTGTATATAGTTCAGGGTTGATTATGGGGATCGAAAGGGGTAGTGGTAGTTTAGGAATATGTGAGAAGGTGTCTGTGGATGGGTAGTGAATATCCCAGGGGTCTGATGTGTCACATCACATGGGGGATATATGAGGGTGATGTATCATATCATCTAGGTGATGTGTCATATCATCAGGGTCATGTGTCGATAGAATTGTCTCACGAATAGGGACTTGATATTGAATATGCATAATCATAGAGACATGAGATCAAATCCATGTAGTTTGATCAGGGATCGTGAAGACTAGGTGCACGGTATGCAAATGGCCTACATCTTTCAGAGCCAGATCATGGCACAAAATTCTAAAATAAACTGAGTTTCTTATGTTTATATCATGAAAAATAACCGGTATTGTTTTGATAGCTAATTTCTAGAAAATGTGATTAAGGTTATTATGCTCATTTTAATGCATTGTTAATTTGTTAAGTGAAGAGGTGTGGAGTATTCGAGCTTGAAACTTTGAATTTCTCACAGATTCTGATGGGTTTGAAGATACGTTAAGACCAATGAGTGAAGACGTTAAACGTAATGAGTATAGGGGCTGGAGGAAGTTCAAACTCGATCGACCACCGTAAGAGGAAGATTAAGAAAGTGAATCTCAATCATTGAAATAGAATTGGTCATTTCAGAGTCATGGGCTCTTTTCGAAAGACATGTTTGAACAGGATAAAATGTCAGTTTTCAAAATTTATCTTTCTTTAAGATAATGCTTAGTTGTTTTAGTTTTTGGGCCTAATGATTCACTTCAAATGAGGATTGTTGGATAAGGAATATAATATTAGTAATGTGAGCTTTTATTTACATTAAATGCACTCGATCTGATGTGAGGGGAGTAACTTCAAATGAGGATTGTTGGATAAGGAATATAATATTAGTAATGTGAGCTTTTATTTACATGAAATGTACTCGGTCTTATGTGAGGGGAGTACTTTTATGTGTAAAATAAAGATTGGACTTTCCTTAACCCTCAACGAATGGCCATGCATGTGGGTAAATACTCGGCTATAGATCTAGGTTGTGGACTTCCCATAGGAGTAGAGGGGCTCCAATAGTAACTTTCAAGGAGTCAGATCAGTGTCAGCAACATTTGAAAATGGGATTTGGGAAGAGTATTTTTAGAAAACATAATCAAAGTTGGATTTTGGGACCTTGAACTTAATAGGGTGGCGACTTTTATAGGCAAAATTCTGATAAGTGGTCAATCACATTATTAAACAATCAACTATGCAATCAAACATTGTCTTCAACTTGGTTGCTTGATTTTGATTGACCCTGGGTAGTCACATGTTCAATATGATTAACCCTTTAGTCCAAGGCAGTCAACCGTGTTGTGGATTATTAAATCTTGTAGTTAAATAATCAATTGTCCACTTAAACACAAATTTCTCTCCCCACCTAGTTTATGGGGATTTTTAGGTGCACAATTGGGTGTCTTTTAGTGGCTTTTTAAAACTTTCTTGGGTAGGTTTTAGGCTCTAAGGATACTTAGGCCTTGACATGAGATCCATAGGCGGTAACGTTGCATGTCAAGTTTACTATGTCTATACATATATTAATTAAGACCATGTATAGACTAGATGGATAAGTGGTGAATGAGTGGGTGAACTTCTAACTTTGAGGTTATTGAGGCCACCACCGAGTATGATAACTTTAATGAGGTTTGTGTCGACCATGTTGTCCCCATAAGGTCTTGAAAATCTCGGGTGACCTTTGCAACCTCGTTCTTATTAAATATACTTCCATCTATTCTACTAGTAACTCATTATCATCATCCTTTCAATCTTTTCATTTTTCTTGACTTGTTTTACGTCTTTGATAATCTTGTCACTTTTTATGAATATTAAAATCATTCGGAGGGAAGAGAAGATGAGGAAAAGGCATTCGGTTAAGCAATGGATGATACTTCTTTGACCAGGTAAGGGTAAAGGGTCTAAGACACTTAAGCAGACCTGTCCTTCCAAGATATCAAAGGGCTTTGACATGCGTAAGAGTCTTAAACTCTTCAAGCATATAAGGAGCTTGTGGGGACCACTTAGTCTATGGCCAAGACGTTTAAGGAGAAAATTTCACTACCATTTATTGTTGACCATCAAATTAAGGTACCAAACAATGCAAGTTGGTTTTGGTATTGGTGGTCCTCTTGAGGCAACTTTGGGATAACAATGTATTTTAAGGGTTTGGAGCGCCTATTCTCATTAAGTAAAGTTTGGCCGGGGGATGATACCTCAAGTAGTATTGGAATCATAACTAGAATTACATCAAAGAAAATCTAGGTCAAGAGACCTCTTCCCCCAAAGTCATTGAGTTAATGGGCGCTCTAAGAAGTAACAATCATGCGGTGTTTTTTATGATATACATGTTGACCTGTTGTCACTCAAATGTAATAAATACCTTATCCCTCATCATATGTGAATTACTACACGAGTGTTTCAACCCAAGCCACAAGAAATACTATTGTTTCTTTATCTCTAGAAAAGTAAGTGAACTTTTACTGTTAAAATACTATATCGGGATGTAACTGATCTACAGATGTTAAGATTTCAACCACATATAAATCCCCACTCATATCCCCGTTAAATTAAGATACACACGACCTCATACTAACACATTAATGTGACATAGGGTCTTTTAATTTAAGTACTCGTCACTACAATATATCATACATTTATACAATATCATACTAATAACATGAAGGCATCTACCTTCAGAGAATTTCTCATTCCTCTATTGGTAAACTCGTAGGTGTCCCTTGCCAATGGATTTGAAACATTGAAAATTTGAAACATTCATACATTTATACATATCAAAATTTGGGGGGGGGGGGGGGGGGGAATCACCATAGTCACATCAATAACTAGTCCCATACCAAGATGGGGCATATCAATTCATATGTGCCTCACTTTGAAAGACGTTTGTAACACCCCGTAGTTTTGACGATTTAAATAATTATGTGATTAATTAGTATTATGGGAAAAAGTATGCGATTAATTATTGTTGTTGGATTAATTAAATTAAAATGCGAGGAATTAATTTGTTATTAATAGAGATTAAAATAATTATTAACTAACATGCCAAGGGTTAATACTTATTTTTGTTAACTATTAAATATTACTGTGTGATATGTAATATGGAATTATGATACTTGATAAATTATCGGAAGCGAGAAATACGATAGTTTGGTAATTTAAGTCTGACAAGCGTGTGAGTCGTGTCGGGACTAATTGAATGGAATAAAAAGAAAATTTATTTTTAGCAACTCGTATTGTCATTTCGAGCGCGTCGTTGAGTTCGAGAGGGTCGAGATAGTCATAAAACTCTACCCGAGTATTTTATTTGGACTCCGAGAGATTTTAGGTCAAACCGGCACCCCGTAGGGGTAGTTTTGTAATTTGGACTTTTGGGAAAATTAAATGGACGAAAATTAGAGAATAATTATATCATCTACGGGAGTTTCCATTAGGGTTAAATTACAAAAATCAAGAACGTCCATGGTGGGTGTGAGGGAGAACCAGATTCTAACAGGGAAGGTCAAATCATCCTCACCTTGCACAACCGTGGCCACCAACGCGTAGATCGAGAAGAGAGTAACGCGTCTATACCAACATCACCAAAGGATTCAGACCTTCAATTTAAGGAAAGTGTTTATTACTTTCTTTTTTTTAGCAATAATCATGATCATGTTAGAATAGGTGAAATTAATCATGATTTACATGTTAATTGGGTGAAAATTGGAGATTTAAATTATGATTAAGGACTAGGTTAATTAGTGGTTGAAATTCCTTCATGTATTGTAAGGACATATTTTCATAGGTCCGTTATCAATTTATTATGTCATAAACCGCGACACCGTCGAAGAGCATTCAAGAGACATCTACATCAAAGACGGTTCCAAATTACTATTCAAGGCTCCGCGAAGTTTACTTTGGTAAGGTTATGTTTTAAATACCTTTACATTTCACTTAGAGCTTTTGGGAGATTTTTACAAAATATTTTCTAAGTGTTGGAGTGGACTTCTTCGTCAAATATTAAGAATGAGTATTTTTCCTATGTTTTGAAGCGGACCTCGATTTTGAAGCCCAGGTCGTTTGCGCGAGATCAGTATCTCGTTCGAACGAGATTGGAAGTCGTGCGATGTCATTTGAACGACATGCATACTTCGCTCGAGCGACATATGCTTCTCGTTCGAACGAGCTCAAATTTTGAGGCGGTGCGTTTTTATATAAATACTCACTAAATGGTAATGTTTTCATTAAGAAGTCCATACGTTTTCCAGAACAGAAACACTACCAAAGTAGTAATCTTTAGGCTTCTTCTTTTAGGGGTTTAATCCCTTTTTAATTTACAATTCACAAAACTCCCATCTTTGTTTAGTGAATTGTTTTGGTGTTGAAGAACTTATCTTTTCCTTTGTTCATCTTTTGTGGAGTGCGTCTCTAATTTATCGCGTATTCCTATTTTCCGCAAAATTGTGTGATATAGATTTTTTTTGAAATATCAGTTTTGTGAAAAATCGCATTTTTTCTATGGAGCACTTCTATAATAAGATGCCTATTTTTGATGGGTCTAATTATGCCTATTGGAAAGCTCGCATGAAATGTGGTTTAAAAGCCATTGACGAGCATGTTTTGTACCTTTGCGAAAATGGGTGGACTCCTCCCACAGTCACCATTGATAATATCTCCTCTTTAAAACCCGTGTCATCCTGGACTGAAGATGATCATAAAATGTCTAAATATAATTCATGTGGTTTGAGTGCTATTTCTGGAGCTATCACTCCTGGTGAGTTTCGCCGAATTATGACGTGCACCATGTCTAAAGAGGCATGGAATGTTTTGAAATTGACACATGAGGGTACGAACACGGTTAAAGAATCTAAGTTGCAAAATTTAGCCACCCAATTTGAGACTATCACCATGTCTAAGTCTGAATGCTTTTATGATTTTTATGCACGTTAGCCAGACATTATTAAGACCAGTTTTAATTTGGGTGAGGTGATTGATAACACGCGCATCGTTAAAAAGATTTTGAGATCTCTCCCAAAAAGCTTTATTCCTAAAGTCACTGTTTTGAACTCTTTGGGAAATTTGAAATCACTTAAGTTGGAAGAACTTGTAGGAGATCATCAAACCTATGAGATTGACATGTTTCCCAAAACCATTAAGGCTAAGGATAATGGCATTACTTTAAAGACTCATTGTAAGAAAAAGAAAGAAAAAGTTTGTGAGTCCGATTCTGAGCGAGACTTTGATTTTAATGATATGGCTTTGTTTGCGAATTTTTTTAAAAAATTTCTCAACATGAACAAAAATAATTCTTCCAATAAAAAGAAATTTTTTGAGAAAAATAAAAAGAAAGGAAAGGCCAAAGAAAGCGGTGATAGAGAAAAAGAGAATGACTCAGATGAGGAGTGTGAGGAAGATCTTGAGAACATGACTTGTTTTGAATGTGGGGGTAAGGGACATAAGTCGGTTGAGTGTCCAACATGGCTTAGAAAGAAAGGGAAGAAAGTAGACATGCCTGTCACACTTAGTGACAATGAGGGTGATGAGGGAGATGAGTCCGATAAAGGTCTAGCTCATGGGATGGTTGTCGCTTTTTCTAGTCGTGTGACACCCACTTTTTCTAGTTGTGTTCTTCGAGTGAGGATGAGAGCGAGGAAGAAAGTGGAGATGAAAGTGAGCTCCAAAAATCTTTTAGGGATTTTTACACCGAGACCTTGAAAACAAAGAAGTATAATCAAGATTTAGCTCGTCGGGTTTTAGATTTGGAGAGAGAGAAGGAGGTTTTAAGAAAGGAGAAGTGTGATTTGACCAACACGTTGTCTAGTCTGACGACACGTGTATCCCAACTCGAGAGTGATCTCGAACGTGCCAGGGAGGTCAAAGTCAATTTTGAGAACGCACCCAAGAAGGTTGAAAAGGTTGTTCTTAAGGGTAAAGGTGAGAAGTTAGGAATAAGTCATGACGGTGCTTCTATTTCCCAATTAGCACTCGAGTCGGTTCCCACTTTAATGTTTGATTCACGTGAGTCTCACCCGCACCCACCTAGGCGTCCCATTCCTATTAGGAAAGTGCGTACTAGAGTTTTTGAGAGAGGTGCTCCGAGGCCTATTTATGTTTGCTCACATTGAAAAAGGAGAGGACACCTTAGGAAATTTTTCTTTAAGTTGGGGTATGTGTCACGTTTTGCTTCTACACGTGTTTCTGATGCACATGCACCCACACATGATTCTTTACATGCTCCCGGAGACTATATGAGAGAGTTTCCACATTTAGGTGAGCAAGTTAAGTTTTTAGTCAAAAGTTCACAAGAATTAATGGAGGTTTTTCATAAGATGTCACCATCTTTGGAAAACCCCTCTGCACCTAATGACTGAGGTTTGACTTGTTTACTAGCATCTCGTTCGAACGAGATTGGAAGTCGCGCGATGTCATTTCAACGTCATGCGTACTTCGTTCGAGCGATATATGCTTCTCATTCGAACGAGCTCGAATTTCGAGGCGGTGCGTTTTTGTATAAATACTCAATAAATGGTAGCGTTTTCATTAAGAAGTCCATACGTTTTCCAGAACAGAAACACTGCCAAAGCAGTAATCATTAGGCTTCTTCTTTTAGGGGTTTAATCCGTTTTTGATTTACAATTCACAAAACTCCCATCTTGATTTAGTGAATTGTTTTGGTGTTCAAGAACACATCTTTACCTTTGTTCATCTTTTGTGGAGTGCGTCTCTACACCTTATGGCTGCGTGTCATTAAGGATCATGATGCGTGAAGATTCTTTGCTGAAGATAGGATTGCGAGTCCTTGGAGGGTACTGCGGGTATTCTCTTGCTGAGTTCAAGACTGCGAGTCTTTGTGGGTTGGTTGCACGTTGATCCATTGCAGATTTCTCTATGTAATTGTAAGTTGCCATTTATAGATTCATAGTGAAATAAAGGTTTTACCCGAAAGGGATTTTTTCCTGAAATCTGTGTCTCAGCATATTTGTTGTGTCGCATGCAGTATTTGTTTATGGTTTGTCACACGCACCATATATGCATTTTTAGGGGCTGAATTAATAGACTCTAATTAAATAAGTGTGCCAATGTAGAAAGTTGCGAATTTAATCAATTATCACTGTTATCATATTTTTCATGTATGTAGAGGATTAATCACGGAATTGGATTATATATTGATGAATGAATCTGGGTTGATTAGGTTCTTTAAATGAAAATTTGAGAACTAGGGTTCATATGAATTAATTTGGGGATTTTAAATAATTATGATGTTTGATGACGAATTAATGATACTAAGATGTTGGGAATGATTTATAATCTGTTAGATGTTGATGGGTATTGATGATGAGGCGTTGGGTGTTGAATCTTAGAGGTTTTTAGGTCCAAAAATGGTAGAAAACGCTGAAATTTGGTGAAGAAGAAGAAGAAGAAACAGTGGGTCTCACGCGAAGTGGTTCAAACGAGATGGGATCTCGCGTGAAGTGATTCGAACGACATGTCGAAGTGGTTCGAATGACATGTCATCTGGTTCGAGCAACCGAAGGAATTTTGGGAATTTTCTTAGTGTCCAGTTTTGAGTTTACCGGTTTATTAGAGTAAGAGAAACTTCCATATAGTAAATTTAAATAAGACAAAATTTCGGGAAAGTAAGTCAGAATAAACATTTTAATTATTTCGGTAAAGAGAGAATATACCTTGGAGATTACGAGAGAGGTAGTAATCTAAATAATTATATTATACGTAGAGATGAGATTAAAATACATATGAGGAGTATATATGTAGGTTGGAGAAATACCTATAAATTATAATAGGATGTGTGTATGCCTATTATGGGAAATTATTGTTAAGAGCACTAATGGGTGATAACCCGGGGGTGCAAGAATCTGATAGTTAAGCACACTAATGAGTGATAACTCGGGGGTGCAGAAATTCTATTGTTAAGTGTACTAATGGGTGATGACCCGGGGAGACAAGGATGATTATTGTTAGGCACACTAATGGGTGATATCCCGGGGGTGCTGGATTATTATTGATATGTGCATTAATGGGTGTTAACTCGGGGACGCATGATTCTCTTGATAGGCGCACTAATGGGTGATAACTCGAGGGTGCTGGATTATTATTGATAGGTGCATTAATGGGTGCTGACTCGGGGATACAGGATATTCTTGATAGGTGCAGTAATGGGTCTTAGCCCGGGGGGCGCAGGATTAGGATATATATATGTATAGGGATGATGTGACTATAAATATATATATATATATATATATATATATATATATATATATATATATATATATATATATATATACTTATGAATATTTCTACTGTGTGAAATTAGTAGACTTGGTAATAATAATAATCATTACATTGCACCAAGTGGTCTTAACCTAAGGGTGCAGGATTAGTGTGTATATATAGGGATGATGAGACTATATATATGTATGAGTGTACTTGAGTAACTTTCTACTTTGTGAGACTAGTAGATTAAAATGGAAATTAGAAATTAAGTAATCTTAGAAGATAAAAGATTAACCATTCAAACGGTGAATAATGAAACTTAGTATGTGAGATAAACTATTTGAATAACATATTGTATGGACGATACGGGAATACTACTAGTGAGCATAGTTAGTAGTAGTATGGTTTCTGACTAGTTAGACTGGGTGGTATAACTAAGGGGAGATTAGATGTATGTTAGACGTCCACAATAGATGAGAGGTGAGAAGTTCGATAACTAACATGCGTATAAGACTTGTTTTAAGAACCAGTTTTAAATACTTGCTAAATCATTTTTACACCTCGGGCTCTGACCCGTTTCTTGTATTTCTCCTCTCTTTTGCTATATATATATTTATGTGTTAGTACAGGTGCCTAGCCACAGGGACACCAGTTCTAGATACTTGGATGGTTTGTCGAGCTGCAGCTGTTGTGGAAGTTGCGGGTCATTAAGATTAGACGCTTCTCTCATTTTATTCAGTTCCTAGTTCAGATGCTTCAATTCAGGCATGTGTCGCCCATCCTCATTATCGGGATTGTACTCAGTTTCTTTGTAGTTCTTTTCTGTTGGATTGAGTATTTATTTTTGTTTTGTTTGTGACTTTGAACTGGAAGATTTTATTCAGTCTTAATTATTCAGTGTTTAATTCAATCAACATTCATTTATTATGTGTGGTTTATAATTCAATGTTCAGAAATTAATTCAATTAATTGGTTTCAAATTAAATTGGGAAATGTTTTGACACTAGCTTAATTAAATGTTAGGTAATCAATTGGATTTAAGTTTTCGACAGTGATGCTAAGAATGAACCAACCGAACATTCTGTTATAAATTTTATAAAGGACTGATCACCCGATATTTAATTGGGTGGGGTGCCACAACGGTGACCAACTAAACGTATGATCAAATACATCGACCTCCATAGTGTCCTACATCAGCAGACAATAGTGTGATACCTGATTGCCATATCATTTAAATCATATATATATATATATATATATATTTATATATATATATATATATATATATATATATATATATATAAGTGTGTGTGTGTGTGTGTGTGTGTGTGTGTGTGTGTGCTCACAATATATTTAATTGTAGGATATTGCTTACCCTCAAGTGTACCCGAATAATATCAATTCCCAAGTTTGAATTGTCTAATTAATTAAGAGTAATGCTATGAGTACAAAATAACTCCACCAAATGTCTCCCAAATCTGATGTGAATGCCATGCCATGCTCTCACATGCTTGTCATCTATTTTCATGCGGTGAGGGTCCCGTCAGGGCACAAAAACTAAGTCATTTTGTGGGACATTTTGGGGAGTTATTTGGGTATGTAGCATTACTCATTAATTAAATCTTTTTATTACTCTCTAACCCGAATTAAACCGACCTATTTTTTTTTCTTAAATTCTATAATTATCAAATATATAATTTTCTATCAAATTGTGTCCAAATTTTGGTTACAACCTTTCCCTCAATCTCACGAAAAAAATAAAAGTGCCTAAAAAAGGGGCAGAAAAAACATAAAGAAAACTAAAACAAATAAACAAAATAGCAACACCCCCATTGTACTCCAACCACTATGGCGGCTAGAGGGAACAACAATAGCATCCCAAGAGCGCTTTAGTAGCTACCTACCTCGCTATGGTGGGTGGCCCTTTCTTCTTCCCTATCCTATGTTTTCATCTTCAAATTAAATTTTTCCACCCTAAAACTTTATTTTGGATCCCAAATTCAATTTCGATCGCTTTTATGGAACCCAAACTCAATTCTGCACATGAATATATCAAAATCCAATAAAACTCGACGTCCTAAACTTCTCACTTTTAATAGGGCAAAATTATACGAGATTAAATGCTTAATTAATTACACCATTCATTAATATCTTTCACACCAGACTTCAATAGCAATAAATGATTAATCCTAAACATGGATTCTAATGTCAAATCATCATAAATACAGATCATATAGCAATTTTACTATAGAAACTACCACCAGATTAAACTATTTTAATGTCCCGACCCAAATTTATGTGTCAATCGTGGGTCAACCCGATCTGAATTGAAAACGTTAAGTGTGAAGTTCAATGGAACAACCTAAATACTGTTTCTAGTTCATTTTAATTATTTAACGTTTCACATATCAGCATGCAATTCCATTTCATAAAAAATTACATGTGGAACCCTTTGGAATATTCCTAGGGTTCCTGCATTCAGAGTATCTAATCATAAAATAGCAAGAATTACTTACATGTACAACGCTCTCAAGTTAGAGAACCACATACTACATGTCGTAAAAAATGAATGGAATGAGCCGAATGCCCAGTGGGATTCCCAAACAATGCTATATAAAAACGATGATGAATGTAATGTTGGTTTTGGTTCTCCTATTTTTTCAATTTTGGTTTATTTACAAATTTGCCATTTTAGCTCAAATCCATAAATGCAAATGTTATTTCTAGTTTTAAGAGAGGACAAGTTTGAGAGCTATTTTGAGAGTTATCAATGTTAAAGAGAGAGAGAGCTCCCATTTGAGGGGTGAATTCTAGTGAGGTTGTGAGTGACTTTCTAAGAGAGATAAATTGTGTGTGTGTGTGTGTGTATAACTTTTGGGTTCCTCCATTTACCTATAGAAAGAAGAAATCCTCTTTGGAGGATGTAGCCCAAATTTGGGTGAACCACGGTATATCGTTGTTATTTTACTTTGATGATTCCTGTATACTCTTATTGTCTCTTCATTGACGCTTGATTGAATTGATTGGGAGTTTGCACACTAGTTCATTTACGGAACAAGGTCTTGGGTGATTTCAGCACACCAAGTGTTTGATAAATTCTCGAGCGAGTTTTATCGTCTTGGTCGCTAGAGATAGTCTTGATTTAGCTCAACATGTGGTATCAGAGCTTAGGTTGCATTTTTTGCCCCATTTTTTTGTTCGAGGTTGAATCAATTTTGGCAATTTTAGCGTAGATTTTTTTTTTATTCCAAATGACGGAAAATGTGGAGAGTACTCAAGAATCAACCTCTACGAGTGGAGGCTCTAAGAGATGGGATCCAAGTTATGGATCGAGTGGCTCAATGAAGACATACATGAAGGCTTTTGATGAGAAGATCAATTTCGGGTTATGGAAAAGACGAATGTGAGGCGTTCTTGTCCAATAGAGGTTGTGATTAGGATTATTGGGGGTAGAGGGACAACCGGTAGGCATGACTGATTTCGAGTGGATTGACATTGATCAAAGAGCGGCTTCATGTATTGATATGCTTATCACAGATGATGTGTTGAATAACGTGATAACGGAGATCACGTCTACAGGCATGTGGGATAAGCTAGAATATATTTATTTGGGGAAGTCGTTGTCAAATAAATTGTTCCTTAAGAAGAAACTCTTCAATCTTGAGATGAAGGAGGGTGAGGATATGATGAAGCATATCAACGTTTTTAATGCCTTGATAAATTACTTGAATCGGATAGATGTCCAATTCATTGATGAGGATCGAGCATTATTGTTTCTTGAATCATTACTCGATTCATACGAGAATTTTGTGACCACTCTCATGTTTGGTAAGTCTACGCTCCGGTACAACGAGGTTGTGTTATATATTCAATCTCATGTCACGATGAGAAATAAGGAAGGTGGAGGTGATGGGTATTCCCATAATGAAGGCCTTACGGTGAGAGACGGGGGTGGGAAAAATGGCAGGAAGAACTCCAACCGGGGATTTAATGATGGTAGTAGGTTTAGATCGAGAGGTGTTAATGGTAAAGGGCTGAAATTCTTCAAGTGTCGGGAATGGGGTCATATGATCTGAGAATGTAATTTGTGGAATGACAAGGTTAAGGGCAAGGTTGATTCTGAGAGGGTAATGGTAGCGAGTGAGGATTATGAAGATGAACTTGGAGAACTTCTCACAATCTCCATGGTTAACTCTCTTTCTCGTGATGATTGTGGATATTAGATTCGGCATCGTCGGATCACGTTTGCTCCAAGAGGGAATATTTTGAGACTATCACGGAAAATGGAAAAGGTTCCATGTCTTTGGCTAACAGAGAGAAGGTTGTCGTTGAGGGTGTTGTGGACTATGAAACTGAAGATGTTCGATGAGGTGGAGCTCACTTTGGATGGTGTGGCCTATGTCCCAAAGTTGAGAAAGAATTTGATATCCATTAGCCGTTTGGATTCCAAGGGTTATCGGGTGTCGGTGGCGGGTGGAGTCTTAAAAGTCACACGCGGTTGTATGGTCCTAGCGAGGGGAGAGGAGAGAGAGGGGTCGTATCATTTAAATCAAACTTCGAGAAATATGGGGAAGTTGTGTTCATAGGTGATTGAACGTTCGAGGCATGTCTCATTTATGAACAAAGTGGAGACATTGGGTGCTAGCTTTCCGAGAGTAGACGGTAGTGATGGGATAATACCTACTAGTGGAGGGGATGGATCGAAGTCCCCCTCCAGGGCCAGCGGGTGATGTTGACTTGTTTTAGTTGCACACATGGATTGTTCGGTTAGAATTGAGGAGGTGTAGTACTTTGATGGATTCGAGGTGTGTATAGCTAGTTCAAGGAAGGTCGATGAGTTATTATTTGCGAGCATGGGCAAACGGGTTTGCGAGCATTGGCAAATCGGAGTCTTTTGTGACAAAGGTTTGGTACATCTTTCGAGGGTGAGATTTGGATGGTGTGAGAGGTGAGGAACTTTCCCTCTCATATGTGATTATTTCTCAAGGAGGAATATGGTGTTGATGTGTTTGAATATTTCGTGTAAAGAGGGTGTACGCTATATTTATTGTGTGGAGGTCTACTCACCGGGTTACATGAGGAGAGAAATTCACCGTATGGTTACATGGGAAGCATTTAAATGCATGAGATGGAGAGTTCTTAGTTTAGAACTTGGTTCCTCGGCGGGTGGAGTCATTTGGAGTCTTGGAGTGAAGACCTCCAGTATCTCACTTCATGGTTGAAGTTTGAGGTGGCTTAGCGTCGGGTGGAGCGTATTTGCTTGTTAGATGTCGGGATGATCTTTGAGCGTATTTGATGTTTGTATTTCGCGTTCGTTTGAATCGTGAGGATCTCCTTGGGGAATCACATTAGCTTGGTAGATGGTGGGATGATCTTTAAGCGGGTTCATTTCAGCATTCTAGAGATTGGTTGGATAGTCAGGATCGATAAAGTGGAGTTTGTTGGTTTTGGCTCTCCTATTTTTTCAATTTTGGTTTATTTACAAATTTGTCATTTTGGCTCAAATATATAAATACAAGTGTTATTTATAGGTTTTAAGAGAGGACAAGTTTGAGAGCTACTTTGAGAGTTATCAAAGCTAAAGAGAGATAGAGTTCCCATTTGAGGGGTGAGTTCTTATGAGGTTGTGGGTGACTTTCTAAGAGAGATAAATTGTGTGTGTGTGTGTATAACCTTTGGGTTCGGTGGAATTAGCCCAAATTTGGGTGAACCACGGTATATCGTTGTTATTTTCCTTTGATGATTTCTTATATGTTTTTATTGTCTCTTCATTGATGCTTGGTTAAATTGATTGGGAGTTTTCACACTAGTTCATTTACGGAACAAGGTCTTGGGTGTTTTTTGCACACCAAGTGTTTGATAAAATTCCCGAGTGAGTTTTATCGTCTTGGTCGCTAGAGATAGTCTTGCTTTAGCGCAACATGAAACGATGCTATAACATAACTACTCTAATGTGCACATGCAACAGAAATGTACATCTATATATATGCATAGTTTTCCTTATTATCCGATTAAACCTCATTAACCCATTGTAAAGCCTCTACAGTTACATTTGAACCCTTTGCCCAATTAACTCACACGGTTAATTTTGGAAAGTAAACTTTAATGCTTGAACCCGAATTTATGAGTCGCCTATGGGTCAACCCATCTAGACTTGGAACTGTTGAGTGTAAAGTGCAATGAAACCACCTAACTAATGTTTCTAGTCCAATTTAATTAAGGGAAATTTATAATTAGGTCCCTTAGTAACAATTTTTAAACATTTAAGGATAATTTACTATTAGTTCAACTTGTTATTCTACTAGCGTGGACTTCAACAAGAAGAGAATTAGTGGATTTAAGTGTTTGAAATTTGTCAAAATTTCTTTAGTGTTTAAAATTTGTTTGTGAGAGACCTAAGAGTACTTGCCCCTTTAATTTAATTAACATTTCACTTGTTAGCATGAAATTTGGATTTCATAATAAGCTACAAGTGTGGGACCCTTTGGGATGCCCATAGGGTCCGTGTATTAAGAGCTACTAAGTGTAAGAAGTAAAGAATACTTACCTGCATAATGCTCTCAAAATACGAAACTGAATACTACCTACCGTAACAAAAGGAAGGAAATTGGGAGAGCTATTAAAATTATTTGAACTGATAGTGGAGGAGAATATAACTCACTGGAATTTGCAAAGTTCTGAGAGGAACATGGAAATAAAAGGCAACTAATAGCAGTCTATACACCATAAAAAAGGCATATCTAAATAGGAAAATCGTACCATATTGAACATGGTGCGAAGTATGTTGGCAAGGAGAAGTGTTACAAAGAGTTTCTGGCCCGAGGTAGTGACTTTGAGTGTTCACATATTGAATAGAAGTTCCACACTAACTGTCCAAAAAGTTGACACCTGAAGAAGCATGGTCAGGACGCAGACAAGCTATCGAGCACTTCAAATTTTTTTTGATGCATAGCCTATTGTCACGTCCCAGATGAAAAGAGAAAAAAGCTCGATGACAAAGGAGAAAAATGTATCATTATCGGTGTTAGTGAACATTCAAAAGCCTATAAGTTATATAATCCCGACCCTAAAAAGATCATTGTTAGTAAGGATGTCATATTTAATGAAGAACGGACATGGATATGGGCAGTTGATAGCTCAAATAAGCAACACATTCCAGTGGATTTGATGGAAATGATGAAGAAATTAATTTTTCGCTACGTAATGGGCAACAACAATCAAATTCCATGCCTAGCGGTCCACAAACATTATCCCGTGAAATGCAACTATCACTTTCAACAGGAGAACACTCTAATATTCCTACCAGATCGCGAGCTCAACGCAACAAATGAATTCTATCATGGATGCAAGACTATGATGTGAGTGTATGTGATCAATCAGACGACCTGCTCACACATTTTGCTATATATTCAGACTGTGATCCTATAGCATTTGAATAAGCAGTCAAAGAAAGAAAATGGAAAAGAGCTATGGACGAGGAGATTGCGGATGTTGAGGAGAGCAACATCTGGGAGTTGACTGATCTTTGAAAAGGGCATAAAACCATTGGTGTGAAATGGGTTTATAAAACCAAGTTGAATAAGAAGGGAGAAGTTGACAAGCATAAAGTACGACTGGTAGGAAAGGGTTACAAGCAAGATTTCAGTGTTGATGGTAATAAAGTGTACTCCTGTTGCAAGGCATGATACCATTCGTTTGGTACTTGCATTAGCAACGCAAAAATATGCGCCATTTTTCAATTGGAAATGAAATGTTCCTTCTTACATGGCGAATTACAGGAACAAGTATATGTTGATCAACCTCCAGGTTATGTATAACAAGTAAGCAAGGAGAACGTATACATGCTAAAAAAAGGCTCTATACGGACTGGAAGAAGCACCAAGAGCTTGGTACAGTATTATAGATGCCTATTTTAGTAAACAAAGTTTTCAAAAATGTCCATATAAGCATACTCTCTTCATTATGTCTGGAGTTTCAGGAAAATTTCTGATTGTTTGTTTATATAGATGATTTGATCTACACGGGGAATGATAAAAAATTCCATGATGATTTAATTTGAGATGACTGGTCTAGGAATGATGCACCATTTTCTTGGCATCAAAGTAGTGCAATCACCAGCAAGAATTTCATTACACTAAAGAAGTATGCCTGGGAGATTTCGGATAGATTTCAGATGATGAATTGCAACCCAGTTCAAACCCCAACTGAACCAGAATTAAGGCTAACAAAGGATCCTGCAGGAAAAAAGGTTAACAATACCTTCTTTAGGCAAATTATTGGAAGCCTAATGTGCATAGCAGCTACCAGGCTGACCATTAGGTATGCAGTGAGTCTCATTAGCAGATATATGGAATGTCCAATGGAGTATCATCTTCTAGCTACAAAAAGGGTCTTGCACTACTTATAAGGTAAAATTTATTTTGACATTGTTTTTGTTAAAAAGGAGGATCAGGTTGTATTGGCTTCAGTGATAGTGATTATGTGGGCGCTTTTATGTAGTAGAAAAAGCACATGTGGTTATGCTTATAAGAAAAGTGATAGCTCTTTTTCAATGTAACAAAATAGAAAGTTCAAAGATTGCTTCATAAATGTCAAAATAACCCATATGGGTATTTTGTCAAACATGTAGCATGGAAACTTTGAAACCTCAAATCTATGACATTAATCAACTAATATCTTTCAACTACATAGAAAAATCATGGAATCATCTATTTCAAGGGTGTGAAATTTAAGTAAAAAACTCAAAATTGACCAAAACACAAACATCTGCAAAAAATTTGCATAAGTAAGAGTAATAATAACCATACACTTATTTTTCTATTAGAAATTAAAACTAAAAACGTGGGATAGTGGAACCATTCGGATCCAGGATGGATTGCTAAAGTAGGCACCACTCGCACTAATAACTTCTTAAAGAAGTAACTGTAATCAGTTAGTGGAGCAATAAAAACCCCAAATATGGCATGGGGAACCCGTGGGTCAAAATAGAGGAAATATAAGAATCTTTTATGGCGGAGAAGTGGGAACTGTTATGGCGACGTGGGTTATAATTAAATCTAGAAACTATCGGGAAATGGGGATAATGCGAGTGGGTTTTTTTTACCGATAAAAAAATTCAAAGATATGAAAAATTAGGATAGAGGTTTTGAAGGTTTCTCAACAAACCACTTCATGTATATATATAATAAGATTAGTAATCGAGCCAAATTCGAGGCGAGCTCAACATCATAAAAAGCTTTAAAATATTTTCAAAATTGACTCATTTATTTTATGAGCCTGTCTCGAATGATCCTCTATATGAACGGACACGAGTTGAGCTCGAGTAGCTTGGTTTGTTTTACACTAGTTACGGTCGATTTGGGTGGTTGACATGGTACTGGTGGAACGGGTGGGGAGGACTTATGGAGATTGAGGTGACTAGATTGTCAAAGGGTGGGGGTGAGAGGGGGTTTGGTTTTAAGTGGTTGTCGGTGGGGGTTGGTGGTCACATTTCTTTCTTAAAGTTTGTGTTGTTCTAATTTTTAGATTTTTCTGGATTTTATTTATTTTTAGATATGAAATTCCATTTTCTTAATAAATTTTGGAGTTTTTAAATTATTTGAAGTAAAAAATGCCATGTGGCAGTTAAAGTTACCAGTTTTTTTAATAATTTTTCTCAAAGTCAAATTTTGAAATCAAAACTTATTTAAGTCTCTAATCGAGAATTAATCCATATGTTTTTAAATTGGGTTATGTTGTTATCTTGAGCTGGAACATTCTAATAGTACTTGGACTATGATTCAACTTCGAGTCTGATTATGATTAAACTTGTGTGGTTACTTGAGATTTGGGATCATACTATTCAAAAAGTAACTCCATTAATTGAATCCATAAGCTCAGGAGTGAGATGACCGCTCCCTGAAACTCTTTTTCCACCCAAAAACTGCTACATTATGTTCGCCGATGAAGCAGGGTCCTAAGGTTGTAAGATAATCATCATAATTCTGATAACGGGTAAGGAAAAAACCAGAGCCTACTATGACCTGAAGGCTGGAAGTCTTTCATTGCTTTTTTAACCCGATTGCCAAATTGTTGAAACTTGAACGTGCCTTCTTATAAGCTTAATAGTAAGACGTTTATCCGAGCTGTCTAATTCAATGAAGTTTCTCAGCACAAACAGGAACTGCCACAATAGAATTTCAAGATGGCTCTTCAAATTATTTCTTCCATAACATCAGTCTAAAAGCTTATGTTCTATAGAGATATATGTTATATGAGAAATGAGGAGTTGAAGAGGACAAAACATTATTGCCTTCGACTTCCATCAGAGATTGATGTTGAGAGTAGAAAATAGACGGTTTGGTATGTTCTACAGCACGCATTGATAAAAATTGGTATCTGAAGGTATATCGGGAGGTTTAGGTTGAAAAGTTATCAAATTTTGAGAGTCGGTTGAGTTTCCTTTGAGCACAATAATATTCACTCTCCAATTCGTAGAGTTAAAAAATCAAATCAATTATTAATGCAACACAAATATATCAAAACCAAAACATATAAGTCAATTTAGAGTAGAGTATATATAGCCCACACATTGGACGATTCAACAAAAACCTGATATAACATCCAAACATCGATGGACCCTTACAAAATTCATAGTAGATATAAATTCTAGCTTAGAAAAGGTTCCATAGCTCAAAGTTACAAACTTTTGGATATTAAGCAAACAATTCCCAACAAATCTTTAAACATAGGATTTAAACAACATGGATAACAAAACACATGGTAATAGGTTAATACAATCACCAAAACAATTCAACATTGAAGAATAGGATATGCAAGAACAGCATCTACCAACTTTGACGAGAGTAAATTTGTAACAAGATCCATTGAGTGGGTCTCAAGAATAAGGAGAAAGGAATATTACCTGGACATGAATTCTATTTTGTTCTTTTTTTAATACACATAGCTTGCCATAACAAATGGATGCGGCACCCAAAAGGTAAGGGAAATTGCACTCACGTCGAACCTTGGATAAAAAAGATCCAATAGTCTGCCCATGGGCAGATGTACCACTAACAGTCCTCGAGGAAGGAGACTGTGTTTCTTGAAACCACATGTTTATCAACATTTTAAGAAAGTTGACAAGCTCCATGTTTTCCACTTGCCACAGGAATCTAAGTGCACAAGGGGACCCAACAGTAATGTAGGATATAGGAGGTCCTTGAGGAGTGTAGGACCACATCAAACGAAAGATCCAATAGAACATCCCCCAACAAGACAAAAGCACACTTTTATAATTTCTGGATCTCAAACTGAGAAAAACACTCTATCCCTGAACCAAATTATTTGTAACTCAATCATTAAAAATTGTCCAAGGAAAAAGTGCAAATTAACATGTGATATGTCATAAATATTTGGTTCTCTTCATCCTCTGTATTTTCATCTATCTCTACCCCCCCCCCCCCCCCCCCACACACACACATACTAACACAAAAAAAATAACTGATTAAATTCCCTATAACTTTTTTTGCTCGCTTTCTCATTTTCCAACTTTTACTTAATATCTTAGTGTATCAGGATCATTCTTCTTTCAATAAAGCTTCCTTATTCAGAAAGGATTTTACCTGGTGGTGATCTTGCTCACTTGGGTGTTTGGTATAGGCGTATACTATACACATAATATACTCTAAAAAAAGAAAGGAAAAAACAAAAGTCTTAAGGTTTGTTTAATTCCATATATGTAAAAAATCAATTTTGACATGCAATAGATACATGTAGAACTTTAGAAAAATGAAAAATCATCAATCATGTAATTGGTAAATGGAAAATTGAATTTTAATTGGTAAATGGAAAATGGAAAATGGAAAATGGAAAAATTAAAGCCATTAACCATTTAATTGGTAGATGGAATAATTATCAATTTAAGTTGTTTAGTATCGTTCCCCGGTTTAACACTCAAACATTTCGTCTTCACCTTCACTTCAACCTTAATCTTTTTCCTTTTTTTTTCTTTCCTCTAACCTTTCTCGAATTTATCCACTGTTTGAGGATGTCGTGTTCAGACACGTTAATACTGTGTGTTCTAAACTGTGAATATGAGTATGGATTGTGGCTCTTGTACAGTTTTATAAGTTTTGAAATCAAAGCTTTGGCTGCAGGTATAGATAATGTTCCCATTTCTGAAATTAAAAATAAGGTTCATTTCTCATGTCTCTTTTCGATGGAAGATGTGAAATGGTTGATGTCTAACATGAGAGAAGCAGCTGGGTGGAATCTAGAGATAAAATTCTTTAGAATAAAAATTAAGGGGTGATTGAATGGTTTGGATGGAATCGCAGAAGAATAAATGTAGGCTTTATGTCAAATTTTATAATAATGTTGGGAAGAGTATCATTGCTTATAGTACATACTAGAGGGTTCAAACAAACAATGGTGGATCCAATTGTCAACGACAATAGAGTTGTGCTTGAAAAGAAGGAGCTACCTTCAGGTATTTATCAGCAAAGGATTGGATATGGGGCCATTTAAAAAAATGAGTTGGGCTGGAAAAGTGAAAATTTGGCAAGATAATGACTATATCTATTTAGGGAATGGGATCAGTAAGTTCATAGGAAATTCCAAATCTTTAGAAAAGAGGTTCTCGGTAGAAATGGTCAAAATCAGAACGAAGTGGGGTTGGGAAGAGTGAACGACTAGAAATATGTCACAGCTCCCAGTAAGGAAAGGGTCTTGAATCAAAAGATTGAAAATGATGCATATACTTGTTAAGTTTGAAGCACGATTAAGTTCATTTAAACAAATAAGGCAGTTATTATAGCGCGAGACGAGTTGGTAGCCAAATTATTTGAGAAAAAATAATTCTTCATTTAAGACCCGTATAGAATAGCTTTGGACAATGGAAGAGGGTACTAATGTGGGTAAATAGAAGGAGAGTGCGCCACGGGGGCTTGATTTCAATATTGGTCTGCCTTCTGCCCTGTTGAATCTAGCCATTTTTGAAAATATTAGGGATATGTTTCGTGCCTTGATTGAAGTTCACAATAGTACAAAGTTATTCTTGAATTTAATAGAAGCAAAGATTAGGGTCAAAGTTAAAGGGAATAAATCTGGGTTCATTCTAGAGGTGATGAAACTTACAGTTGTTCAGGGATCTTTCAAAGTCAAATTCAAGCCTTTAAAGCTTCAAGGTGACATACTACCACCAGTAGACTAATTTTTTGATGCCGGTGATAAAGAAGAAGCGAATGAAATCGATTCTCTTTCCTATCGAATTGACGAAGATGATCTTGTGGTAGGGAGGGGAATTTTGGGGGGGGGGGGGAATCTATTGTTGGTTCCTCGAAAAAGGTGCAGTAACCACCTGCTAAGCTAGCGCAGAGAATAATAGCTGTCTGCAAGGCGTTCAAGACTCTGAATAGAGATATGGGATTTAACAATAATTTCATTTAAAGCTTTGAATAAAGAATTTAGTCGGATGTTGCTTCCTTTTAATTGTACTAGAACATGACTTTTTAAGCATTAAGAGTCCCAACTAATTGATTTTTGGGTGTAGCTAGTCCAAGTATGCGGACGCTGTATAGAGAGATGAAGAGGAGAAGATCAAACTGTTTGTGAAAGGTCTGAACCCCCACATCTGTAGACTTACTATAGAATTGGACCTTCCAAACTTTAGGATGGCTGTGAATAAAGCCATCCATTTGGAGTTAGAAATAGAGGAATTCAATACTATAAGGCAGAAGAAGAAGAAGAAGGAAGCTAGTGGGTCCCAGAAGAGAGAGGCTGATGGGTCCCACAACAGCGGGGGTAAGAGGTTGAGAGGCAGTGCTAAAGGATTTTTCACAAAGCTCAAGGTGGCTATAAGAGTTGTCTCGTCCTCCTAGTGCATCAGTGATTAGAGGTCAATAGCTCTGACTGGTCAAGGGTGTTATGTTTACGGCTCTCCAGACCACTTCAGGAGGGATAGTCCCCAAAGGATGAATGAAAACCCGGAGGGTAGCCACCAGAGCAGTAACTACATACCTTCGCAGTTATCACACATCCATGTTGTCTTCCACGTTTCGATGCTTAGGAAGTACATCCCGGACCCGCGGTACATAGTGAAGTGGGACTACATTGATTTATAAGAAGATGTTAAATTCATCACGCGACCTCTGTCTATCTTGGACCGCGAAGATAGGGTCTTGTGCAACAAGGTCATTCCTTTGGTAAAGTTGATATGGGAGTCTAACGGCATCGAGAGAGCTACTTGGGAGTGTGAATCCGAGATGGGTGAGAAGTACCTAGAACTTTTTGAGTGACTTGTTGTTTTGATTTCGGGTTTAAAATCTCCCAAGGAGGGGAGAATGTAATACCCATACCCGTAATTTGTAATTTATCCCTATTATTTTAATTAATTAAGGAGATCAATTAAAATCACTATTCATTCATAGTGTATTATTCCATGATTTGGCTATTTTTGGCCCATTTGTTCAAATTATTTTGAATTTGGGTTGCATGGGTGAATAGCAGTTCTTAGCAAATGTCATTCGAACGAGATGTCCAAGTCGTTCGAACGAGTGTAGTGTGTTCGTTCTAACGAGCTTTAAACGGATTTGACAAGATCACACTGCTTTGGCCTGAGCATATTCGTTCAAAGTCCGTTCAAACGAGTTCTATAGTTTTGTTCAAACTAACCCTATGATTTCATTTGAACGAGTTACCCAGAAATCGCTTGTTCAACACTTTTTATGTGTTGTCGCGTTTTCCACCATCAAATCAGGTGTGTTATCGACACCCTAGGACATCCAACCCAAGATCAACTCGGTTCTAATCTTATTTGGTTTTTTACGGCTTATTTTAATAGTATATTGGATTATAAAAGGAGGGGAAGTGTGAGATCTTCTCACACCCCACTTCCACCATATTTTGTTATCCCTCATACTCCTTCCAAGTCCCTAACCTCCCTAAGCTTCTTCCCCAGATTTCCCAATGCTTTTCCCACCATTTCCACCATTTTGAACCTCATTCCACTTCCCCTACACCTATAGTTACCCTCAAAACCTTTATTTAAAGTTTGAAGGTGGTGTTTTATGAGGGTTTTCCTTGGCTTGCTTGGAGGTTTCCAAGGCTTTCTTCTTCAACCTTAGAGTCTTTTTCCTTCTTGCTTTGAGGTAGGGTTTTCCTCCACTTTTTTTCAAGGTTAAAACTCCATGCTTAGGAGTAGGGTTTTCATATGCTAGTATAATATATTTTTAGTAAATTTCTAGTATAATAACCTTTTACTCATGCTAAAAAAATGATTTAAAAGAGTTGATAAATTTCACCATATTTGGCGTCATTAAATATTGTTTTAAAGCATGAAAATGATGGGTTTGAATATAAAATGCAATAAATACTTCTGGTTTTCATGTTTGGTTGTATTTTAATGGATTTCTAAGATTGAAATCTTTTTTTATGGGTAGAACTTTGTAGCATTGTTAAGGCTTGCTAATGAACATGATTAAGCTGAGATAATGTGGGGTTTAACGTGAAATGAAAGACTTGATAATTTCAGCCCCTTAATGTTGAGGAAGAAAAATGGTATTAAAAGCCTTGAACTATGAAAGTGAAACCCTAAAATGATGAGCCTAAGGAATAGACTTGATAATATGTCATTTAATGTTAGAATGCTATTAAAATGGGTAAAATGTTGTAATTCTTACTTCCAACATCTTTGCATTAATTCACCTTTTCTATTTTTGATACTTTTGTTTGATTTGGGGGGATGATTTCCCTTCTAAAGTTGAGGTTTTCCTTGGTTAGTGGGTAGTGTAAAATGGGCTTCAAATTATAAAAAAAAAAACATATTACCCGTCATTTAATATAGGGTCCATTTTTAAAGGTTATGAGTAAAATATGGGGCCCATTTTAAAAACCTCCGAGTATATTTGGGGCCTATTTTTAAAAGTTTTGAGTCAAATATGAGCTATACTTACTTGGTTAGAAAAAAAAACAGGATAACCTCGTCCATGGAGATGTATTGTTCTAGCTATTGTTTGGTACGTTTGGATCGAAAGGAATAACCGAATCTTCAATGAGAAAGAGGAGAAAGAAAAAATGCCTGGGGGGGGGGGGGGGGGGGGAGATTTATAACATCCTTATACACCTTTGAAATTGACTTTTTTCAGATGAAATGATGTGATTTCAAGGGGGGAATAAATCATTGTACAGGCTTAAAATTGAGCGTTCGTAGGTGAATTTCATTAGCTTTTGACTAGATCAAGTAAAAAGGCAGCTAGCAAGTGCAGTTGCAGTTCTTTTTCACTGGATTTTTTACTATTTTTTATATAGTGTACAACTTTTCTGGTTTTGCTTATGTATTGGACTGTTGGTCCACTTTTCTTTGTAGTCTTTATTTGTTTTTAATAGAATTTCTTATTTCCAATAGAAAAAGAAAAATATGTGGTGAATATTTAGCTAAGAATACCATATCCATGACCTCTATAAATAAAAAGATCATGGCCTTGGAGGGCTGAAACCATATCTTCATGCGTCGGCTTTTTTCCAGCAATTCCCTGCATGGAAAATCAAGTGGAAAATGATGAGCTTTTAAAAAATATGCACAATTAGGGATATGAGTATGCTTGGATGCATGAATGGAAGTATCTAATTTAAGCATGAATAGGTACTACAGATAATATAGGACTAAGTAGGAATATCATCAACTAGCAAACATACCTTCAAGTTATGGCCTTGAAGGAATATCTCCAATAAAGCTTGTAAAACATATATTTTTTTATCAGGATTCAGCAGGTAATGTCCAAACTCAACATTGATTGAAGGTCAAGCAATCCCCTTAATTTCTTGTGAGCTTCTACTAATCATCATATGTATGCTGGCAAAAGAAGGCATGCAATAGACCTCTTTCTCGCTTAGTATTAGGATACTTTCCCATGGAAGCATCTGTACAAATAAGAACTAATCAGTTCTGAAGATTAATTTGAAGAAGAGTAAAGAACTGAAGATCAAAAGACACACCGCTATCTCAAAATCCAACACTAAGAATATGGGTTCATGACTATCTGCCTCCATTAAGAAATGTTTAGCGGATCCAACTCATGAATATTGAATGCAATTGGAACATGAAAAAGAAGTTAGATAAGTTATTGATTTCGTGATAAATGTGAAAACAATTAGAAACAAAGGAAAATATTATGCCATAAATTAGGATGGACATATACCCTATCAACTTTTTTAGACGATTATCTAAATTCGTTTGCCTTTTTCTCTGCGATTCTCTCTGCGTTGCTATGTTTTCTCCAATAAAGTAGCTAGTATAGTAATTCATCTCGAGAATTGGTTTAATTTGTGGAATTTGTTTAATTTGCTATATGAGTTCATTTCATAAAAACCCCATTTTTATTCAAGAATACCAATCCAAAAATCATATAGTTTACCAACTATAATATGAGATATACACACTAAATTGAATAAAGCAAGTAAACACTTACCTCGTGAATAAAATCCAACAACCCCGAGTCGAATTCCGTGAATTTTGGCCGAAAATCTGTTCTTTTCTTCTCTTTTCTTTCTTCTACTTTCTTCTCTTCTTTATCTCTTCTCTCTCTCTCTTAGGGATGATATTTGGGGGAAATAAGGGCTTTCCCTTATTAAATCCAAAATTAGGTGTATACACAATTATTAAATGACTCGTGTACTCATTTACGAGTCCCTACTAGTCCAAAAATGCTCGGAACCCAAATACTACTCCCGGGTACTCTACCTTGACTATCTCGGTCATTTAGAACCCAATGGCGGAGTCAAAATCTCCACCCGAATCACTTAACTAAAATTCATTATTTTGACCCAATACGTTCAATACGCGTATTTTCCAATTTAAAATATTTTCCTTTGTCGCTTTATCCAACTGCGACATGTAATAAAAATAATCTACCCGTATACTTAGTCTCGAAACATAAGCCACGTAAATATTAATATGTCACTCCAAAACTAATATTTACTATTCACTTTATAATCTGAATTTATTCAATTACACTAATAAATTCCAAAATTACTATTCACTATAATTCTTCAAATTACCCAATTACGTCCACCTTTGTAATTTAAATATCTTTAAAAGTACGGGGTATTACAAGTAACAGGAGAAACTCCATATATGCTAGCCTTTGGTACTGATGCAGGAGTACCAGTAGAGATAGGTCTGCTAATTCACAGGGTATTGAACTTTGATTCACCTAAGAGTGATCTCATGAGACTATAAGATCTGGATATCATAGAATAAGTCTGGGAAAATGCTGCAATTCATATGGCTTCCTATCAGTAAAGAAGGGTCAAGCCGACCAACTTAAAGTAGGGGGATCTAGTACTTAAGATAGTAATCCAGAAGAACAACAAGATTGAGCCTAATTGGCTGGGTCCATACCATATCTCGACGGTTATCCGACCAGGAACTTACCTATTGGAAACTTTGGAAGGTGAAGAATTCAAAAACACTTGGAATGAAGACCATCTGCGCAAGTATTATCATTAATTTAGTTTGAAAACTCTATCCTTAATGTAATTTATTATTCAAGTTAATGAAATTTCAACTTTTCTCCATTGTACATCCTTTTTGTGTTTTGTTTTTCGAAATATGCTACCAAGATATGAGAAATTTCAATTCAAAGTTTTGAAAAATTTCCTCGCGAAAAAGATGAATGGTTCAAACTTTCCCAACTCCAGAAAAGTTTTCAAAAGTTCCTCGCTAAAAGGTGCATTGTTCAACCTTTTCCAATTTCAAAAAAAATTAAACTTCATGTATGATTTTTCCTTAGCAAGTCATGAAAAAGAAGTTAGTAAAATTTCTTAATTAAAAGTTTTACCCGACCAAGTTAACATACTGGAATAATTATACATTCCTAATACACTTGGTCTCCACTGATAACTAATGCTACAACTTTGTATAATAAAACTATTCATAGTTTTATCTAAGTGAATTAGTAAAATCTAAGGCCGTACACAAGATTCATACATAAATCAGATATTAAACATTTAAGCAGTTTATTTAGTCTATAAGGCCGATCTATTAATCTATAAAGGTCACTTAATCGGCTAAAATATTAGTCGGCCTATTGATCAATAAAGGTTACTTAGTTGGGAAAAAAGATTAATCACAACCACAAGCTTGAATGAATGCAATTCAATCACGAATAATTTCATTGAAAAAGACTTCATTACAATAAATGAGCTAAATGCAATACAAATAATAATAAATTATTCTGATGGACGCTTTCCTTGGGCCTTGTCCATTCCAACAAGAGGATCATCAAGGGTATATGGAGAATTTATAAAGTTTAAATCTCTCAGCATTTGCCCATTACTGTTGCTCGGCCTATTAATCAAATGAGGAGGACATACTATTTCATGCTTATCATGAAGGCCATAATCCCCGATAATCTTTATTATTAGACACTAGGGAATGGCATCAGGAGGAATTCATGTTCTGTCCAATTTTAATGGACGCTTGTCACAATCGAAGAGACCTGGATCATTCCAATACCATAACTCAGTGTTTTGATCATATTTCAACAAAGTTAGCAAGTTGGTCCATCCCCATTTATATCCTCACGATTAGTCTGCGCAAGATGATCATCCATGTGGCCTAAAGTCTCATTATAACCTTCCATCCAAATCTCCCTGGGCTTTTTATGGAATTGGAAGGTCAATCTTATCACCTGATTTTAAAGTTTTTTGAGAACATCATTCTTGGTTTTCAGTTGAGCAGATAGGCCGGCAATAGCAGTGTTCTTTGCTTTCAACTAAGCAGCTTGATTGGCCAGAGTTTTCTTAGTTCTTTCTCATCAACAGTTGGTCGGATAACCATCCTTTGCCTAGAATTTTGCCTAGGTTTTATTGTTTTCTGGTACAGTACTTCCAATTTTTCTAACAATCTTGCATTTTTTGTCTCTAAAAAGAAAGCACCTTCATTCGGACCATTCATAGATGATTTCTTCAAACTGTCAAACTCATCCCTCAAAGCATTATTTTCCTTCTCTAATATAACGGCAATTGCTCGGGAACTTTCCAAATCCTTCTTTAAAGATAGTTCATTCTTGTGTTAAGGAAGAAGTGATGTCTTTTAATTTCTGGTCAAACCCCATCCCTCACTTAAAGCCTTATACTTGGCTTTATAATCAGCATGGAGTAGGGCTTTGGACTATTTATGATCTTGTTGCAATTGCTTAATCATTTCATAATATGCAGCATTATTAGTAACAACCCTATCCAACAGACAATGGATATGGATATATGATTCTTTGACTTGGTCGGAGACATCAGGGCCGAGAAACCCAGTTAAGTCATCCTCAGAAATAGGAACATAACCAGCTTCTAGAAGATTCTTACTTCATCTGAGTAGATCAGATTCAACAAAAATTATGGCTTTCTTCCTAGCATCAAACTGGAAAATCACAAATATATATAAGTTTGTGGGACAAATCCAGAACATCAGACAACACAAGAGGTAAATAACACAATCCAACAATAATAAAAAAAACATTCTAAGGAATGAACAGCAGTTGAAGGGAAAAATTTATTCTTTAATTAATTGATAGTTAATGTACAAAAGTTATTACATCATCAAGAAAGAAAACAAACAAAGTAAAACATAAAAATAAAGTGGCTATACTTTCTCCTTGTCCTTGTCCTTGGCCTGGTCCTGGCCAGTAGCTGGTAGGTCAGCATTGGTGTTACACGCCATTGAAGACTCAGGAGGCACTGCAGAAGATTCTCCATACCCCTCCTCATTGTCAAACTCCTCATTTAGGTTGGGAGGAGTATCGGGATAATGCCTAGTGAAAAATTCAGAGCTTTCTTCGGTGCCAACCAATTTCAAGGCCTCAATCCACCCTTCTTTGAAGGACAACTACTTAGCATACTCAATTTAATCAGCGGAACAAAAATGACATTTTCCCAGCCTTTATCAAAGGTAACTTTTCCCTTGGCCTTCAAAGAAATTACATCATAATTTAGAACAAAAACTTTTCCTTCGGCAGTTTGGGCTCGAGTAGTGACTTCTGCAAGTTTTGCCTCAGCAGTTGTGGCCCGACCTTCATCAGCTTCAACTTTTTGTTCAGCATCCTTTATTTGGCCTTCAGCATCATTGGCCTTCCTCATATCTTCTGCCCAAGATTTTTGCTTCGTCTCCAAAGCTTGTCGGGACACTTCCAAGGATTTCTTTAGACCTTCAAAGGCCACTTCAACTTCTCCTGGAAAAGAATGTAGTTGGTCGTCCTTTTCCATCATCTGGTTAATATCAATCAAGAGTTGCAAAAAAGGACAAAAAGTCAGAGGAAAGTCGTTATCATCAAAAGAGGGACAAATAAGAAGAACTTTTTTAGTAGTGCCAAGTTAAGGCAAGCTCTTTCAGTCAGCCTAGACCTAGGCATGGGGGCTGATGCAGCTTTATCATCCAGGAGTGTTCCAGACCTAATCAAAACCCTGGCCAGTCCAGGGTTAAAAGCAGTAGAGGGTGACCCAATGTTAAGGTCAACCTGAATTTTTCTCACTAAATCCTGTTGGTCAGTGGACTTCTTTGCAGCCAATGCTTGTTGCTCGGTAGACATTTTCTAGACCTATTTCGAAGGATCGGGCAATTATATCTTTATCCTATTCAATTATTTCTCCTCAACTTGTGTATTATCAGCACCAACATGCCTCTTATCACTATCCTTAGTTTTTTTTTGCCAACATTAATAGCTTTGGGAGGAGGAGATAGGGGACCACCCATCAGGTTGGGCATATTCCTCTTAGTCATATCTATAGTAGGAAAAAGGAATCTCAAACACGTCTAAGGACTCAAATTAAGAAGAAGTCCCTCCTAAAATAACTTCAGCACCTGCAGACTCAGTGGCCGAAGAAGTGAGCACATGATCTTCCTCAAGGTTGATAGCAAGTGGAGACAGAGCAATTGTAGGTCGAGCAACCAAAGATGTTATGGAATTTTTATATTCTAGTAGCAATGATGCAGCTCTGGGAAGCTCCTCTCAAAACCTCTGGTTCAAGCCCTAAAAAAACTTGAGATCGTTGAGATTGATTTCCCCTTCCTTAGAACACCTCTTTTTACTCTCCTCTGCATAAAAAATAAACAATAATGTTAGTCGGCATATATGAAAAAGGCAAATAAAAAGAGGAAAAACAATTAACAGAGTGATAACCTATGCCATGTCCTGATTGGGGACATCTCGGACCAGTATAAGTCACCCCAGTTTGAAGAGGGATATATTTCCAGTTCTTGACAATAAGACCATAATCCCAATAATCCTTATTATAATCGGTTAGGTTTACTACCAAAGCCCTGTTGACTTGCCTAGTTTTCAATTAGTAAGTGCTCTCTCCAACAGTAACCCATTTGTAATAGAACATCAACTCCAACACTCCAATATAGGTCCCATAAAGTTCGTTCAACCTATGTACCCCATTTACTGACCTCCAAGTATTGGGGGCTACTCTAGCAGGAACTACGTCAAAGTATTGGCAAAATTAAAAAAAAAGAATTTGGTGGAAAGGTGATACCACAGTCTGCTATAAACAAAGTTGGGACCAAATGGCCCTCAAAAAAGGAATAAACAGCAACAGGACCCCTCGGTATTTTTAAGTCGACCCAAGAAGGAATTTTTCTTTTTTCTCTAAACTCATCTAGAGAATTCTCGTCAACGATGTGAACCATGATGAAAAAGAAGAAAAGATGACAAAACAAAGAAAGAAGGAAGGAAAGATTTTTGGGATCTAAAGATTCACCAAGAACTGAAGAAAAATGGCAGCAAACGATTGCACATAAAAAGATTTAAGGCAAAGAGATGGCTAAGGTTCAGAGGATTTGAAGTCAAAAGAAAGAGGGAAACTTCGTACCTATTTATAGGTTACCTCAAAAACTAGGAAATAAATGATCAACTGAACGAACTGTATAAGCTACCGTCGGTTGCACATTTTTTGAAGTGACAAAAGATGATTGTGTCCTTCGGTAGTTCAAAAAAATTTGAATTATTTACAAAAAAGCCATCCTCAAACAGTGCCAACAATTTTTTTTACAAGTATGGGAGGTCGGATACCGGCCAAACACTCAAACAGTACGTCGAGCAACTTACATGTGGCTAATCGGCACTTTGTTAGGGATAAGACCATTATTTATAGGAAATCCTTGAAAAGGATGTTGCAAGAATTGTGTCTCGGTGTCTCGACTGTCAATTAGCGAACACTAAGAAATGAAACACAGGGTTGTACATAACTCTAGCTATCCCACACACCCATTGGATGTATTGAATTTGTCCTTGTCCTTCCCAAGCAAGGTGGGGGGTCATAAATATTCTATTTTTATGGATATATTATTTTGGATCGTTCACTTTATCATCTACTATAAATCAACTGGTGCAGCACGTGGCTAATTTACTTTAAGTGAGGATTTTGACTCCATGGGTTACCTACCTCCATCATGTCATGTAAGGATGTAGTCAAGTCTGTTGGTTACATTTGGAAGACACATCAGAAACTTTTTGTCACCCAACTGAAGTTCTCCTTTGCTTTTCATCTCCTTTTCATCTCTAGACTGATGGACAAACATAGGTAGTTTGGGTTATTTACTTAATTCTCATAGGAGAGTGGAAGGGCAATTGGGACTTGTCGTTACTTACCGCTGAATTTTCTTATAATGCGTTGATTGGTAAGGTTGTAAGAGTCCGTTTAAGTGTGTTAATGCGGTTTTCCCTCGCCAGCCATTTGACTTGATCCCGTTATCCCTCGATTTTCTCCCTTCTGAGCCAGCATAATCTTTTGCCAAGTATTCGAGATTTATATGTCGATATCGTAAGATTGCTATAAGTAGTGAAAATTATAGACTTGTTGCTTATGATCATGTTAGGAACCTTAAATTTAATGAAGGGGACCTTTATAGTCTGTAGGATCCATGAACATTATCCCAAAAGTGTTTTAAAAAAAAATCATGCTCGCTCTATTTCGTGCCCTCGTAAGTTAGGCCTTAATCTATTTTATGTTGCCTTACAAGAAGATATGAATATTAGTCCAGTTTTAATTGTGGAGGATTTCCTTATCGAGTCACCTTTGAAACTCTCACCCCGTCTACAACTATTCATACATGTCATGCTGCTAGCAGAACTGTCACTATTCCTGGTCCAGTCTTTCTTCGTGCACCACTGATCAGATTCAGACTATTCTGGCCGATGGCCGATGAAACTGTTGCTTCCCAGATTGGGCGGCACCACCAATTAATTGTCAAAAGGAAGCACCGGCTGAGTGAGATGCTACTTTGATTATAGATGACGAATATCACCATTATATCATGTTCTTTTGGAGCAATGCCGTGGTTTTAACTCTCCGGAGGTGAGTTCTTTTCATCGGGGAGAGAATACGACGATAAATGGAGATACATCTATTTTAGGCAAGGACACATACAAAGTCCCATACGATGGAACACAAATTGGGATCTTGATTATGAGGATTTGACTGAGTTTGTCTTCATTGATAAGATGTGATTTCTTAATCATTGTAAGTGATTTATATTACATTAAGATCCACATACTAGTGAAAGAGCTGGCACTTTTGAATGAATTGATACTTTATTGCAGACTTTCCCTCTCTCTGTCTTCGCTCAAAGCTCTCTCATCTTCTCTTATCTTCTCCATACTTCTCTAATCCCCCCTAGTTCCTATCGTCCTACATCAGTTTTTCATCCTATCTAATACCTCTAGAAGATATGAAGCATTCGCTCAACTGTCAACTCCCAATAATTATCATTGAGGTTTTCATCGAACTTAGAAAAGCCATAATTCGCTTCCTACGCTATAGGCCAAAACCCTTTATTTTATTCCAAAATAAAAAAATCTTTAACCGACATCATCATATTTCTTAAAGACAACTTAAACACTAGACCCTCCATATTACCAACAGTCTACTCCGCTCATTAGCCACTACCACCCAATCGAATCTCATGAGGCCCATACCAAATCTTGAATAGTTATCATGCAAAATTTCTCTTAACCTCTTATAACAACTAAGCAAAAATGTCATAATCGTCATCAAGCTTTTTGGCTGAAATTCCTTTTGTAGAGTAAGGCCAAAAATAAGTGCTTACAAAGAATTAACAACTACGCTCTTAAAACTTTAGCGGATATACTAATCAAATCATTCTTAACCACCTCCCAAATTCCATAAAATCGCGTCCTAATAAACCACCCACCCCAATGATTTGCTTAAAAGGTTACTAATTTAACCTCCTTTTCAAATGTCCTTTCTAGCTTTGGAATCAGCGATGGGTCACCACTCACAAGATTAACCCTCCATTCTAAGTCTACTACTACCATTTGATGAACAAATATATTATAAGAAGACATCATCATCAGTGCACCCCTCATATCCTTATCCTTTACAACTTGCACCGGCTCAATTTCAAGCCCCTTGACTATCTTCTTATTTCCTATTCTGTTTGCTATTCGAAAGAACTGTTTAGTGTTTCTATCCAATTTCATTCAGCACTTACCTTGGCCTTTTATCTCCAACTAATCTGTTATGTTAACACCACCTCCTCAAACCTAATTCTAATCTTACTTCTCTACCTTTCTCTCCTAACAAACCAAGATTATCAATGAAGCATTCTTAGCTTGCATTCTATTCACTCACTAATTTGACTCAAAATTGTACTTTTGATTCATGAGATCACCAATTCGGCACTTGCACCCTTTTTAAAAAAAGTTAAACTTCGTAATAACTTCATCATCCTCACCTCCCCACCGACCCTCACCCCCACCCACCCCCCAACAAAAAAATTAAAGAAGTTTTTCTACTGAAGCCTCAACCCACAACCATCACAAATTTTCTTAAAAGAATGATGTTCCAACCAAATCATCTACCCTTTTTCCTTTCACAACACCACAAAAGGCAAAAAGGAATAGAAAAACTTTTGAAGAGTGGTTAACCTTCCAAGACATAAGTAACACCGTTTTTCAGTATTACCCAAATTATAGAACACAAAGAGAAAAGTAGGTTACAAAAGTTCCCCCACGACCATACAATGACGAAAAAAATATTGGCCACCATGTTGGCACTCCTTTTACACAACACCAATTTGAGCTTATCCAACGTCCACTTACAAGGTATACTTCAAAATTTGGGGATGTTATGCAATTGTTTCTAAAAAATGTGAATATGTAAGTAAATTAAAAAGGGCCATTAAACACCATTTTAAACGATTAAGAAACTTATAATTATATTTTTTAGTATTGCAGATAGAAAATTACACATATATAAAATAATATGTATCATTTTATTGTCGTATCCAAACTCTAGTTTTCAAAAATAAGTCGTATCATTGTAGTGTATTGTGTATACCGTGTCCATATTAGTGCAATTTAGGGTGGAACATAGTAAGACACTTTTTCTTTAAAGGAAAAGTTGTCCATTCAAGATTGCCACCTTGGAAGGGATGCATGTACTTGGATGGTGGTCAATAGATACTACTCAAGATACATAAAATGTCTTAGATGAAAGTATCAACTTCAAGTGTGCCCCTATATGTAGAGATTAGTCTGATCTATACAAAAATTACATTATCATGAGTTATTCAGCTGGTACCAAACCCGCCTCATGTTGTCTCAAATAGGTACTTCAGCATAGATGAAAAAAGGGAACTATTTCATGCGTTTAAATTGAAAGTAAGGATTGAGATGAGAGAGAATCAATATGATACAGATGGTGGATAATTTCTCACTTCCCAATGGCTATATTTTATCATAAACATGGATTATTATTGACAGGTGCACATTGAAACTTATTGATTTATATTATGCTTTGATGGATTCATTCGGGGAATCTTTAAACATAGATCTTAAACCTGCTTATATTGGTTAGTTCATTTTAAGATTGTGGAAGATCCAAACTAAATTGATGAGGCTGACCGATTCAATTCAATCCAATCCAATCCAATTAAAAATAAATTGGACTGAATTAGATGTGGTGTTTGAGAAACCGACTATTGGATTGATTCCAGTTCCACATATGCAAAGCTCGATGCAACCAATCCAAACTGAATAACAAATTTATATATTTTAATGCGTCATATTTTTTTATTATTTAGACTATATAATTATTGTGTCATCTTACACACCTCATCATCTATACTAGGTATAAATGACCAATACCGGACTCAATTTTCCAGTCTCGATTGAATGTATCGTAATTTAATCGGATCCAAATTCAATCCAATCTTGATCCAAAAAGGCCCAAATTAGAGGAACTGAAACCCATCACAAAAACAAATCTAATCCAATATTAATTTTATTGAATTGTATTTCATTTTAACATCTGGTCGATTTATATTGGATTTGAAAAACCAAGTGCAATCATATTGGATGCACTTCTCTTCAAATAGGTCGGTTTTGAATTCATATCAAGGAAAATTTACATTCTAACAAGTTACATTTAGTATTTGTCTAAAAATGAATTACATCCCTGCTATGATTGTCGGGTTTTAGGTAAGTAATATCCAATCAGACACATAAACATCACCTCAACATCAACACTCATCCCCTGTCAGTGTCACTGTTTGTGTTATGGCTCCCCTTTTCACAAAAATGACTATACAAAAATGGTATTCTCTCAGAGGTTCTTTATTCTCTCCCTTTTTTCATCCTTCTGAAAATCCTCTTTCGGCTACATTCATGTTCTTAACAAGCTATTTCTTGATGTAGTACAAGGTGTCCAAGATCAACATTGGCAATTGAAGAGAAAATATTATAATTCTTGTAATTTTTTATTTAATACTTCAAGTTTTATTATCTTTTTTTTATTAGTTTTGGGGTTTTATTGGTAAAATATGATCGAATCAACAGACAAAGGCTCTGAGTAAAGTTGAAATTAAGCAACCTAAGACACGGCTAATCGTCAAAGAGTGGGCATGGCTTTCATGGCAAAAAATAGCTAATTCACATTATTGCAAAATGCCAATGTTTAGGGGAGAAAAATGGCTTTAAATTAAGGTTTTCTCATTGCCAATGTTTTTCCTATTCCTTTTTCATCTTTCATATGGAAAAAACACGAATTGTGAAAGAAAGAAAAGTACAAAGGAAGGCCAGAGATCCTACCTAAAATAAGCACTCAAAATTCGCAGCACCAAAGGGAAAAAATCATAAACACGCAAGTCCATATCGTCTCTTAGACATAACTGGCCCTGTAAAATCACAGGTATATGAAGTGGACTGTTTTGTATATCTCTTTGATTATCACATTTATGAGAATATGATGCTATATATACATGACTAGAGGAAGACTAATTCAAAAAATAACAAAAAGTAGTTGTTATCTAGTTTGTTGCTGAACTTGAGGAGCTAACTTGGACTGAGTCTGTTACTTATTTGTTGCTGAATTGTAGGAGCTAACTTGGACTGAGTATGTTACTTGTATGTATTCGATATTGGAGGTGCATGTGGTTTAACATACCCCCACAAGCGAAGGGTGGAGTGAGGAACGACACCAAGATTGGATCGCAAACAGGTAAATGGGGTACTGAGTAGTGGCTTTGTAAGAATGTCAGCAGTTTTTGCTTTTGAGGGAACAAAATGAGTAATAATGAAGTCGGTAGCAACTTTCTCACGAACAAAATGGTAGTCCAATTCCACATGCTTCGTTTTGGCATATAATACTGGATTAACAGTGAGGTATAGGGCACCTAGATTATCACAAAATAAAACAGGAGCCTGTTGAAGAGAGATGCCAATATCAGTGAGAAAGTGAGTAATCCAACGAAGTTCAGCAGCTGCGAACGCGAGAGCATGATATTCAGCTTCACAGCTTGATCGAGCAACAGTGGGTTAGAGTTTGGAAGACCAAGCGATGCAATTTTCTCCAAGATATAAGCAATAACCAGAAGTGGAGCAGCGGGTATGAGGACAACCTGTCCATTCATCATCGTAGAAGGCATAAAGATTAAGAGATGACTGAGAAACTAAGCGTAAACCATAATTGATAGTTCCTTGCAAATATCAGAGCAACCGTTTGAGGGAAATGTAATGGTCAGGTTGAGGATCATGCATGAATTGACAATGTTTATTGACTGTGTAAGAAATGTCTGGTCTAGTTAAAGTAAGATATTGAAGAGCACCAAGTAGAGACCGGAAAACCTTGGGAGTGAAAGTAAGCTGAACTTGAGGATCTAAGGGTAGAGAGGATTTAAGGTCCATGGGTATAGCAGCTCATTTAGCGAAATTCATGTGGGTGAAATCAAGGATTTTGCGAGTGTAGGCTTCCTGACTGAGTGTAATACCACAAGAATAATAGTTGAGTGAGATTCTAAGAAAATAACTTAAGATTCCCATGTTTTTTAGAGCAAACTCATGAGATAAATGAGAGATAAGAGTGGTAATCATGGAGGAATTATTTCCCATAACAATAATATCATCGACATAGACTAAAAGAAGGACAATGCCACGAGAGGAATGAAAGGTGAACAGAGAGGAGTCAGCTCGACTACATAGAAACCCAAGCTGAAGAAGGTAAGAGTTAATCTGTCAAACCAAGCTCTGGGAGCTTGTTTTAGGCCATAAATAGATTTATGTAGTCGACATACATGAGTTGGGTACAAAGAATGGAAGAAACCAGGAGGTTTATGCATGTACACTTCTTCATCTAACACACCATGCAAAAATAAAATTTTCACATCTAACTGTCGCAAGGGACATTTATGAGTAAGGGCAATAGATAAAGCAACTCGAATTTTGGCATGCTTCACAACAGGACTAAATGTATCGAGAAAATCAATCCCTTCAACATGATTAAAGCCTTTGGAAACTAATCTTGCTTTGTGCTTATCGAGAGTACCATCCTTATGATGTTTGGTGCGAAATACCCACTTAGACCCAATAATATTCATGGAAGGAAGCTGAGGAACAAGAGTCCAGGTTTTGTTGTTGTGTAATGCTTGAAGTTCATCATTCATTGCGACTACCTAGTGTGGATGCTTTAGAGCTTAAGAGAGAGTGGTGGGATCTGGAATGGTAGGAGAGATGGTGGTGACTAAGGAAGGATGTGTGGTTTTTGATCGAGTACGCATATGATGAGTGTTAGTAGGAGGGATTAAGGGTGTGGTAGAGAGTGGATAGGTTGATGAGAAAATAGGATTTAAATCAATGTACAATGGGATGCCATCTGAATTGTGAATAGTGGGTGGTAAGTTGGAAATGGTGGTTGATCGTGGTTGTAAAATGGTTGAGGCAGCATCAGAAGTGGGTGGTGGCATAATATGCAAGGACAGGATTGGTGATGAGACATGTGTCTCAATTGTAGAGGGTACTGGGTGAAGTTTAGGGATGTTAGGTGGGGATATAGGTTTAGTAATAGGTTGTGGGCTGGTAGGTGGCGGTATAGGTTCAGTAATGGTTTCATAATTGGTGCCTTGAGTGGCGGAGGTGTCTTGGTCATTTTGAAAATGAAGGAAATGTAGTGGGTCAGAAGTAGGTGTGGAAGATGGAGATATTTTTGTATGGTGTGGTACATAGGGATTAGCATCAGTGGAACTAAATGTAGTACTGGTGTCATGATATGGGTCCAAAAATTCTTTGTAGGTAGCTAAATGTGGTGAATCACTTGCTATAGCAACTGCATTCTTTACATAAGGTAATAAACCTTCATCAAAGACAACATGTCTGGAGATATAAATTCTACGAGTTAAAGGATCAAGACACCTGTAGCCTTTGTGAAGTGGAGTGTACCCAATGAAAATGCATGGAAGTGTTTTTGGTTGAAATTTGTTTTGAGGTTTCCCTTTGATGTGTGGATATCACCTACAACCAAAAACTTTGAGGGAAGAATAATTTGGGTTAGTATTGTATAATTTAAAAAATGGAGTTTGCATGCCAAGTTTTTTTATGGGCATCCTATTAATAAGAAAAATTGTTGTCATGAAGGCTTCAACCCAAAGAAAGAAAGGCAACTTGGCATGGAACATCATGGTTAACCCAGTTTCCACAATATGTCTATGTTTTCTCTCTGCAACCCCATTTTGCTCAGGTGTGTTGGGACAAGAGATATGTCTTAGTGTGCCATTTTTGTCCAAAAATTTAAGAAACTCAGTTTTGGCGAATTCTCCACCTCCATCACACTGAAAAATCTTAATTTTCTTTGCTAATTGAGTTTTAATCATGCTAGCAAACTTTAAGTATGTTTCATAGAAGTCTGACTTGTATTTCAATGGATAAAGCCAAGTGAATCTTATGTGATCATCCACAAATATGACATAATAATGAAAATGTTGGGATTACATAATAGGAACAGAACCCCATAGATCACACTGAATTTTATCAAAAGGAAAGCTAGAAACATTCTCATTCATCTGAAAAGGAAGTTTATAGTTTTTGCCAAGTTGACAACTTGCACAAACTGAACTTTGTTTATTCCATTGACTAATGCTAAGACAATTACTACTACTTAAAGTTTGTAGAACTCTAGAATTGGGGTGGCCAAGTCTTTGATGCCAAATGGATTGTGGAGCCTGGCCTGCCTGGAGAGCTGTCAAAGTCTTCAAACCATATTCATCAAAGGCATATAATCCCTTCTGCTTACTCCCTTTCGCTAGAAACTTCTGAGTTTTCTTGTCCTTAATCACAAAGTCAGTGTTAGTGAAGACTAGATCACATTGATTTTCCTTTGTAAGTCTGCTCACTGAGACAAGATTTTTCTGTAATTTAGGCACAACTAAGACATTTGAAGTTTTAATGCAGGGTCAATAAGTTTGTCTCCCACATGAGTAATATCAAGTTTTGATCCATTTCCAACCATTATATTATCAAAACCATAGTAAAGCTACAAATTAGATAGAGTACCTGAATTATGAGTCATTATCAATATTGGTGGGCATGGTTGCAGTGATGTGAGCCTCATTTGTAGTGTTGGAGTTATTGGATTGAATAGAAAAATCCCACATGTAGAAGCAGTTAATAGCAGTGTGTTTTGCTCCTCCACAAATTTGACAGGGGCTGAGATTTGAATCTTTAATATCACATCTATTAGGGAAGGTGTCAGGTTGTTTATTATTACTTGCAGAAAAACTTTGTCCAGAAAATTTTCTAGAAAAGTTATTGTTGTCTCCATTGTTAGAACTTTGACCTGCAAAAAAATTGGGATTTCTTCCATGGTTGTAGTGAGAGTTGGTCCGAAACCCTCTCCCACTGGAGCTGAATTGTTGGGAGTGATTAAAGTGGTTAGTGAACTTCCCTTGATTTGAATAATGTCCTCTACCACGATTATTGTTACCTCTTCCTCGGTTGGAATGAGGTGGTCGGTATGCAGCAAATGCCATACCGTGATCTGGTGCATCACTGACAGTTGATTGAGGCTTGACGGTTTGCTCCCTCACGTCGAAGCTTCTCAGTGCAGATAGTAATTGAGACATAGTGCGATAGGGTGCTTTTACTAACATTACAGTGCGAAAAATATGGTATTTAGGCCCTTGTCAACTGGCCTTAACCCCATATATGGAGAGGCTGCTTCCATGTCTTGAACCCGAGACCAACTATCTATTAAAGATAATACAATATGCCCACGGGATCTCTCTCGTTCACACCATGAATAATATAAATAAATAAATAAAGGAGCTTTTTTGGATCTGTCCCAAACAAAGAGGCTTGTTTTCCTTTTTTTATCATGAATTAAGAGCCCTCTTTTTAATTTTATTATGTAAACGTATATGAGAGTACAAAGTTATTTACATACCTGGGGTAGAACACTGATGTAAATGCATGTATTTGTATTAAAAGGTATTCATAATTTTCAGGACGATAGACTGGGAAATTAAGACTTGTTCTAAAAATGACTTTCAAACAAAAACCTTTAAATTGGGATTGACGGAGTATATGTATTTTCTTCTTAGTTTGTAATAAATTATTTTTATTCCGATAGGAGCTGAACACGATCTTCTCTAAGCCCCTAAAAGAGTTGCTGTCATTGGAAGGAGAGGCGGATGATGCAACTCTCATATCAATAGACAGTAAAGGAACAGATATCCGTGTTCGTCAAGACGCACAGGTCTCCTCCCTCTCTCTTATGTGCCTTTTAATGTCTCTTTATGATACCGTGTTTAGTGTGCACGCGCGCGTACACTCGTGTGCGTGTAATGAGTAGGAGCACGTTTGTGGTGTGCGTGCAAGTGTAGAGGTGTGTTTTTCCCCGAAATTCCTCTTTTCCTAAAATGAGATTGGATTTTTTCCCCTAGTTTGGAATAACTTTTTAAGTTTTTGATTTCCCTAAAAATTCCAATCAAAACTAATTCTGAATTTCCAAATTCATAACTTTTCCAAAATTACGCTGATCTTTTTTCCAAAATTACGCTGATCCAATTTTTTAAAAAACTTTCTGATTTTTTTTCCCTGAATTTTTTTAATATATGCTCATTAGAAATTTTCCAAGTATTCCATTTTTTCCCGAACTAACTCCAAAATTTTTCTGATATCATAGATTTTACGGATTTTTTTTTTAGTTATTTTTCAATTTTGAAAAGTAAAATGTAATTTCTGAAAGTTTTGGAATTAGAATTGACTTGCCAAAAAAGGGAACCCCCCCCCCCCCCCCCAAATCATAGACACACAATAAAAAAGGCCACTTCCGATCCGATCTGGACGAAACACAACCTTACGTGTTTGTTTGCGCATGTTTAACTTTATGTTGTTATCTCTTATCGTTTGCAATTGAACATACAAAGGTTATCATTTGAAGAAGGCCATGTAGTTGAAACACTCGAGGAAGCCAAGACAGCTCTTTGGAAAGTAATAAACAGAGGGCGCGTATACAATTTGCACTAGTAAAATTTGAGGTCGAGTTGCATTTTCATTTGCGTTGCTCTATTTTTTTATACTTCATTTTGTGAGATTGCAACACATGAATTGAGTTTGTAACATCTCTAAGATTATAGTCAGTTTTGTAGGTTAGTATAAGAATACATTAAGTTTATCTGCCTATTCATGGGTGTTTGGAAACTGATTTATTATTTAGATAGTAACGTGCACGCGCAAACGGACACGAACAAACAAGCCACACGCGGACACACTCACTAGAACAAAAATACTGTAGGGAAATTTCTCACTAAGAATTTTCATTTGCAGCGTCCTTTTGCGGCTAAAAATTAATATAACCACTTTGTATATGTTTATACAAATGAGTTTGTTGAGTTAAAAAAAAAGTCAAAATTTTAACATCTTTGCATTTCAGGGGAGAAAAATGTTGATTTCTCAATAATTAATTTTGAGAAATTCACAAATGTTAGTAAATATAATGAGTGTCTTATGTTTTTAGCAGCTATACACTAATTTTTTCACTGCCACAACACCATCAAACTCAATGATACGAGATATCAAACTTAAATGTGTATAATGAGGACCTAATGAAACAATACACATACAAACCATCAAAATATGTATGCAAGATTAGATGAGGACCTCAAGAAATAATCAACACATACAAAATAACAAAATATCCTGAAGTTGTAAAGGTTCCTAGGAGTTCACCAGAAGTATCTATTGTAAACACAATTTTTTTACATCAGATGTTTAAAACATGAAAAAAAATTATATTCATCACACAAAAACAAAAACATTTATGGAATGTAACAATCTTTCCACCAATGTGATCTTCAGTGAACTCCCATACTTTACGTATTTAATGAATTCAGTACATATTACTTGCTAAAAATGAAAGATTCGACGCCAAACCCTCGAGACGCTTTAAATGATTCCTTCATGAGAGGTTTGTCCGGAATCCCAATTCCTTCAACAGATCCTCTTCATTGTAAGATGGCTTCGACCACGAGGGCTTCCAAGCCATTTCAAAGGGCTTTGGCCCACCAGGTCAAAAAGAGCAATGCTATATAGACTAACTATACTCACCAATTTACTAGACCAAATGATGTGTCAATAAATGCATTTAAAACATTAACCACACATTATTGACACATCATTTGGTCCGGTAAGTCAGTCAAACTATTTGGGATACTTGACATTTCTTAGTAAAATATAAAGGATAAAATTGAGCCTATGTTCAAAGTTGCAATTGTGATGTGAGCACAGTCCCTTCGCAATCACATTACAACAAAATAGATTTTTCCACCCGTCATTGTTTAATTACCGGTCTTCATTTCATTGTCATGAGCAACAATTCCCTTGTTGCCACTGTAGTTATCATTTTGGATAGTTGGCAACAAGGGTATTTATGTTAATTTTTGTGATTAAATCAAAGTCTAAGGACCTCCTCTTAATGAACCTGGAGTCAATGAAATTTTCTTTTTAATACAAAAAAAATATTGTCTTAGGAGTTGTTTGAAAATGTCATCTTCGGAGCATTTTGCTAGGGGAAAAATGATATTGACATTAAATCTTGGATATCTTCTTAATTTTTTTTTTCAAACCTTTATGAAGATCAATACTATTATACGACCTTTGAATTGATTGATGTATTTGACTAAGTTTTGCTGATCAAATTAATATTGTAATGATCATGGACGGAGCCTAAAAAAAAGTTAATTTTTTTTAAAATATAAATTCAACCCACCTCTAAATTTAAATTCAGCCCACCCCTAATATGATTTTTGGTAATTGCAATAAGGAAATATTTAAAAGTGAGTTCTCCCCTTCACGTAATTACAGGTCTTTGAAAGTGCCTCCAACGTATGAAACTATTTCGCTATCACTTAGTGCCTGGTGAATGTGCATGTGTGTATGCGTGTATAACTCTCTTAACAATAAAAGTGTTTCAGTAAAAAGTATTTCAATACGATAAAGCTTGTTCCCCTCAAGAATTTCACAATGCAATGAAAAATGAGAATTCACCTTGAAACAAAAGCAATGCATCTGCATCTGCATTGTGAAACATGTAAGGACAACAATACACCATTCTCATGAGACAAGTACTAGCTCTCAATGATTTGATGACTCTCATGTTGGTTCCGCTGTATCACGAATGCAAGGGCAACAATACGCCATTCGTAGTGAGACAATATTTTATATCAATCAGTATTCAAATTGAATTCATATTTTGAAATTTCCAGATGAAAAAAGAAAGGGTGATGCTATTTATACTCCAAATAAATACTAAGGCACTCCATTTTGTCCCCAAACATTGAAAATTTCCAAAATGACCCCTTGCATATTCTGAAATCCATTCCTCCCTTTCAAAGGAGATGGACTTCTCCTCCATCTAGCTTTCTTTGCTTAATCGAAAAAAATATATTCATCTCTACTTCTAGAAAATAATTGTTTAGCTAGAATTTTTTAGATAACTAATGTTTTGCTCTTAAATTTTTTATCTTAAATACTTTTTTGATACATAAAAAATAAGGGAGTTTCTTAATATAATCCTAGACCAATAAGCTATTTTGAGCTTTAATCCACTAATATATATTTTAACACTAAAGTTCCATAGTCGTTAGTGTATGACCCAAATAAAAGCAACATGGGACAATATTCTTTTTTATCTAATAAGAACAAGACACGAAATTTTCTTTATTGTTACTCAATTCAAACACGGCCCAAATTAAAGCAGCCTGGTACAAAAAAAATTTACCAAACAAAAACGTGATTCAATTAAAAGCAACACAACAAGATATTTTTTTATCTAATAGGAACACGACCCAAACAAAAGCAACACTACGCGAACACTATTTTTTACCAAACAAAAATACGATACAATTAAAACAGCATGACCCAAATAAAACACGACATGCAATCTTATTTTTTTACCTAATACAAACACGACCCCAATAAAAGTAACACGACACGAATTATTTTTTATTTTTTTAGAAAACACAAACATAATACAATTAACATACGATACGACGCAAATATATTTCGTGTCTTGTTGCTTTTATTTGGGTCGTGTTCGTATTAGATACAATAAAATAAAATAAAAAATTTATGTGATATTTAAACTTTTCAACGGACCCATATAAAAAAAATCAGCTCAAATTGGTTACTCGGTTGACTTGTAATGAGGACTTTTTGGAACAAAATAAAAAGACTTTGACTAAATGTGTATTAAAACATGTTCGATGAATTGTTTGTTATATGCCTCGTTTAATTGGATCGGGTTCCTGTTTAATAAAAATAATAATCTTGTCGAATGATGTGTCACTTTTATTTGGGTTGTGTTTATCTTAGATAAAAAAAATAAGATTTCATATCTTATCGTGTTTTTATTGGGTCGTTTTCATGATTAAAAAAACCATGTCGTGTCATTTTTATTTGAGTTGTGTTCGTGTTAAATAAAAAATAAAAATTATGTATTGCATGTTTTGTATCTTTTAATTAGGTCATGTGCGTGTTTAGTAAAAAAAATATGATTTCCTGTCATCTCGTATCAAACTAATTCAATGATTCGCGTCATTTTGCCTTACTTTTTCAAGTATAATGTCATACGTAAAATAAACTATGTTCCCGCCGTGTAATTAAAATTCATATACACTAATTTTTGAGGTATTAAAGTAGAAAAAAAACTACTTTAATTTCTTATTTATTTTTTCCCGGACTTACATATAATATCACCCCCTTACACAAAAAATTTAAATTAGTGTGGCTAACAAACTAGCACATGCTAGTGAAATTTGGAAAAAAAAAGTATACAAATACTCACAAACTTATTAGATAAAGGGTATAGTTATTCCCACACCAACAAACTACTTATGAACTCCATTTTGCTCTCATATATTAGGGAATGACCCATATACCCTTATATATTCATATGATAAATTCCTCCTCCCCCCTCTCTCTCTTACTCCCACAAGTAAAATAACCTCCCAAATATCGTAAAAAAAATTAAAAAAATAGATTTTTAATTTATTTCATACTAAAAAATAATAGTGGAATATACATGTATAGTAATTTTTATATCAATATATAATTAATAAATATAAATATACGAACAATGACCCAATTAAAACGTGATACGACACCTTACAGTACAATTTTTTTTATATATAACATGGACACCACTCCAATAAAAGAGACACGGCACGATATGTTTTTTTTACTAAACACGTATACGTCCTTACAAAAAAATCATTTTTATTTAGTTAGAATGACACAAATAAAAGCGACACGCGAGTTTTTTTACCAAACACGCACGGCCCAATTATTCAAAGACACGACACATAACATGAAATATTTATTTTCTACTTACTACAAAAACAATCCAAATAAAAGTGACACGACAGAAAAATAAATCTTATTTTTTTACGAAACACAAACACCAGTCAATTAAAAAAAGACATGATACATAATAGGAAATCTTTATTTTTTAACTCGTGTTGCTTTTATTTGAGTTGTGCTTGTGTTAAGTAAAAAATAAAAAATTCATGTTAGGTGTTGTGTATTTTTTTTATTGGCCTGTGTTTGCGTTTCGTAAAAAAATGAGATTTTTTTTCGGGTCGTGTCACTTTTATTTGGGTTGTGTTCGTGGTAAGTAAAACATAAATATTTCATGTTATGTGTCGTGTCGTTGTATAATTGGGCCGTAGTGCTTGGTAAAAAAAATTACGTGTCACTTTTATTTGAGTCATCCGTACTCGGAAAAAAATATAAAATTTTGTGTCGTATCTTAATAAGGATGTGCTCGTGTTAGCTAAAAAAAAGTATATCATGTTATGTCTCTTTCATTTTGAGTAGTGTCCTTGTTAGATAAAAAAAATTAAGATTTGTGATGTATGATGTGGTGTCACGTTTTAATTGAGTCATTATTTGTGGTTATATTTATTAATTGTATATTAATATAAAAATTAGGGTAAAATGTATAAGAGTATATGGGTCATTCTCAAATTTATGAAAGTAAAATGAAGTGCCTCGGTAATTTGTTGGAGGTGGGAATAACCATACCCTTAGATAAAATAACCTATTTTTATGTTTAATCTTTAAATTAATTGATTCAACTATTTTCTCCCTCCCGCACATAAATACAATCACCTCAAAGTACACTCATACTCATGAAAGTAATAAGGCTAGTTAATAACTTTGTGCTAGGATGGTAGTTTCCTTTTTTTTGGTGCAAAATGGAGTGGGAGAAACTTTGAGAGGAGTGGGAATATCCTTACTAAAAAAGAAATTCTTATGTTCAGATTGTCATAACAGAAGAGGGGAAAGAAAATAACTAAATTAGTTGGTCTTCTTACGACATATGGGAACAAATGAACGCATGATTAAAATTAACTAAGCCTATAGCAAATATTACCACCAAACTAAAGATTTGAACAGAGCAATAGCTACCATAAATTACCTCTGCAAATAAAATAGAAAAAATAAGCTTGAATCTAAACATAACGACAAAAATGCGTGAATGAGGTTTAAGCAGAATAATAATAACCTTTGCATCCTCAGGGATTTTGTAAGAATGAGCGGTAATTTCCGTCAACCACAAGCCTGGGAGAAGCTTCTTCAAAAATCAACACAAGAGTGAATTAGAGAAATGAGGAATGAGTTGAAATATTAATTTACTTACGTCCAATTGTTTCTGCAGAGTCTTGGGGCGCTTAGTGGGCTGGCGAGGCAGCTTCTTCCCAGCCATGGCCATGAAATCTTGCTCAATCTCTTCCCATGAAAGAGAGACCGAAAACTTGGACCTCTCTCTTTTCTGAGGTCCTGTCAATCTCATAGACTTCAATGGTGAAATATCAACAGTCTTCCCATTTGGTGCCTTGCACGCAGCTCGTTTCCACCGCTTCGCATCCTCATCCAAAATCTGGTACTTCATTTTATCAGCCGCCATCTGAATATCCCTAATCGCCGACATCCCATCGCAGCCAACCGACATCTTCAAATTCTGTTTTGGATAACTGGATCCACGTCGTCCAATCAAATCCGAAGCTGAACGTTTGTGATGGAGTTGGACGTTTGAATGAAAGTTAAAGCACCTCTGGTACCTTTGTCTCCCCCACTTTAAACACACCATGGGCTGTGATCTTTCCCCTTTCATCAACTCGTTTCTTTCTCTCTCTTTCTCTTCACCCAAAATCACCATATCTACCAAACTTTTTACTTCTACGGCTTATGGGATGATAACTGAGAGGCGGCAAATGTAAGTTTATATATGCAAAGGAAGAGAGGTGAGAGAAAGACCCATTTTAACGTTAGGTTTCTTGTACTACAGCTAATTCGTGGGCATCAAGTTATAACTCAATCCAAAATAATGTACTACAGGTCATTCATTATTTTTGGATTTTAAATCACTTTTTTGATTTTTTTTTTCCAATTTTTTTGGATTTTTTTCACTTTTTGTATTTTTTTCATTATTTTTTTTTCACTTTCTGGATTTTTTTTATAATTATTTTTGGTTTTTTATTCGCAATGTAGATTGTTTTTCATATTTTTGGGTTTTAATTCATCACTTTCTAGATTTTTTTCATTATTTTTGAGTTTTTATTCATTTTTTGTATTTTTTTCATTATTTTTGGGGTTTATTCACTTTTTGGATTTTTTTTCTTCATTTTTTTGGGTTTTTATTCACTATCGAAATGTTTTTCAATTCTTTGGGGGTTTTATTCACTTTCTGGAATTTTTTCATTATTTTTGGGTTTTAATTCAATTTATGTATTGTTTTCATTATTTTTGGGTTTTATTTATTTTCTTGATTTTTTACATTATTTTTGGGGTTTTATTCACTTTTTGGATTTTTTTTCTTCATTTTTTTCATTTTTTTTGGGGGTTTATTTAAGCTTGACAAATTAGAAACGACACAAAAAATGACACGGGACGACACGAAATTGACCCGAAATTGACACGATATGTCGTGTTCGTGTCATTTTTTTGACACGAAGTCGTGCCGTGTCGTGTTCGTGTCTGAATTATGAGTCATGCTGTGTCATGTTATCGTGTTATCGTATTTTTTAGGCGTGAAATTTAAGAAATTTTGGTATTCGTGTCGTGTCGTGTTGTTTTTTATTCAGGTCGTGTTCGTGTCAACTATAAAAAACAAGAATTCGTATCTTGTCGTGTTCGTGTCCGAAAAAATCTTGTCGTGTCGTGTCGACCCAAAACACGACCCATTTACCCGAATTATCACCCCTAGTTTTATTCACTTTTTGGATTTTTTTTTCATTATTTAGTATTGGGAGCATCTGGGACTAGTATTGGAATCCCCGTCAAGGTTCCACTTGAGTTTATATTTGTTTTTCCAATACAAATTTTCTTGGTTAAGGTGATATGCCAATTCCGCCTAAATTTCATTTTCACGTAATATAAGAGCTGAGTCAGGATTGGTCTCAATACGAGTTTGGATGTGAATTAGTCTTTGTTGGAGACAGGATATTTTTGTTGCCATATTCCCGTAGATATTAGTTTCCCAGGCTAAATCCACCTGTTTGAAGGAAACAGACTTCCTAATAAAATAACTGGTTGTCGTCTCTTCAAGTGGCGGGGCCCATTGAGACCGGAGAATATAATTGAAGGAAGGATAGGATGCCCATTCTTTACAATAAATGAAACGTTTAGGATTTCTGACAGTTGGAGGTATGTTATCTAGTAGTATAGGGTAATGATCTGAACCTGCATTAGGGAGATGTGTTATCATAGTGGTAGGGTATAGGTCCATCCACGTGGTATTAGCTACCCCCCTGTCCAACCTTTCACAAACATGATGACCAAAAGGGTTGTTAGCTTTCCACATAATATATGAACCCTGAAATCCTAAATCATGGATAGCATGTGTCATCATAAAATTATTAAAGCTTGGGCTCGACCAGGCTTAAAATCCTAGTCCCTTAGCTTCTCTTGTGGGGCTAAAATTGTATTAAAATCCCCAAGTAAGATCCAGGGGTGGATAACAGAACTAGACAAAATATTTAATTCTTGCCATACCTGGTTTTAAGTTGCGGGATTTGGGGGCATGTAGACAGCCGTGAATTCTTCTGGTCCCGTCGTAGGATCATGCTCAATCAGGACGTGAATGAAACGGAAAGAGACTGAGATATTTGGTAACTGCTATGAGACAATATTTTTTTCTTGAAAAGCCTTTTGGCCTTCACGTGTGATGAGCTCATATTTTGAAATATTTAATTTCACTTGGATTATATTATTAGTTTGATATGTGAAGCATATACAATATATGCCTAATAATATTTAAAATATTATCCTTAATCTTAATCAATAATTAAGATTTTTGATTTACAATGCGTGCTTTTCATGAAGAAATATTACATTGTAGCGGGGTTTGTTAGTAATAATGTAATATTTAGATTAAAAAAAAGCAAAAAGTTTGTTGATTCTTGCATTAGTACCATGATAGGCACATGGTTTGATATTGTATTAAACAATGAGTTATATGAGAGAGATATTTTAGACATTATTGATGTTATTGATATTAGATGCAGTAGTAAATTATTTATGAAAAAAAATCATAAATTTCAAAGTATCAATCCCAATATATGTGAGCGGACAATCAAGTTATTAAATTTGTCCGTCTATAAGGAGTGGTTATAAATATAGTCATTGAATTTTGATGATAAGATTCTGAACCTAGCGGTTTAGCGACTGCTTCAAAGATGGTAGAATATAATCATAATTCATTAAAACTTTATTGTTTTTATGAGATTGAGGTTAAATAAGTCAATTATGTCTTATGAGGACAATGTGAAGTCACTCCACATATATGTACGAAAATTTTCACTAGCATGATGTTAAGAAAATATTCGCTAACATGATATGCCCATGGTATGAAATTACATTGTGCAATTGATGTTTAGTAAGATACATCATATGGTGTAATATTATTAATATGTAGATAAGGTATTTATCTAATTTAGTGCCAGTGTTGTCATAATAAATTTTCTATTAAAGTAAATAGGTTATTAAGATGTTAGTTGGATACCAATCAAGGAAAACACCAATATATATACTACTTGGTTGTGCGAGTCAAGGAAATATAATGACTTTGAGATAGATTGTTGTGGGCACAACGGGTGTTATCTATTTCTTTGTAATGTGATGATGATATACTTTGTCGAGAGTATACAAATTTTGTAAAATAAACATGGTAAGACATAATGTCAAATGATAAATAAAGATGGCAGTATTGATATTGTTAATGTTACTTTGACTAAAAGAATATGAAGAGATTTAGTAAATAATACATCTAGTGGAATGGGACGAAACCCTTCTTTTAAAAAAAATCTGCAATAATGGTAATCCAACTTTGTAATAGAATTACCACTATTCACAAATTTAACTGGTAAAAATAAGTTCCTGATATGTTATTGTTTATGCATTGAAATTATTATATTGTCCCTTCCAGGATGTCAGTGCAAATTGCTATGAAATGAGGATGAGTTATAAAACTCTTAATGAAGTTAAAATCCAGGATTTATGTCAAAAGTAGCAAGGACAAGTAGAAAAACTTCACCTATGTGAACATAAGAAGTGGAGTCGCTTCAAGAAAGAGTATGGGTTTGCTCTTGTAAATGTTAATGAGATAACATAGAGCACAATGCCATAATAGTGTTAACTTATATAATGACATCTCATAGAAACTGAGATATCTTATGTGTGATGTATTTCCGGTGTTAACATATTAAGACATGGTTTAACGCATAACACACTTATGTCTTAGTTTCACTTTGAAATGCACTCACTAATTGAAGGTTTAAATCGAAAGATACCTTCTTCTATTTATGAGTATATCAATGAATAAATTGACTAAATATTACAATCTAGCGAGGGATTGTTGGAGAAATTGTAATATTTTATAGAAAATAAAAGAGAAAATGGGAAAGGATGTGTCAATTTATGAATAAGTATGTCCCTTAAATATGTGTTAATTCATAAATTGACATAAACTTTGAAATATGTTTATCCATGAATTAACATGACCATTAATGTAATACCCATTCATGAAAAGACACAAATTAGTCTTGTAAAAGGAGAACATCCCACATTTTTTAGATCCTTTTTTGTGTGAGATCATTCTTGAATTTTCGCTCTTATTTATCAATTTGTCCAATCAGTTTAATCGAGTGTTGGTGGTAATCCTTCAGGATTTCTAACTAAATATTCCATTGGATTGTTGTATCTTGTAGGTAATTTGCCTAAAACTCAATAGCGAACTCTTGTAGTGGGGACAAATAAAACCTTAAGGAAAGTGATTCTTCACGCCTCAATCCATCACAAAATTATGTTTCAATATTTATCCCCTTCACTATTTTCATCCTTACTCTATGTATGAAAGAGATGATGAAGCAACATAAATCTTATGTGCTCTTAATTCTCTTTCTCGTAAAACCCTAAATTGAAATTTCTATTACAACACACCTGTTGTAGGAATCATAGGCAGGGGCTTGAGTTCTTCACTATCTCTGAATCGGATAATTATTTGGTATGCTCCAATGAGTAAGTTTGACATGTTTTTTTATTTTCCTCCATTAAATTGTAAATTTATATTAGTGTGTTAGGTCAATGAGTCTAATACATTATGGTTATATATATATGTATGTGTTGCAGAGACGGTTCAACTCCAATAGTTGATTCTAGTGGTGGAAGTGGTACGGGGTTTTATCGTACCGTACCGTTTTGGTAAAAAAAAAATGGTTTTGGTTTCATATATTAAAATACCAAAAACTAATCTTACCTAAACCGAAATTACCCCAAAAAAGTCAGTTGGTTTTGGTTTTAATATTTAAAAAATCAATTTACCGAAATCACCGTACCAATTTACCATACCAATTACCAACTTAAAAACCAAAAATAATAACCAATACAAAAATAATTTTTATAAAGAAATAAACCTAAAGATAAAACAAAACTAAACAAAACCTAATTGTCTCCCTCTCTCTTTCTATCAGCCGTTTCTTTTCTCTCCCTCTATCTCCTCCGTCTCGCCTTTTTCCCATAGCTTCTCCCATTTCCTCTCATTTCCTCTCCCTCCCCCGCCCTCCCTCGCCTTACCTGCCTATGTTCTCGGACGGACATCCCCTGCCCAGGCCGGCTAGGCTACGCATCCTCCTCTCTCCTCCTCTGGGCAGTTGCCAGCAGACAGTCTCCCTCCTCGTAGCTCTCACTGCTATGCATTTGTTCTTCCTCTCTCGTCATAGAACACTGGTAATTTTTATGGATATTGATAGTTAATTTGTGTGAAATTTGTTAATTTGTTAGTTAATTTGTTAAAATCGGGTTGTTTTTAGGTCATTTTGAGGCTTTTTTTAGGGGGTGTTGTTTTAATGCATTTTGGGGGGCTTTTAGTGTTGTTTATAAGGCTAAATTTAGTGCTTTTGCTGGGGGGAGCTTTAAGAGGTATTTTGGGAGTTTTTGGACAATTTTGGGGGCTTTTCGGAATATTTTTAGTGCTAATTATGGGGGTCGTTAAAAAATTGACACGTGTACCAAATTTACCAAATGTATGAAATCAACTTGTAATTTAAATATTTACCAAAAAAACCCGAAATGAAACCGAATTTACCGAAACCAAAAAAATTGAAATTACCGAAAAAACCAAAATACTAGTCGGCTTGGTTTTGGTATTGATTTTGTTGTACCGAGTGGTAAACCGGTACGATTTGGTTTTACCATCCAGAGTTTGGTTTTGGTATTGGTGTCTACTATTTACCGACCAAACCGTACTGCTTACACCCCTAGGTGCATCGTAAAAACTTTGTTATAGTTACATATTATATATGATGCTTAACTTTATGTTTGTAAAAGAAATTGCCGATAAATTATTTCATTTCTTTCGAGATATCTTTCAGAATAAGATATATAGAGAGAGTGAGACTAAAGGTTCTGTGGTGTTAAATTTCATTATTTCCTCCTCTGAATTCTTCAACAATATTCAGGTTATACTCTGATTTTCTCTTTTATGCACATATATAGAGCTTTGTTTGCTCTAATTGAGGAGAGCCTAACCTCTATCAAGCACACAAAATGCTATACATAATTCTAAGCAATTCAATAATCCATAATTTTTAATAAAAAAGAATTTTATATATAGAAATACAACACTACTCAACCCACTACTCAACTACTGTTTTAAGAACTCAAAGTTGGCCCTACTGAAATATTGCCATGATGACTTGGTAAAATTACCTTTTGAGAAATTTATGCATGCTTTTCTTAACTTACCAGAGGATTCGATGAATTCGGATACATTATTACCAATGGACTACTCAATCAAGATATCCAATTGCTTGCCAATTCATACATACTTAGCGTTTGGTATACATTATTACCAATGTTAGCAGGGATGGAGTATGGTTGAGGTTAGATGGTTACGCTTATTTTTTGTCTTCATAAGGTATTATTTTTACCTGTCAAGCCACTTTTTATTCTAGATTGAAAAGAAAATAATTGGTTGGCTTGGTGTAGGATAGTCCTTAATACTTTTAAGCATTGAGTGTTGGATAAATAAGTCATGCACGGGGTCGAGCCTAGCTTGTCCAGTCTAGGAGCTGCTTCAGGATGGACTTTTATATGGTGTACCATTCCATTAAAACTTCTCATCGGTAAGAAACTAAAACAACTCTTTCATATTCTAAATCATGAAAGGTTATTGTCGTCTTGTACTGTGATTGTATTTTTATGCCTCTAGTGTGACCTTTTTAAGTAATCACTAAATTAGGATTACATTCTTGACCTCGATGCCCCTTTATCTATGGGGTTGCCAATATTAATAGGTAGTTAATAGACCGCTTGAAAGAGAGGATTGGGACAATGCAATAAGGAAGCCTCTTGGAGTAGTACCTGCATGTTTGTTTGATTGTATTCTCCTAGTAATTACTTTTTAAATAACAGTACGACCCAAGTATATAAAGTTTCCATCAAATGAGTTTACCATTACCAAACATGTCAGACGGTCACTTATATAAAAGTTGTTTTCAGTCATGACATTATGTAAATATTTAAGTGATTCTAATTAACAACATAAAAATATATCCCCCAATAATTTATTTTAAACCACTTGTAATTGTTAAGATTATAGCAACAATAGGTTGCTAAAATCAGTCATATTTCATTTGGTAAAGAAGAAACTATTTCTCCTAAGAAGCCTCCTAATCTGCCTGAGGTGGCAAAGCAGCGTGAGTTGAGTGGGAATCTATAAAGTGATCTAAGGTGAAGTTGAATAAACATCTTTTGGATGCCAAGTGCAAGGATCTCATTGGGAATGATATCCTTTTTCCACCTCCCAAAATTCAATTATGACTGTTGTGTGCTTGTGCTTGGATGTTGAGAGAAAGACTTAACATCAAGGAGCCTGCACCAAATAATTTATTCACATATGTCAAAGTCTCTAACTATGTCAAAGGCTCATTATGTAATTCTTATCTGGACAAGTCATAATTCTTGTCTGGACAGTTCATGTCTTGAGATGAACTTCATATAAATTGAGATGAATTTTCTATTAATGGAATTTGGGCTATTAATTTTCGTTGGATATCTATATGTGTATTAGTGTTGTTGTGAACTATTTGTATTGTTGTTGTACTATTTTTATTCCTTAAACATGTGGAAAGTTCTATAAATAAAGGAAATTTTGTTCAATTGTTTTTTTCAAATTTAACTAGTTGACATTAAATCGGGTCAACAATTATTTTGTTGTCATTATATTAGCGTATTTTAATATTGTATACCCTAGTGTCTATGTGTGTGTATATATATATATATTAAGAGAGAGAGAGAGAGAGAGAGAGAGAAAGAGAGAGGGAGGCTTTCATGTATACTAAATTGGCACGCCGATTTCGAACCTTTTTTTTTTAATATTAAACAAACTTTGAGTTAATTTTTTTATGACTTTTAAACATTTCAATTGACCCATATAAAAAAATAAGTTTTTTTGCTATTTTTAAAAAATTGGTCGAACTTTCACTGCTTTTAGAGTGCTTAAGGTATGAAAATTTGATCGATTTTTTAAAAATGGAAAAAAATATTATTTTGGATTGGTTTTTTTATATGGGCCCCTTGAAATGTTTAAATGCCATATAAAAAAATTCAACTCAAAATTATTTTTTTACTATCTTAAAGCAATTGATGTGCAAACTTGATGTATATATATATGGAATTTTTTATTTTTTTAAGATTGGTAACGGACCTATACCGTTACTAAATGTTACCAAAATTTGGAATTTAGTAATGGTGGGTGTTAGTAATTTTATTCTCCACATCTTTTTTCTAACGGTTTTTAGTGTTAGTAATTATTTCAGTAACACTACATTATCATTACTAATTGACTCTTTTGGTGTAGTGTTAATCACGTCAGCGTATAGACTTGAGTTTCATAAGTGATTATGTTCAATGCATTCTCAGTGTACGGATAAAATATCCTTTAAACTATCAGACAAGTTCTACAACCTCGAACTGGTTCATCTAGTCAAGACAAACTACCATGAGATTATACTCACAACTTTATTGATGAGATGCCACCCCTCATATAGGATGTGAACATTTCAAATATACTAGAACCAGGATTTTGATCTTTCTATGAGTAAGCTTTTAACTTACACCCATCAGATTTCCTACTTAAAATAAATGAATGAAACAAACATTGTATTTAAAATAAATACATCGCATTCTATACAACATTGATTCACATTTAATAATGAGCAAAGATAGTCTAATATTAAATAAATAATAATTATCTTATTACTTGTTTTTAAGAATAAAATTCCAACAATCTCCCACTTAGTCTTAAAGCTATGTGCCTATGAATCTAACTCCCTATCCACTTACATGGCAGTTTGATGTCTCAGTTGTAGAAGTTTATCTGATGCAACCATGGTTACAACATTATCACTTACTACTTAATTTCTCGATACAAGTGATACCTACACTTAATGTCCTTATCTATATATGGGACCAACGATCTTGTAATCATGCAATCAATTTGTTATTATCGCAATGTCGTGTAATAACCGAAAGCACTAAAAAAATCATCCTTAAGAACCTTAGGAAGATCTTTAGCTATATGACATCTTTAGTGTCTTCTGTTTTGGCAAAATTTTTGGACTTAATGGTGAAGTCAAAAATACATGATTGTTTCCGGTCCTCTAGCCTATAGCTCCTTTTCCCAGAATAAGAACATGTTCTAAGGTCGAAAACTTTGAAGCCATATCTGACCAAAAATGCAAATTTACATATTTTAAGGTATATGAATATCTTCTGAGTATACTAGCACATCTAGTTCTTTTAAGGTACATGACAATGGTTTATACCCGAGTCCAATGCTCCTCACTTGATACAGATAAAATCTACTTTTCATGTCATCGGCGAAGCATAAATTATGTATGACATATTATATAGCATAAGTGAGGCTTCTCAATTGCTGAGGGATAAAGTCCATTCCTTAATATTGTCCAATTAGGTGTTATAGGGCACAGATTGTTTAACAAAATGATTTTGTACCCGAAAGGAACAAATCCTTTCTTGGAATCCCATATACCGGACCTTTATGAGTACAATATTGATATTAACAAATTGAGATGAGTCTAACATCTTATATAACCAATCTTGGAAAATCTTGATCTAAAGGATGTGATTGGCTTATCCTAAATTAGATATATGAAATTAACAAGATAACCACCCTTTATGAAAGATAATACACCTACCTCGTTCCCAATAAGGAAAATATTATCCCTATAATGTATCATATATATACCACCACATTTCCATCATTCTTCTTACACATACGAGTTTCATCCATACATTAATCAATATCAAAAATCATTACTTAATCAAACGGATGTTCCAAGACCTTTGACTTTTGCTTAAATACATAAATAAATTTTTAAGCCATTACACTCAACTTTCATGACTATTTGTTATAAATACCATGGGATGTATCTAGAGATACATTATTTAAGACCGTCGTTCGAGAACGCGTCCTTAGCACCATTTTCCAAATCTTGTGAATGAGATTAGATGTAATGGATAAAATAAACTGGTTAAACTTTAACATGGTTATCAGTTAAAGAGTTTCCTCATAGTCAAACCCTTATCTTTTTTAGTAAATTTTTCACAACAAGCCTTGCATTGAAGGTTTTCACCTTCCAGTCTAGCCTTCTTTTATTCTTACAAATCTACTTGCACCCTGATGGGATATTTATCATCTATCATATCTGTAAGATGCCAAACTAGATTTGAATGTATCGAATCCATCTTGATATTCATAATTTAAGTCAAAACACAAAGTTATTATCTTGGAATGCCCGTTGTATGTCATGGGATGTGGTTAGTGTTTCTTTTGGTATTTCACCGAAGTGTTACTAAATACACTGGCCTTTCAGTATGACTCATGATCCTACCACTTCGACGTAGACCTACCCATGTTTCACTATAAGTGATAAGTGAATCATGGTATTTGATAATGCTCCCACTACGACTAGGTAGTGGATTATCAATATCATATTGTAATTTTTCCTATAATAGTGATCTATAAACTTTGATAATTTGATGTTCCCTTGATTACTTTTGTAATGGAAACTTGCTCCTGGGCTTGTGGTCTCACTTATAATCCTCTTCGAAGAATTGGACATTTTTTAGAACAATGACCTTGTTGTACTTAGGCTTATAAACGTAACCACCTCTATAACTTTTAGAATATCCAACATAAGAGACACATATATTTGTTCTTGATTCAATCTCTTTAGATCCTCCCACTACACAAGTTCAAGGTACTCCCTCATCCAAACATGTCTTGGACTATGCTTGTGCATAGTCTAAAGTTATATGGGAGTTGAAAAGACCCATTGAGAAAGAATTAAGAATAGACTCTATGTAATCGTCTCTAGTGTAAAATTTTGAGATAGAATCTTGCATATATGAATAATATAACATGGACCTTATCATATTCTAAGAATCTTGCATATAACATGATTTTATGTGTTGGATTAAATTTATAACCTCTTTATAAGTTATCCCACATGTGAGCATCATAAATTCTAGCGGAAACCCAATCTCTATTCTAAGCATACAAGGTTTTTGAGTCTTAATTCGTATTAAAGATTTGAATAAAAGCATTCCTAAAATTTGTTTCACTTTCCCTAATTAGTCTCTACGATTATTTTAAGAAAACGTGATAATTAGACTGTAGTCCACATTTAAAACGCATAATACCAAAAGGGAGCAATAGAAGTATCCATGCTTAAAAAGAAGTCTTTTAAAGAATCCAATTGCACGGTTGTGTCATTTCAAGAAAACAATAAAGACACGTTGTTGGATGATCTTGAGAAAACTAGATTTAGATCTTAAAAACTTTGATTGAAAGTTGTGTTCAATGGGGTTTAGGTTTGGTTAATGAGAGAAAATAAAATTATGGGAAGCTACAGATTTTGAAATGGCTAAAATGTGTTTTAAAAGTCCTAAACTCGTCACTTTATTTTTATATACCAAAAAGAATTTGAGTCATAATCAAACACAAGCACCAAAAAACATTACGAACAATCGGACAGTTAGAATTGACTTAAATTTAATATGTTGTGTTTGAAGGCGAGACGAAATGGCATAAAAAAATTCAGCTCGATCGAACGATCGAATATTTTTATTTTTATTTTCTTGCTCTTTAGGTCGGATCCTCCCCAATTTTCATACAAAAGTTATAATTTTCCAATTTATTCTCGATTTAAATTCCACTTAAAACCTTATTTTTATATATAATTATCAACCTTTTTACATACCAAAATTAAATAGATTCCAAAATTTATTTTTTTTGACATTTTTAATTTACAGAGATTTTTATGGCGCCGAAATCACGGGATGGTACACATACCACAAGACAAACATGTGACAACCCGCTCACGAAAAGAAGGGGTGGCCAGCACAATACTCCAATATAACGGAATCATGGATGGAATCATTCTCAGCATCATAACAAAAATATAGAGTATCTAGGATAACCACCCAATATTTCAGAAAACGGGTTGCCAAAAATTTTGATTTGAAAGTAAATAAATGAAAACAAACAACCCAATTCCTTAAAGATAAGGTAAACCCCAAGACATATATAAATAATACAACAAAAATACGATAAAAAGACCGAATAGGTAACCGGTCACTAAACTGATACACCAATAGTACACAAGTACAATAAGCTACTTATTACATTTCATTAGACATATACAAAAGTTTGGGCCTCTTGCCCGAATAAAAGACTTGATCTTAACTAGAATAAAAAAAGAAAACGTCTATACCAAATGTATCCCGTAATACCCGCAATGCATCACGGCTCGTCGAAAACATCGAAATAGGAATTCAAACCAGGCATCCTTGCGGCGGAGTACCTGAGCAGAGACAAGAAGAATATGCAACAATAAATGTAACCAGGTCAGGGCCCGGTTCTATATGATTACCAGATGAATAAAGAGTATGACAGTTATGTATGATAAATCGTGAAGAAAGAGAAATAAGAAGCAACCTGTACAATTTAAAACGTAAGCTAAGCAGGAACAAAAATAAGAAGCATTAAACTAAAAACTTCACCAAATGTGCCAATTATTTCATATATCTTTTCCTTAGAAGGAAGTATATATATATAATCAAAATCTTTTGCTCTTTAAGGAGATTTTATCTCAATTTTACCCTTTTGTAAAAATCCTTTCCTTATTAGGAAAATAATCATTTTCGAATGCTCTTTGTGGCCTTTACATGTGCTCTTTGTGGCACTCCATCATGCTCTATGGCATAACAAATACATCAAGTCCCACTTGATTATGAACTGTTATAATTATATACATATAACGAATGCTAAGACGGCCCGTCCGGGTTTCCCCACTGTGCGCGCCCCTAAATGACCATCATCTTCCAGGGCCTATCATTAGACAACATGGGCACCTATATCGCAAGACGTCGGGAAGCGGCCATGAGCCTGCGGGGTAGTCAAGACCACACCCGGAATCTCCTACCCATCGTAGAAAAATATACAACAATAAGCGCTCCCATAGCCTAGGACTATATCCACCCTGCATTCATTAGCCAGGGGGCTTCACCTCACGTGCGGACTTCCCTTATGATGTCATTTAGAGAGGCGTGTTTAAGCCATTTTATTTATCATAACAAAATCAAGTAAATCATTATTTACCGGTTTCATGATTAAGTAAATTATCATATACGAATATCAATACCATTTCCATTTATACGTTTCATTTTATCCGAAACCCTTACCATTTACTTTGTAAATAATCTAACTTACTATCTAGAGTCATACTATAGCTTATATCAACACTACAACCTCAAAGGAGTAAATAAACTCTTCATCATCTTCCAATCATTCTAGGCGGTTATTTTAGAACCCCAAGGTTATCATCTTTCGAAGGAATGAAATGACTTTCAATTTATTCTCCAAACTCATCTTTAAGGTACTATTATGAACCACCAAGGTTAACATAGTTCAATCGAACTTTTAAAATCTTCCAACATTCTTTTGGGGTGGTAATATAAACCATCAAAACTAGTATAGCTTAATTAAGCTTCTAAGGTCTCCCGAACATAACACTACATCTCCCAGTTTATATACAAATCAACTAGAAGGAAAAGTGCCCTAACTTCAATAGGCATAACCCCGGAAAAGTCCCCACATAAACCATTCCTAATGTGGGGTAGACAACTAACTCATATCACACTCTAGGACTCTAAGTTTACTTCATTCAAGAAGGTTCCTAATCCCTATATTAAAGAAAAGAATTGAAATTGAGTTATAAAATTAACTCAAAAACAGCAGGAAAACGAATCGATTCGCCCAAGGACCGAATCGATTCGCCCTAGCGAATCGATTCGCCCAAAAAGCGAATCGGTTCGGACTACTAAACCAACTTTCTGCAATTGACCGAATCGATTCGGTTTTAACCCGAATCGATTCGGGTTATGCAGACCTGCCAATTTCCCTTAGCGAATCGATTCGCCCAAAGGGTCGAATCGATTCGGACCTGCAAATTTGCCAAAAATGGCTACGAAGGGTTATGAACCCTAATTTCTCCAAACTCCAACTCTCTCCCTATATACACATCCAGCAACAATAATCTACCCCAAAACATCCTACATGGTTAATAACAACTATAACCCAAGATTTCATCATCAAAAACTAAGATTAGGGCTTAAATCCCATAAATTCCATTTTCAAACCATAAATATAAATACACAACTATCATACAATTTATGCATCTTAAATCACATATTAGCAGGTTGAAAACTTGCCTTAGGGTTGATATCTCAGATTTATTTGGAGAAGAAGCAATCCCAAATCCTCCATCTTCAATCTCTCTCTCATTTCTCCATTTCTTTTCTTTTTCTCTCTATGTTCAAGACATAAAAATGAGGGAATGAAATAAGGGGCAAGATCAAAAATCGTGGCTTAACATAATTCTCCCAACTTAAGTGGTTATTACCACATTAAAATGACTCCCAAATACGCGTATAAGCTAAAACCAGGTAAAAGTGCTCGGAACACAAAAATACAATATGGCACTTATTTTGACTGTCTCGCACCTTCCGAGACTAACTACACCCTCTAAACTGGCATCCGGAAATTTTATAAATTATTTCGAGTTCGAAAATCATTTAAACTAAAAGGCCATTTAAAATACATGACACTACAGACATGCACCCTGATGTTATTTACTTTCACATGCAGTAAATATGCATCAATCTAGTAAATATTAACTTTCAATTCATTAAATTAATATTTACTCCACTCCCCACATTTTATATAATTACCTTATGCGGTAAAATCAGTATAAAATGAGCCTCCCAGAATCGAGGGTTGTTACAAAACACTTCATAGGTAGGTGCGAAAATATATGTAATCCACGTCACTTTTGGGAGAAGTTTTTGTGCCCATATCTTTATTCTATAAATAAATATGAATTAGGTTTGCCAATCCTACCCATGCGCTACTAGAAAGCCCCATATTTACACTAGGCATAAATACAAAGAATTTCAATTCTCCACCCAGAGAGAAAGAGCCTTACTAAAGCAGCAAATGAAAAGGTATTTGAGTAGCTAAATATAGATTGGCTTTGATTTTGCTCTCACTGAGATAAAAGATTCCTCACAAAAAAGCAATTTAAAATAAAGGAAATTTTGGAAAAATGTCCTTATAGTGATCAAAGGGTATAAAATAGGACACTCCATATAATTTTATAAATCTAGTCCCTGTACTAAAAATACCATGAAAAATGGTGAAAAATAGTGTCGCTGGTGAGAACCAAAAAAATAAAGGTATTGTGCCACAGGAACTAGATTTATAAATGCTATTGTACCACAGGGACTAGATTTATAAACTTAAAAAACATTTTCCTAAAAAACCAAATATAATAAGGAACATGACATTTACCTTAATTCTTTATAAAAAAAATCCCGTTGTAAGTTGCTCTCGTTCAAATCCTCTCTTTTTCAGTCACAAGGTTAGAATAGCTCCTAATTGTTTTGAACTTTTTTTTTGCTGATTCTACTTTTATTTGAACACTTGTTTTATTTCATTTTTTTAAAGGGTAGGATTTGACAGTCCTAATTAAAAAATCATTCCTTTATCAAATCTAAAGTCCATTGTGGAATCACGTATGTATTGTGTCTATTCTCTTTTAATTATTTTCTGCTAACAAGTTAACTTCCACCTACATTAGAGAAACGGTGGGCGTACAACCTAGTTATCAAAATTTACATAAAAGGTTTTCATGGATTTCTTGATCCTATCCTATACCATCAGCTCTCGTAATGGCCAATGGTTGCCTTTTCCTGTTGTAGAACGAATATATGCACCAAAGGATGTTGAAACTAGCATAGGAGGCCTAGTTTCATAGGGAAATTAGGGTACATCTGATTGGAGTGGGTGGAAAACTATTTGAACGCACAAACTGCACCTTCAATTATTTGAACACTTTTATTTCAATTTCTTAAGGGTAGGGTTTGGCTGTACCAATTAAAAAAATCATATGTTTATCAAATCAATTACACACTAAATTAGGGATGTGACAAAATGCACCTTCAAACAACTTCACACACCACACACAGTTGCACACCCACATTGCACAGTACTACACAATTTCACAGTTCACGCACTTCACACAGTTTCACATTGCACGGTTCGGGGTCGGGTTTTAACTCCCCATCCCCGTCCCCATTAACAAAAACCATTCCCCATCCTCGTCACGTACCCCGTTATAACGGGTTCGGGGATCCCCGTCCCCGTTTAAAACAGGTGTCGGGTTCCCCGCGGGGAACCCATTTTCATTTATTTTTTTCCCTCTTTAAACACCTAAGTAAAAATTGTACTTGGGTACCCAAATGCATGTTGTCAGCTGATACACACAAATAACAGAACAATATTGGAGAATGCATTAAGTTCCTCTATTGAAATCAAATAGTGAGTTGGATGTAGTTTTGAGTGAATCTATGTACACATACTTATGTGTGTATTCCTTCCCCCATACTAATTTACAGGAGGAAATGTAATTCTAAACTTGACAGCATGCATACAAAGTTATACATACAGATTATATTTACAATTATACTTTTCTTCATTGATGTGTAATGGTCAGTTTCAAACTACAGGCAAAATGTAATAGTATATATGTTATATTAGCTAATTCCCTTGAGCTCTGTTTGGAATCTCCAATTCCAAGCCTTATTTTGAACTGAAAATATTCCAAATTCATGGCATGGAATTGGGATTCCCAAATACACCCTTATGATAATGTTCAAGATTTAGAAAATGAATTAACACTATGAAAACTCTATACAAGAATTCACCAATATAAGACTAAAAAAAGGTGATAAAACTTAAATCAAGAAACAAATATCAAATTATCTTTTCCTGCTAAAATTTCACATAACCACATAAAAGTACTCATGTGTGACAAGGGAACATTTGAATACAAATGAGAAATAAAGATTGCAAGTTTTTTTTAACAATGCCCCAAAACATATTTCTCTAACGTTCAATTTGTACAATTATGTGACTAATATTGTACTCCCTTCTAATATAGTCCATCACTTTGTCCAACACCATATCAGTATCAGCTTCTGGCCTTATTTTAACATGGCAGACCAACAAAACTTTCCAAACTGTAATAGCCCATCACTTTGTCCAACACCATATATCAGTATCAGCTTCTGGCCTTATTTTAACATGGCCAGCCAACAAAACTTTCCCAACAGTAATAGCCCATATATGCAACTCATGTATAGTCACCACTTCAGTACCCCAAAACAAACATATAGATAACTGATAGATCAAACAAAAATATATATTTAAGAAAAAACCTCCATAGCCATATTTAGAGCGGCAGATCCAGAAAACCCATATTATAAAAACCACTCTTCTAAAGCAAACTAAAAAGATCTCATCTTTATCCATCTAAAAACATCATATCAATAAAAAAAAACTTTCGTAATACCGGAAGAGATTCTCCCTAAAAAAGCAAGGACGAAGCAGATATGAGGGAACTAGGAAGATGAGGGACGAAGTAGGGACGGCGTGAAAGAGAGAGTGAGGGAAGATGAGGGAGTCCTCTTCGATGAGTGAGTGACTGAGAGGCGTGAGAGTAAGAGATTTGGGGTATATTATTTAGATTTTATACTTATATTTTATTACAATATAAATGCAATTATTTTATTATATATTAATAATTCGGGTATCCCTTTGGAGACCCGAGGGTATACCCAAACCCGACCCAAAATTTTCCGGGGATTTTTTTTTACTCCCGGAACCCGATCCGATCCCCGAATCTTTGGGGATTTTTCGGGGACTTTTTTTCGGGTATCCGCGGGGGCCCGAATTTTCGGGGAAAATTGCCATCCCGCCCACAGACTACACAATTCCCACTTGCACACATGGCTGAGTTTCACTGTTTCATAGATCACATAATGGATATGACTGGGTAAAAAATGGAATGGGTTTACTTTGGGCGCATAAAATGGATGGACAGAGGCTAGAGAGGTTTGCTCAATCCACCACCAGTAAGTAACTTGTAAATACAAAGTGATAACATTATGAAAAGAACCAGCACACAACAAAATCGAAACATTGCAAATAATCAAATGAATTTTACAGCTCACATTGTCATCATGAACCAGCCCTGTATACAATAAACCTTAATACACATTTGGTTGCCATCATGAACCAGCCCTTTATCAATTTTTGTATTTTTAATATTAACCTAATTGTTTAATTGTCAATTTTATGCAGGATGTTTCGAAAAATATCATTGTTCCTTACTAGTAAGGAGCGAAACCTATAAAAAAATTACGCCTACTCAGAATATGTAAGTTCATTTTTTTAATTAGAATTAGATTTTTATAATGTAATTATAATAGTCATTTATCTTTTTAATGGCAGCCTTCGAAAAAGAAATTTGTTACGCATGGCTTGTGGGATCCCGCAAGGTTTCCTTATACAGCAAAAAGAAATGTAAACTTATCTTGTATCTGATTATTAAGCAAAGGTAAGGAAAAAAAGCTCAGTTGTCCTTGTAATAACTAACCTCATCTCTTTTCTATTTTAGTATCAAAGGTTTGTGTGCAGTCATCGACTATTTTCGGCTCCCATCTAACTGGAAGCCGATGTACAAGAAAGAGCATCTTCAAAATCTAAGTTATATAAACAACAAGTTAAACTTGATGTTGACTCATAGCACCTACAATATCTCCATGTGCATGAATACATATGCAGTATGATTCACGGTTCTCACATTACTTAAATGGAAAAATGATAACATGTGCCCTTAGGGCACATGTTTTGCGATTAAATGTATGTCGAAACTTTGTCCATACTATTTTTTGGTTCTTAATGTGTGACCTTAGTGAACATGTTATCAGAACCCTACTTAAATTTAGTTTAGGAGCATACGGTTCGGATTGGTTCGATTCTCTTATTTTCGAACCAAAATCGAACCGGCATGTGTATAGAACCAAACCAAAGTGAATCGATGGTTCTCGATTTGGTTTTTTCGGTTTTCGATTACAATTAATTTATTTTTTAACATTTATTCAAACTATAGTAGATGGAGTATTTTGTTAGCCTGACCCTCAAAAACTATTGTCAAGTGCTGATTCAAACTATTGTAGGTGAAGCATTTTGGCAAGTACTAATTCAAAATTCTAAACCTATTTTTTTTATTCCAAATTCTAAACAGTAATTTTGGCTTTTTTGAAAACAGAATAATACGTTCTCTCACATCAGATGCTTGAAAATTTGGAAAAATACATCAATGCTTGACAGGTCATAAAAAAATTAGCAATATGATAGATTTCCTTAGTTCGCATGACTCGTAAAACATAAAAAAGGAGGGGGGTTAAAAGAAACCCAAACCATAAATCATCTGCTAACATTTTTTGCAGAGACATTCATATGCTGGTAATTTTTTTTTGCAGAGACATTCATCTGGTAATTTTATTTGGAGAGACATTCTTTGGACTATGTAAACAATAAAAATAAAAAACTTCGAATCCTTCTATAAAAGTTCAAATCGAGGTCTGAATTGAGGGTTCTGTGGACGATGTTTAGGGGGTTTGTGGATGAGGTGTGTAGGGTTTGTGGACGAGGTATATAGGTAAAGAGAAAGGGAAAAGATAAGACGCGATGTATGGCCGTGTAGTAGGGTTTGTGAGGGTAAAATGATTTTGTGAATATAGAAGTAAAAAAAAATAAGACATTTTCGATTCTAATTATCGGTTCTCAGCTCAGTTTTCGATTTGGTTATGTGGTACGATTTTTCGGTTCGGTTCAGTTAATATATTAACCCGAGAACCGAACCGACTACATTGAGTTTTTTTTAGAACCAGAACCAACCCATAAATAAAAAAAAACATCCCATAACGAACCGCAAAAGTCCGTTCAGTTCGGTTCGGGTTGGCGGTTGTTAGGAACATCCCTAATTTAGTTCAAGCCAAAGTTAAGGATTTTTTTACTTAAATGAATCCATAATTACCCAGTTTTGAGTATAGCATCTTTTAATAATCGACTTTGAGTACCTTTTAATTATTAACTTTTGAGTATGATGAAAATGGGTCTCATGCTAGGATATATTAGTCATTTTAATATTTGTTGTTACTTTCTTTTATTTTAGTTCTTTTTTTATTTCCTATTATTTCTTTAAATTGGTCTTTAAGCATGTTTGGGACTAATTCAGTAATATGATGTAAATAAAGGGGCGAAAGCGTAAAAATTACCAACTACACAACAACAACAAAAAAATGCTTAATTTCTAAATTCACTCTCAATGTCATATCTAAAAATTGTGGAATAAGTACAAATGAGATCATGCTAGAATATTTAAAGAGCATATGAGGCTTCTAGAATATTCCCAAAATAGCTACAAATGGGCTTTTGAGCCCCCGCTAAAGAATGTTCTAGAAGATCTCAAGAATAAAAGAAATAAAGAAAAAAAATGGAACACACTATGCTCCTACATCACTCTCCTCTCCATGAAAGATGCCATATACTCCATATACGGCGATAGAAATCATCAACATCGGTATGTTGAGGGTCGCCTCAATAATCCAGGAATCCTCAGCCCCAGGTCTGCCTAACAAACAGACGAGGAGAGGAAGTGGAAATGAACTCAGAATCAAGTATAGCCTCTATTCGATCAACGTGAGAGCGGATCGATTGCATCGTGGCTTCGGGAAGTGGTATAGGTGGAACATGAGTACCACGAAAGGGTGATAGGATGAACATATTGAAGGTGCAGTGCATACGAAACGTCTTAGGAAGATCCACCTTGTAGGCATCAGACCCATAAGCTCGAATAATGGGAAAAGTTCCAAACCGTCTCATAAAGAGTTTGTTGTCTTTCCCCTGCCACCGTGCCTTTTGAAGTTATACCATAACTAAATCTCATGGCTGGTAGGAGACGAAACGCATGTGCTCATCAGCTGCCTCTTTATAACAGGCGTAAATAGTTTCAAGCTAGGCACGAACGTCCGCCTGAATTGACGTCATATGTGTGGTGAAGTCAACTTCTAAAGGACATTTAGGCACCATTGGGGTTAACTCTACTAGATCCAAGGGAATAGAAGGGGGGGCTAAAACGATCTGAAAAGTGAGAGGTCGGTTGAACAGTTGATAACATTATTGAAGGTAAACTCGGCCTGAGTTATCACGATATCCCATCGTCATGGATGTTTAGAAGAGAGGCAGGATAATAAATCTCCAACAATTACTGTCCGTTTTCCTGTGAGTAAAAGGCAGTTGAGAACTATAACTTTTTGCGTAGAAGTTTCCACAAGGTGCACCAAAAATATCCAGTAAATCGTACGTCTCTATCCGATGTAATACTGCATGGGACCCCACGGAGACGGACAACCTCACAAAAGTAAATGGTGGCGGCGTGTAAAGAGTCTGACATACGTGTAGGGGATGAAATGGGTCATCTTGGAGAATCGATCTACCACAACTAAGATGGAGTCATGCCCGCTAGTTGTACGCGGGAGTCCTACAATGAAATCTATGGAAATATCATGCCATGACCTCTCAGGGATCAGTAGAGGCGTGTATAATCTAGCATTTGAATGTTGCCCTGACAAGTGTGGCAACATCAGATAAATGCAATGGTATCCCTCCTCATCGTGGGCCAATAAAATCGGTCCCTCGGCGTCGTGTGTACTCATCAGTCCCAAATGGTCGGATATACCACCTCCATGGATCTCGGAGATATTCTTATCTCGATGAGAAGATGCCAGATTACGGAGAGTTGTGCCACGGTGTAGAAAGTCATCCTGTAACAAATAAACCCATGAAGGACCATTGCCCCGCTAGCATGCTGCAAATATGGGCCCAAACTATACACCGATCGGGTAGAGACTTCAAAGTTCAACGAAGTCAAACACCAAACTCCGTAATGTCACTAAAGCGTGCGTTCGTCGACTAAGGGAATCGGCAACCTGATTCTCCCTACCCGACTTCTGCTGTAAGTGAAAAGTTTATCACTAGAGATGGGTGTTCCACTTGATGTGTTTGTCACTAACACGCTGTTGGCTGTGGAGAAGGCGAAGGGCATCATTATCCGATTTGATGACAAACTACTTATGTAGCAGGTAGGGTTACAAGAATTTAACGGTCTTAACCACTGCATAAAACTACGAGCCATAAGTTAAATAGTTAAAGGAGGCTCTCGTCAACTTCTGACTATAAAAGGCTATTGGCTTTCCATTCTGACTCAAGACAGCACTTATTCCTGTTTTGCAAGCATCGCAGGAGAGATCAAATAATTGATCAAAATCTGGGAGAGCTAAGGGAGGTGCTATAGTCATCAACTGCTTGATACGGGCAAAGGGTCGATCCGTCGCCTCGATCCAACGAAATTTAATGGTGGAGTGAGTATTCATCAAATATGTCATGGGTGATATGATAGTACCGAATCCGACTATGAATCGACAATAAAACCCCGCCAATTCATGAAAGTTACGAACCTGAGTTACAGAAGTAGGGTGGGCCAATCAACTATCATCTGGATTTTGGCATCATCTACTCGTGCACACTCCCCCGAAACAACATAGCCCAAGAAGATGACAAACGGAACCATGAAATCCCACTTCTTTAGGGTGAGATGGAAACGCTCCTCCCTGTGAGAACAGCTAAAACCTAGGCCACATGCTCCAAATGCTCCTCCTCGAATCTACTAGATATTAGGATATCAAAATAAATTACTACAAATTTTCCCATAAATGGACTGAGGATCTGGATCATCACTCTCATAAACGTGAAAGGTGCATTAGACAACCTGGAGGGCATCACCGTCCAGTCATACAGACCATCATTTGTCTTGAAGGTTGTGTACCACTCGTTTCCTGGGCTCATACAAATTTGGTGGTCTAGCTTGGAGAAAACTCGAGCTCCATAAAGTTGATCTAGCATGTCTTCCAACCGAGGAATAAGGAACCGGTATTTCACCATGATTTTGTTGATGGCCCGACTATCCACGCATATTGCCTGCTCCCATCCTTCTTCGAATCTAGAAGGGTTGGTATCGTACACGGTGACATTAGCTCTCAGATGTAGCATTTGTCGCATAACTCGGTACCCTACCTCTGCAATTCCGCATGCTCAGTGGGAAACATGCGATAATATTGTAGGTTGGGAAACTGCACCCCAGGCATGAAGTTCATAACATGTTGTATATCCCAGAGTGGGGGAAGCTCATCAGGTGGCGGAAACACTTCCTTATAAATGTCCAATAAACCCCGAACCATCGAGGGAATATCTACCCCTGGAGTAGAAATCAGATGATATGTCCATAAATAGAGACCAGACTCGATCGCCTCATCCGCTAACTCGTCCCGGGATACGACTAAATGCTGATGGTTCTGATATCGAAAAAGGTATCATAGGCTGAAGGATGAAGTCCCGTCCGTTATGCATAAAAGTGTACGAGTTAGCACGCCCGTCATGAATGTTGTGGTGGTCAAACTACCAGGTCTCCCGAACAGCAGGTGACATACCCTCATCTCTACTACTATGTAGGTGATCTCATCATGGCAGTCGCCAATGGAAAAGGCCACGTGGCACTATTTTCTAAGGTTGAGTGAAGCTCCACTACCCAACCACCCTATACGGCATGGTGCGGCTATAAGTTCAGTCGGTAATCATAATCGATCCACCATCTCCTGAGCTACCAGATTATCACTCGCCCACCATCAATGGTTACCGTACATAGACGCCCTTTGGTTGTCCGACAGGTAAAGAAGATAATCGTGCACACCTAGTCATTATCAGCAGGCGGGGTTGACTGGAGGTCAACAATGGCGGATACCACCAAGGTATGGACGCAAGTTGTAGCTACATTCGCTATGCCTACTTGACCATGGCAAAAGGAGTCCCATCTCCGACAGAGGAATAAAGCGGTGGAATAAGGAATATGGGTGGGTATGGGAAGGATGCCTATTAAGGGTAGATGGGGTTGGAATCCTGGAACGTGGGAGTGGGGTCAAGGGTTTTGTGATAAAAGGTTAGGGAATTCATTTGTGTTTGTAATATGGGCTGTTTTGATTTGGGGTTATAGTTGGGAATTGGGGTTTTATGGTTGGGATTTTATTTAGTTCTTAGTTGGAAAAAAAATTTGTGGTATGGTTGGCTTTAAAAGGAACTGGGTTGATTTGGGGTTTGGTGGATGTTGGTTCAGTCCCGAGTGGGAGTGTGGTGGACGATGAGATCCGGTGGGGTGGTAATAGATCGGATATGAAAGGGTGGATTTTATTTAGGTAGGAAAAACCCCCAAAGGTTTGAATCTGTGCGGGAATCATAGTTGTCGCATGTTAACAAAGTGGAGGCAGCTTTCTCAGGCTGGAGGCTGCGGAGTGAAGCCAGAAACTGTCAAAAGTGGTTGGTCTAGGGTGGCCGAGGTCTTGGGAAAGCATGCGGGATCAAAGGCTCCAGTTTTGGTGCTCGACAACTTGTCGAAGGCCTCCTGCTCTTGTGCGGCAGCGGCAGGAGGTTGGGTAAGTTCTGGAGAAGTTAGGTTAGTGTAGTGTCCATGGGTTTAGATTTGGGCAAAAGAGGTAGGGTTGGCATTTAGAGGAAGCTAGGATGGCTAGGGTTCCACCATCGATTGAGGTGGCACCACCCCTGGTCCCAATCATTATCCATGAGATACCAAGAACAAATTAGGCTCTGATACCAATTTGATGGAAATAAAGGGGCGGAAGCATAAAAATTACTAACTACACAACAACAATAAAAATATTAATAAAATAAAATAGAAATTGTTTAATCTCTAAATTCTCTCTCAATATGTCGTATCTCAAAATTATGGAATGAGTACAAATGAGGTTATGCTAGAGTATTTAAAGAGCATAGGAGGCCTCTAAAACATTCCTATAATAGCTACATATGATCTTTTGAGCCCCCACTAAAGAATGTTCTAGAAGATCTCAAGAATAAAAGAAATAAAGAAACAAAAAAAAGATGGAGCACGCTATGCTCCTGCATCATATTATTAGTAAGTAATTGTTCTTTTTGGTCATTTGGGTGATTATTGGTTAGTAAGTAATTTCTCCCTTATAAATACTCACTTCTACTCCTCATTTGGGGACACACATACATTTTGAAATACGAGAATACTTCATCAATTCTCTCTAAATTTATTTCTTTTTCTTTAAGCGTTTTGACGCGTAGTTTACGTCAAATTGATATCAGAACGGGTGTCTTCAACATTGCTACATCATCAAATGGCCCCAAAGAAATCCAACCACCAACACGAAGAGGTTCAAGAATTGAAACAAAGTAACCAAGATTTGAAACAAGAATTTAGCAAATTAACTACGATCTCAACAACAACGTTGCCCAAAGACAAGATTCTCATATACCCTCACCTCTCAAACCACTGCCACAACCATACCCTCTTCCCTAACCCCCAATCGGCCCTCTTCACTCCCCAAATACCACCCCCACCACCGCACATTTTACAGTCGTCGTCGCCTCCTCCAACCCTCTGCCTCCAGTCCCGCTCCTACCTCCGTTGCCCAAATCGACAAGACTCCACAAAAATCGAAGAAAGATGAGAAATAACAAGAAAAGGCCAGCCCAAATCAAACCTTAGGGCCCAAATCAACCCACAGTAATTCAACCTAACCCCTTGGATATGTTGCCTAATTTTTTTAGGTTTTTTGCAAGTAGATACATAAGTCGCGTACATGGTCGCAACTATTTTCAAGTAGAAGAATATATGGAAAGACGCCTAGTCGCAATGTCATTCACCCTTCACTCTCGGGACACACCTACATTTTGAAATACAAGAATACCTCTTTGATTCTCTCTAAAATTGTTGTTTATTTTGTTTTGGGGATTTTGACATGTAGTTTAAATTAGAGTATGGTACCTTTTCTATTAACAGAAAAATGAAAATAAAAAAGGTAAATTAAAAGGTAAAAAAATACCCTTGTCCTGGCATGGGCAGGAGTTGATGTCCCACCTTTCCGACCACCCTCACTGCTATTTCGACCCGCATACTGCTATCCCATCCAAAATCAACCCTTCTGGACAAACACTAATATCCCAAAACAAACCCTAACAAACCCCACTACCACTTAGGGCTTCCATACACCAACCAAATCCTCAAAATCCAACCAATTTTTACCCATACTTTAGCCAAATATGTCCTAAATCTTTTTACCCCCATTTTTACCCTTTTCCCACTAACCTATGTGCATCTCCCAACAGCAAGCAAATCTGACCCAAAACGGGCATGCCCTACTTTTAAATGATCTCACCCTTCCCATTGACCTTTAATTCGGTCAATCTTTGACACAATACATGACTTGCATGAGAAATGCGTCCCACTTGGGATCCATTTTCTGACTATTTGCAATTTTTTACCCCGACTTTCTGCGATATGGTCATTTTCAGTCTACTTGTTTCACCATTGTACTCGCAAAGGTGCAGTCGCCGAATTTACCATCCGATCAGATTCAAGGGTCCACCAATCCAAGTTGCAATCATGTGCTTGTGGTGTTGAGAAGGAGGGTATGGTCGTCATTTTTTTGTTGCTCGGATTTCGTAAGGAGACATTGTTGAGATTCGGGTATATTAGGCCCAATTGTTAAAGGTCCATCTGGGTCTAACAGAAGTTTAGCCGGTCCATTTGCGTGTTTGATTTTATTTGGGTTTTACTTTAGAAGCTAACACTTGTGTGACTCGTGTACATTTTGGTGAGTCACTCCCTCACGCTCGAGAACGAGTTTTTGGAAGACGGGGAGAGTAATGTATTTTGGATTATGGCGCGTGGTTGTGCTCACGGGAGAAGTTTATCTTTTATTTTGTAATCTTTTGTATTTTTTAGTTCGGGGTAATTTATAATTTTGGCATTTTCTTTTATGTTCTTTTTTTAGTTATCTAATGGCTTCTAGAATATTCTAACAAGTGGGAGTGTCAGTTAATTGTTACACCCACTTATACAAGTGTGCCCACTTGGAGAAAGTCTTGGAATGTTCTAGAATCTCCCCTAAACCTATATAAAGTCCCTTGTATGACATCATTCGTATCCAACCAAGATTTTGAGGTATGAGGAATTGAGAGAGTTTTGAGGTATGAGGATTTGAGAGAGAATTTGAGATAGCATTACTTTTTTTCTTCTTCTTGTTGTGTTGATTAGTTGTTATTATTGTTGTTGTTGTTGTGTAGATTAGTTATTTTACGCTTCTACATTCATTGATTTACATAAGAATTGTTTAGTGAATTATAGAAATATGTCTTGGGTGTAAAGCTAGGCCAGCAATTTTGTAGAGTTTGTGATATAATATTTTTGTTTGATATCATTATATACATACGGTGTCCACTTAGATTGGTTTCTCCCTTTAAAAGGTTTTCACTGAAAAGACCAGAAAGTTACCTCTGATACATTAGTTATTATATAAGAATTATCGGATATGATTTTGGACTTGCATTCATTGTATGTTCATTTTTAAATGATTACAAAAAATCAAATGTTTACTTTTACGTTTGTATGTATTTTTTATTTCAATAGGTTGTATGTTACTAGGTTGCATGTATTTTTTAAGTGAATATTTACCAATGTAAGAAAAAACAACTAATGCATACCAAGTCCATGCAGACATGGTATGGATCACTTTTTTATTAAATACTAAAAAAAAATATTTTAAGTTGATTTTTTGGGGGAGATATTTAAACATTTCATCCTACACCACAAAAAATGAGTGTTGCCGAGATGCGAATGCCAAGATAGATGTGTGGTAAAACACAAAAAAATAAAATAAAAAATAAAAAAATTCGTGAAACGGTAAAAGTATCCCCTATAGAAAATAAATTGAAAGCAAATCACTTAGACGATTTGGACACGTCTCACGTAGACCAATGGATGTTCCCGTGAGGATGAGTGATTTAGTTAATATTGATGGTAACACAAGGGGTAGAGGTAGGCCTAAATTAACTTAGTGGAATATTGTAAAAAAAGACATGATATCATGTGATTTAACATAAGATATTGAGCTTAATAGGAATAGAAAAATAGGTGTCATGTTGAGTTGAGCAAGTAAATCATTTTTGATTGAATTTTTTTGTGGGGTACTACAAAAATAATCAACTCAAAATAAATTCTTTTAGTATTTTATAAAAATTGGCCTGAATAGAGTTGGTCCTTAAGTAGTCCGCACTTGATCCTAGCTAATGTATCTTATAATGAATTTAACTCGTGTTAACACAGTGACCGATGAATATGATACCTGTTGCAAGTAAATATACATTTCTTGCGTTGTTTACATGGTTGACTAATGCAATACAATCAACCTATGAGGCTATGCTACCTATTGAACCTTGGCAAAACACTATCTCATGTACATTTGAATTTGCAACATTTTATTTCTGTTACTTTTAAATTAACTAATACATATTGGCCTTCATATATTTTATTATATGAAATTGTCACACCGTGCTAATAGTACTATCATGACTTTTACCATTTGCGTGCCTACATCACATAACACAAAACAAGACTATTATAATATTATTCAACTACACTCAAAAGAGTGTCCCAACTTTGAAACTTGATATTTCCCTCTTTCAAATGTGAAGTTTTTACTCTACTCGGAATGATACGGTAATAGATTGAACAAATTACACAATGACCTTTTTCCTCGGAGAAATACAAACACATTCATGTGGGATAAATTCCAAATATTTGGTATCCTTCCTACTACCATCAACGTGTAAAGTAAAATTAGAATTGAAAATCACGACTCATTAAAAATTAGAAGTTTAACATGAACATTCTTTTGGCCCACTTTCAACCCTAAATACTTAGCAAACACGAAATGACTAAACCCAATTATACAAACGCATTTTTTTTTAAAATGTCTAGAAGGTCGGCTACTACCCACCTACAAGGTAGAAAGTGACTCACCGACTAATCCCCCCACATAGGAGGTAAAAGGTGACTAATTGTCGAGAGTAATTACTTTTAATGTATTATTTTATTGTGTTGTGTTGTACTAAATGTGCTTCAAAGTTTTAGTTTAGGGTTTATTATGATGTTTGCATTGTTCTTGATGGCTACCAATTATTTTTTATGTCTGGACTTATTATTGTTCGAGAAAGATATTATTAGTAGTTGAATAGTTTTGTTAGAAAGTACGAATATTAAAAATAAATATAAATAAAAATCCGCCTAGAAGGCCAATTAATCTACGCCTAACTGAACATTGTGTAAACGTCATGTAGTTGAAGGTCAATATTTGTATATCGGACAAACAAATAATGTTTGCATAGAAAAATTTATGGAAATGCTTCTTTCGTTGCAAGTAGAGAGTCCGATGTCACCTTTCTCATTGAAAACATTTAGGCCATTGAAAACATTTAGCATATACTATCACAGCTTAAAAGGACAGGTTAGTATTGGAAAAAAGAACAGGAGTTTAAAGGATGCAAATACATGAACAAAATAATATAAGCAGAATGAATTGTATTTATAATAAACGAAATAAATTGTAAGACCTAAATCAGTTGTCTTAGTGCCATCCCATTAGAATAAGATGCCTTTAAATTATACTAGCAGTACCCCGTGCGTTGCACATGAGCGTTGGTCATTGTATTAATTTACGTAGAATCAGAGTAGGCAATTGTTCAAGATTACATGCAGTTAGAATTTGACCTATATCTATCAGACCAGGTACCATCATATTGGACTTCTTTGATCACAACACTTTTCACTAATTTGTATTTATCGATTCACATAAACAAAAAACTAAACATTAGCAACCACAGACGTTTAGTTATATCTTGTTAAGAACAAGAAATAGAAAAAAGCTACCATTCCATTAAACTGGAGAAAATTGAATAAAATTGAAAAAATACCACAAACTAAAAACAGCACACAGGCTAGACAAAAGGTAGGCAGAGAGCATGGGATAGAAACTCACCAAATTTTCTCCATCATTGGTGAGAGAAGAAAATAATTTATGTCCTCGCAATATAAAAATAATTCATCAATCAACTATGGCATCAACAAATAATTGTATAATAATAAGTATTCATAATTCTAATATCTAGTAGAATATGACACTGGTTTCAATATATTAACCATCATTACCTTGTAATAATTTATGCATAAATCACATAAACTCCATGCTTCTAAAAAAATATAACATCTATGCATTATAAAGATTTTGAGACGTGAATTAAGACCTTCACAACAATTACAAATCGCTTCAGCGGGTTAAAGAAAACCTTCATTAACTTTTTGACGCAAAAATATGTACCTTCAAGAACACACCACTCACCCACTCCATATAGTTTAATAACAAAAGTAAAAAAAAAAATCTAAAAAATACTCTAAGACCGGGGCATCACTCCTCAACACTGTATTAATTAAAAAAAATCATATTAATTCTAAAATCTTCAAGCTAGAGAAAAAATTCTTCAATAACTTGAAGTGAAAGCTCGAAAATCGTAATATGTTCACTGAGGATGAATTATATGGCCCTAAAGTCCTCTGGTGAATAACAATGTAATAATCAAACTGGGTAGCGTTGTGGCTGCGTGAAAATATTCCAAGGAATGGAAATAATAAGTAACTTGTGTCATATAAGCCATTAATTTCACATTGTTTCAAGATAAAGGAGAATAAAATGTAATACAAATATTTTTAGTTTCAAATTGAACATTGTCACAATATTTATCACTGCAAGTATGAAATGAAAAAGATGCATGCAACACGACAAAAGCTATACACTAAATAAGCACTACACCCTTCGGAAACAGATGTTTCAAAAACCCAAATTCAAAAACTAAAAATCTAAAGATAAAGCACGAACTTTAAACCCCAAACTGAAAAAATACTTCATTTTTAACCTAAAATACCCAAGGGGGGGGGGGGGGTATTTTTAGGTCAAGCAAACGGAGGGATATGCTTGGTTATGGGTGGGACGATTGTGGATTTTGGTTTGATATGGACAGATTGAATTTGGGTTTGTTTAATTTTTGGGTTGGGTTTTAACCCCTTCACCCATCATCATCATCATCATCATCATCATCACCTTAATCCCATAATATGGGGTCGGCCACATGTTCATCCATCAACCTCTCTTAATTTGAACTTGTGTGATTCGCTGAATACTTAGGATCTTCTATTAGTACTCTAAGGTACAAACACACTCGTTTGCCCCATTCATTTATAAATAAATATGACATGTTCTAATGAAAAAGAAGATAATACTTTTCATTTTATTGTTGTCTTAGTTCTAACTTCCATGAATACATATCAAATGTAATTATAGATTGATCAATACTTTTTGTTAAGATATTTGATGCAATTATATTTTTGCAGGTGAATATGACATTAATAAAAAAGATGATGTATGGTAAGGACAAACCACCGAGTCCAAATGTCCACGTGAAATTATTTCTACACCAGATAAACAAACATGGGAGGATTCTCTTTAGTCGTCCAGAGGCATACGTAGCTGCACTAGACGTTGTCAGCTCGAGAATTGACACCATGAGCATTTTTCTGAATGGAGGAATTCGCCCAGGTTATGTCATTTGGGCAGGGGACTTGCTTAAGTAATTTGAAACGGAAATTGGTGTGATGGTAGTGATAGTGTGCAAAGATGAAGAGAAATATAATTTTTTTGGGCGTCAACCCGAGAAAAATCCTGCCACTCTTCCAAATTCACTATCATTTGGATGGGAAGTATAATTTTGTCCATGCTGACATGGGCACGTTCCGTCACTGTGTGGAAAACGACTATATAAAAATTTAAATTACGTTGGTTGGGGTTGGGACTAGGGCAGGAATGATGATCTGTGATGGGATTATGAGCTCTCTTTTATTAGAAATTTAAATATGTTTTAAGCTTTATATTTTGATACGCACGTGGATTCTTGACTTCATTTTGTAAGAGCAGTATAGATTAATTGTAATCAAACCATATATAAGTTAAGTTGTTGTGAGAAAAGCATTTGGTAAGATATGCAGAATGATATGCAGAGTGGGAAAATCATGTATGTATTGTATATTGCACTGCATAATCAAATCCTTAGAATGACAAAAAGTTTTAATCAAACCCGAAAAGCATCCTATAAATTACAACAAGTATTTTTACATAACCTTAAGGTATACCTGAGAGCCAGCTGCAGCAGCACACCGTGCGATTTGTATCCTGAACACAAATTGGAAGAGAGGCAACGATATTAGTTACAAAAAGTAAAAGAATTCCATCCTTTCCTATCTTAATGGGGTGAATTTAAACTAAAAACCTAGAACACACATGTGTATGTGTATGCATATTTATTGATTGCAATTATAGATGGTTGAGAAATTTAAGGGATCGAACAGAGGCAGTGGTGTTGTGTTGATGGCGGAGGTAGTAGTGGGAGAAGAGAGGTTCCGGTGCTTTTTTCTAGGATTTAGGTTGCATTTGTTTTTTTATCTGGATCTGAAGTCTGAATCTAAAATCTGAAGACTGAATCTGAAGTCTGAAATCTGAATCTGAAAAATATGTTTGTTTTTACGTCTGAATATACTTCTGAATGAATGTATTTATACTGATTCAGACTTCAGACGTAACTTTACCTCTTAATCATTAAGAGCCAAATATGACCGTTAGCCTCTTAATCATTTAAAAAACAACACTTTTTGATACCTCTTAAGTCTAAATGGTTCAGATTCAGACTTAAGAGGTAAAAACAAACAACACCTTAGGTTTTTTTCCCCTTTCATTTCTTTTAAACATTATCCACCCAACTCACGAGATTCTAAAATTGCACATATCACCTTCAAATTTTTTTAAGTGTAAATTATAAAAATAAATTGGGATTATTTTAAGAAATTCTTGTACCCAAAACGCAAACAACAATCTATTATTGCCTTAACCAAATATTATCCTTATACTAGCTTTAAACCCGCGCGATGCGCGTACGTGTTATAATTTTAATTGTAAAGTATATGCGGCAAATTAAATATAATAATATAAAAATTGTGTCTTTTAACATACTATTAATATGAAATGAAGAAAAAGAGTAACATGTTTGGAACATATGAACATGCATTTATTTTAAAATTATAAATTAACTCCATAATTTGAGTAAAGATGATTATGCTATGATTAGTATAAATTATAAAAATATTATACTATATATATATATATATATATATATATATATATATATATATATATATATATATATATATATTTATATTTAATACCTATATTACGGTAGAATAGAGGTATAATACCTCTATTAATGACCATTTAATGCTTTAAAGTGTCCTCTTCATTTTTCTAGGGAATATCAAAGGTTCCCCATATCCCGACGGATTTTGGTTCAGTTCACCTCTAAACATCTAGAAAAACTCCTCATGCACTACCCATTCCTCTTTAGCCACAAACTCGTCCTTTAAAACGCAAAACTTCAGGAGGTTCTCTCTCTATATCTGACATTCATATAGAACAATACACATATATTGATATCTGGAAGATTATAATTGTAATAGATGGAAGCGTACGGAACGAAGGATGACTACGATTACCTGTTCAAGGTTGTTCTGCTCGGATACTCAGGTCTGGGTAAAAAACTTCTTCATTCATTTCCATGGGTTAGTTTTTCAATATTTAAAAAGTTTCAGCAAAATTCACCAGTCACCACGTGATTATCCAGCTTCCATTTCTCTGGTCAGGGAAGTACTAACAAATAGTTGGTGGTAGATCAATTGAGAAGATATTACATGACACCTATCCACTAAAAACACACTCTTCCATCTCCACCTGTTGTTGCTGATATGCTTTTGTAAAAACTATGGTTGAATCCCAAAAGTGGGTGTTGTTTGAACTATAAGAAGAAAAATCAAATGTTTGAGAAGATACTTCTGGTGATATTATCAGATGAGCATTGAGATTTTCTTCTTCATTTAAGATTCCACAAGAATTGCTATCTGATAACACATCTTTGGAATCTACCAACCATTTAGTCTCTACTAAGTTTATATTATTGTTTGATTCAGGTTCACCACAGATTCCATTATCATAAATAACCTTTTATTAAAGGACTATGCATTTGATGTCAATACCTGTTAATTTTTTAATTGAATATTATATTATGATTATGTTTGTTATTCACACCAAAACTATGAGGTCCCAGTTAATCAACAAATAATTGTATAGAGGGTAGGTCCTAATGGAAAGCTACATAACCTATATATTGTATGTAGTATACTTTAAAAACAATAGAAAGAGACTTTAATGAGAAGCATTTATTACCATTTTAAAATTCATTTAAATCAATTTCTTAAAAGCCTCTTTACTCTCCTAATTTTTTCAATTTCTAAAAAAAAGTGTTTATCGAGATTGACTCGTTATGTTTCTTCTCTCATAATATTTTCTCTTATATTTGGACAATACATGAATTTAGTTGGTTCATGTATTATGAAATTAATGTATAAAAGTTTAAATAGAGGTTCATGTATTTAGTCAATAATGTATTTAGTTGTTTAATGTATACTTTAAAAACAATAGAAAAAGAGTTTAATGAGCAACATTTATTACCACTTTAAAATTCATTTCAATCAATTTCTTACAAGCCTCTCTACTCTCCTAATTTTATCGATTTTTAAAAAAGAGTGTCTCTCGAGATTGACTCGTTACGTTTCTTCTCCCATAATATTTTCTCTTATATTTGGAAAATACATGAATTTAGTTGGTTCATGTATAATGAAATTAGTGTATAAAAGATTGAATAGAGGTTCATGTATTTAGTCAGTAATGTATTTAGTTTGTTAATGTGTACTTTAAAAATAATAGAAAAAGAGTTTAATGAGCAGCATTTATTACCACTTAAAATTCATTTCAATCAATTTCTTAAAAGCCTCTCTACTCTCCTAATTTTTTCTATTTTTAAAAAAGAGTGTATCTCGAGATTGGCTCGTTACGTTTCTTCTCCCATATTATTTTCTCTTGTATTTGGGCAATACATGAATTTAGTTGGGTCATGTATTATGAAATTAATGTATAGAAGTTTAAATAGAGGTTCATGTATTTAGTCTATAATATATTTAGTTGGTTCATGTATTAGGATCTTCATGTATAAACGTCTAAATGAGGTATGTTTTAGTTAAAAAGTTAAATGGTATTTTAGATAATATAATATGTAGGTTTTATTTAAGCAAGTTATTATAAATATATTTTTTCCAATCAAAATTTATTGTTTGACTTAACTATTGGGTTTTGCTTTGTCCATGTATTGTATAAGATATTAATTTGAAATTATTTGTATAAATTGATATTAAATATAGTAGGAACACGAAAACATAATATAAAACCAATTATGACTTAAACGTGAGTATTATTGATCGAACTGAACAAAATGAAAATAACATGATTTAGCATATTATGTTTGGGTCAAGCTTATATCGATTTACTCATGTTCGTGTGAGTTTTAAAATTACCACACCGATATAACTACTATCTTGATCACATGTATGTATCGAAGTACGATTAGGAAAAAAATTCTATATGCACCCGCGCATTGCGCGGGTTACATGTTAGTTTTAAGAAATTCTTGTACCCAGAAAAATAACAACAATCTATTATTGCCTTAACCAAATATTATCCTTATATCACCCAAGTTATCTAGATAAGCCCACCCACGTGATTGCCAATATGAGTATTAAACCATTTTCATATAAAATAACTATGTATAATGATGTAATTGTATAATGTAAAAATCATTTGTTCTAAAAGACACGTTTTGGCATGAGGGTTGAGAGAAACGCCCAACTTTAAGACTTTTACGCCCCACTTTAAGACTTTTACGCCCCGCTTTAATTCTTTTATGCCTTATTCTTGGTAAAAATCTTAAGGCATAATTTTTTTTAAAACAAAAATGCTTTAGTGAAACAATATCGCCTTTTAAAGACTTTTTTTCAAACCGGACCAATATTTATTCCAAAACAATCAAATAGTATTTAATTTTCATATATTGAGAGTGCGCCAGCAATCAATGGTCGAACTTGTTTAATGAAATTCCAATTTTAGTCCCAGCAATCCTAACTCTTGCAAATAAATGTGATTGGTGAATTAAATAAATTGAAGCATGCTAATAATCACAAAATGAGGAAAAATTCCCAAAGGTTCAAAACCTTTTTTGTTTCACTATATCTTGAACAACTTACAAATACAGAGAAAGACATCTTAACACACGAATACCCGCAGACGTCGATTCATTGTCGTCGGCAAAAGATCTCGAAAGAGCTTTAATCGTCAACAGTGAAAAATCAACCTTCGTCTCCACAAGAGTACTCCAGACGAGTAGAACAAGTAACCAAGGGTTTAAATAATTCGCATATGAATTTGGGACAGTTTGATGAATCAAAAGGTGTTTAAAACTCTAAAAAATGAAGTCATAATTTGTTGCTCTTTTTACAGAAATGGAGTTGTAAAGACTTGGAAAGCGTGAGCGCAGAAAACTGTTATTTATAAGAAAGTTAAGACAGTGTTGTCGCCCGAACGAAAGAGGGACGTCGGTCAGACGACAGACGATGTCATTTGAACGACTTCGTGAGAGATGCATATGTAGTTTGAAGGACAGTGCAGTCTCATTCGAATGACAAAAACGTCAAATCTGGTTCGCCTCAACACTAAAAAAATCTACCAGGCTGGAAAACATTTAATGTACTGAAAAATAGTTTATAGAAAATCCCAAATAAGTATGTAAACCTTAAAAACTACAAATTAAATATTTTACCGTAATCATGAGTGGAGTAGAGGGAATGCTGAAGTCGCACGTTGCATGTTGCTTGGTGAGGTTGCACTACGCACGTATGAAGATGATGGGTGCGTGAAGCTTCGGATTCAAATAAAGGTCGTTATGGATGATCGCGTTGACGTGCCGAATATAGCGGTATAAAGCATACATGTTGTGATTTATGACACTTTAAAAAATTTCTAGATACTAAAGTGGACATTTATAAAATCATATCATTACAAATCTCCCCTTATGTCTTTGTCGGTACATGCATAAAAACTATCTGAATTATGCTACCCAAAATAAAAAATAAATGACATACAATTTAATATCCATATTAAACCCAAAAACTAAAAATGCTAAATGACATGTCTTTAAAAGGGCTTCAAATCTTCAACTTCTTCTATATTTATTTTTCATCATTGGGGTGTGCCAAAATAATCCTCAAACCTATGTACTAAAGTCCAAACATCCCCAGCTCCCGACGTTCGCTAGTTTTCATGCGTGGGATGTCTCGCAAAGTGAAATCCAAACTAGGAATCCCCTCGATATGCTATTAACTAACATTTTCGATCAATGCTCACTCATACTAAATTTCCGTCACTCATACTAAATTGACGTCAGACTCTTGAATTTACCACGGGATAATCCCCATGCTCATAAATATTTTATTCTATCTTGAATCACTTTAGTAAACATCCTTACCCACAGGGATTAGATATAACCAGACGACATACTCACGAAGTCTCTATACGATACAATACATATATCTATACATGTGGCTTCGCCTTCTCTTGGGTGACACTTCGCACAATTACTTTCTATCTTGTACTAACGAATATAAAAATATTGCTAGAATGGTCTATTGTCACTCAAACAATTGTTAGCCAATTCGAAAATCAGGATAATAATACATTTTACGCTCATGTTTTTCAAAGTAGTACAAATAATTTGTAACGCATGTTATTCGAGATTTTCCTTTTATCTTGAAGGACACTATAAATAATATAGTATCATACCTCCAAACGCGGGATGTAATTGCGGTATCAGTGGCATAACCATATATCCAGCATTATAGACACGCACATATTGTACTGCCTGCTGCTGTTGTAGAGTTTGTGATATTGGGGTAATAACCCAGATTTCCCATGTTTGGCATTCTGTGGTTTTCAACAGGCATCCTGCAGTTGTTGCGGGGTCCTGCCCTTCTTAGGGAAATTTCGAAGGGGGTGGCCCCATTCGTTGATTATAAAACACTCACTAATAAAGTTTCCTCCTTATTGGCCCTGCTGAGCACGCTACTGGCCCTGCTGAGCACGCTACTGGCCCTGCTCAGCATAATGTTGACTCTGCTGACCTTCCTGATTTGACTTAAAACACCTTATTCTTTTGAGGGCTACTTGTTCCCGGCCACGCTGGCCCTGGAAGCTTTGGTTCTGAATTTCATCTCCTTCGTTCCCATGGCCCTGATATCCCTAAGGAACTTGTCACTGTTGTAATGGTGCTCCCCTACTATTGTTACCCCTTTTTTTGACAGTTTGACTAACTACCCTTGCCATTTTGCCCCCTTGAAGATGGACACGGTGATCTTGGAAGTTCAATATTACAATAGTAAGTGTTTGTGCAACTATTCTTGCCACTTTTGTGATTGTCACTGTTTCCTGGGGTACTTGTTGATCTTGTCCCGCATTTTTTCCTTTGGCAGTGTTAGTTTGTCTCTCCCTCAAAAGCGATATCTGAAATTCAAATTAATTATATAAGTCCACCGACCATTCATAACATTGTAGCAGAACTACGTAATTTACAACACGTAATAAAGGAGGCAACAATCCTAATAATAGGGCTCCATATCAAAGAATGCTACGCTGAAAGCATAATAAGTCGTACAGATCCTAAGCACTCTAGAACATGATGCTATGATACCACACATAACACCCCGTATAATTAAATACCGGGTAGCTACTCATTTATTAAATTAATACAGAATATCTAGTTGGTTTAGTCTTAGCATCACTGTTGAAAAATATTTAATTAGTTACTAGCCACCTAATATTTAAAAGTGAGATGCCAAATTTTATTAATTAAATTAACTTACTACCAAGTAATTAGGCCTGCCAATTGAGTCGAGCAGGTTTGAAGCCCACTCCTTCGGCCCACTAAATTTGGGCTGAGCTTTTATTGAGTTTGAGATGAGTCGAGTTTGAGCCGAGATATTATGCCCAAATTCAATTTGAGTCGAGTGCGAGCAAAGGACTTCCAAGCCCGAACTAGGCTCGGCCCGAAAGAATACATATAACTATGTATTTATGTATTTATACAAAATTATTTTATTTTCTATGATATGTAAAAAATATTTTAAATATGGATATTACTTGTTGTAGCAAAGTACTCTTTTTTTTATTATTTTTTATTTTTGGAAGTGTTTAGTTAACGTTTTGAAATATGTTTTTTTTAATGCTGAAATGTATTTTTCTATTGCTGAAATATGCTTTTTTAAATGCTCAAATGTGTTTTTTTTAGTGGTGAAATGTGTTTTTTAGTGTTGAAATATGTTTTTTTAATGCTAAAAAGTATTTTTTAATGCTGAATTATGTTTTTGTAGTGCTGAAATATGTTTTTCTAATGCTGAAAAGTATTTTTTTTAGTGCTGAAAAATGTCTATTTAGTGCTAAAATATGAATTTTTAATATTGAGATATGAATTTTATTGCTAAAATGTGTTTTTTTATTGTTGAACTATAGATTTTATTGTTGAAATATGAATATTTATTATTAAAATAAATAAATATGTATCGGAATATATGAATATTTATTAATAAAATAAATAAATACATGGTGGAATATTCAATTCGGGCCTGCTGAAATCGGGCCCGAAGCCCGTTATACTTTGTGAGTTAAGGTTGAGTCAAGCACTTTCAGGCTCGTTCGGCCCAAGCTTGAGCTTGAACTGAGTAAATCTAAATCAGGTCGAGCCTGAACAACCCCAAGCTCGTCTCATAGAGCCCGATTGACAGACTTACAAGCAATAAATAACCAACCATTCAACATTCATATAAACAATCTCATATGAATAACTAATGTAATGAAATAAACTGAGTCTGGAGTAAACACTCCAATAATGGTCCCAAAGCAAGATATAATCTCAATACAAAAGTCTGAATAAATAAAACCAACATCTAAAATAAATGAAAGTTTGAAAGTGTTATCTCTGAATAAGAATGGATAACACGCCCTAACTAATATAAATGACTCTGAAGGAAGTAAAGATAGATGTAGAGGCATCTAATACCAATATTCTATAACTTCCACAACACCTACAGTATGTCAACATAATGGAACTCTTATGCTTGGCGTCCCTATGGCTGGTCACCTAAAAGGTTTTTACCAAAACAAAATAGATTTGGAAGAAAATGGGTCAGCGCCCGAGGTGAAAATATTTTAAAAGCAGCAAGTGTTTAATTGCATTAAACAGTAAATATTATATACATGTTAGTCACGTTCTCTCACATGAGTTTCTCACCTCTCAACTAAAGTACACGCCTAACGCATACCCTTAACCCATCCTAGTTATGCTACTACCTAACTAGTCTGTATACATTCCTCCCCCAAGCTATCACCCATAGTACCCCCACATATTTCCCATGATATGCCATGTTGAATGTTTTCCATCTTTTATTTCGAATAGGAGTTCTCACAATCTAAAGTTAAGTATTCCCATACTAGTATTATTTTAGGTTTCATTATTTTTCTCATCTGCTGAGTTCACGCAGTAAAACACATCACAAGTATATATATGTATCACTATAATATACATATTAATATGACAAATCGAGGCTAAACTGCGGTGCAGGCATACTCTGCTATCAAATCCCGTTACATCACGTACGTAAGGATTATGAGTTCTGAATCACTCAAGAATCATATCAATGCACGTCACACACATTGGAGGCGAATATATATCACATACCTATGGGTCACGCACATACCTACACTATCATAGTCAACTGACTTATCACCTCACAAATATGTCTTCACAGTACTATGTTTTTGAGGTATCAAATCTAAATCCCCCCTCCCCCGAAGGCACATAGAGAGAAAATTATTCCCTTCCAACAAATAAACCTCTCGTGACAGCAAGTATAGTAGGTATGTCATACACATAATCATCCATACATTAGGTAGTCACACATCCTATGTATTCATAAATTTGATATAGGTATTAACCCGACCCATATTGTAAGTCTCATACGTAGTATATTTATCCCGACTATCCTACGTAATATTATTTAGCGTGATAACTCTCATCATATAATTTCTAATACCCAAACCTATCCCAAAAGATTACTAGGTCTCCCATTTATCTCTAAGGTTATCTTAGTAATCTAAAGTCCGCCTACAACTGTTCTTAACCTCAAGTTATCATTCATCCAATTTCAATCCCATTTTATATAATTTCTAGTCGTACCTCACTCGATAAGAATCCGTGAGTATTCCATTTTATCCCATAAGATATAACATTTTTCAAGCATTAACTACGACCCTATTGACCAAAACTATGTCCCACAATATTCCATAATCACGTTAAGTGTTTTTATAAGCTTGGGATTTTGTCGAACCTCAAAGAAAAACAATTAACAAAATTCAGGAGGATTCGATCGATAAAAGGAAATTGTTGATCGATCGATCCAGTCAATCGATCGATATTATTGGGTTGATCGATGGATCCATCAGATATTAGCTGCACATTTTTGCCTACGGGTTTCATCACTTTTAACCCTCAAATCCCCTATTATAATGTCCCAAACTCCCAAATATTTATACCAAACGTTATACCAATATAAACACATAAATTCTAACGTCTTAGAATCATCAAATCATTATGGGTTATCATTCTCTTGGATCGAATCATGTATATTTCATAAAAATCATATTTCTTCTATTTTCTTCAAGAACATCATATAACTCAACATTAATTTGTAATTCTCTATACATGGATCTTGATTTCTCGACTGCTATATTTTTAGAAGTTAATCTATATGCAAAACCTACCAAGATTAAGATCTAAATCTCCAAATCCATCAATTCATCATTTTTCAAGGTTTTTATCTAATTCTAAACTATCATGGATAATATATACACTGAATTATTACAAGTTAAATCACTTGTTTGGAAATGGAAGTTCTGATCCTTTGGAGAAGATGATATAGGGGCAATACTCTCTTCTCAATATATTCGATTGTGGTGATGCTGGTGCGAAAAGCCTAAGAATGGTGGTTCTCCTTTGGGAACTTCATCCACTTCTTCTCTAATAGCCGTCTTTGAGTTTCAGTGATGAAAGCCCTAAGGTATCTAATCTAGCATCTGATATAACCTTAGGGATTTCATAGGTCCTAATGCTCTAAAATTTAAAATGCCTAAAATACCCTCCCGGGTTGCTAGTTTGGCCTAAAGTTTCCCTAGGTCCCAAACTGAACCTCCCGGGGAGACTTTTCTGACTATCTCGACCCTTTCGGACACATTGACACACTCAAAATGACCATTTAGGTGACTTAAAAATAAATCACCTCTTAAATCCATTAAGTTGGGTCCCGACATGACTGACACGCTCATCTAAATTTAATTACCATAAATGTCGTATCTTTACTCGCGATAATTTTAATAAATCCTTAATCACATATCACTATTCTCACCAAGTAATATTCAATATAATTACTATAGATAAATATTAACTCTCGTCTCGCTAGTATATAAATTCGGATTGATTACTAATTAATTTTCCATTTTTAATTCAATTAATCCATAATTAAAATCAGTAAAAATACGGGGGATTACAACTCGGCAACCTTTTGACCATACTCCCTCGCACACAAAATGCCTATCCGTATCATCCCGCTTAACTTTCTCACTCTTGTCCTTAGGGGTGGAATTTACCTTGTTGTTCTTGAATTTCTCAAATCATCTAGCATCTTTCAAATGCCTTTGGAATTTAAGAATTTTTTTGAATTTCTCTGTTAATATGGCAACATCCTCAAAATCAGAAACGAAATCATCACTCGAAACTTTAGTCTCCTCCTTCGGGGCTTTCAAAGCAATGCCCATTTTCTTTCTTTGGCTCTTGCTTGGAGGTAAACATATCAAGTTCATAGGTTTAAAAGTCACCTACAAACCTCTTTAAGTTTCGTCATCTCTAGCATACCAAGTGAGATTAAAACGATCATTTTTGCATCAAACCTTTTAGGTAACGACCTTAAGATTATCTTTACGACTCGATTATTGGGTGTATTCTCTGATAGGCTAAACAAAGCATTGACAATAGTGGATAACCTACTATATAACTCATCGAACATCGCACTATATAGCATCTTAATAGTCTCAAACTGTGTAGTGAGATTTTGTAACTTAGACGACCGACCGTGCTCGTGACCTCATGAGTGAGTGCAACTATATCCTAAGCCTATTTTGTTGTATCACAAGTCATGATTCTATTGTAATCTTCAGGTGTGACATGTGAGGAAATAATGTGTAGACCCTTAGAGTTGTAAAGTGCAAGCCTATGTCTTTAGCCTCGGTCCATGACTACACGGGTTTCAAACTAATGGTCTCGCCCTCTCATGCAACTAGTGGTGTCCAACCCTTTTCATCCGATAACCACACATGCTCATCTATGGATTTTAAGTCACTTCTCATTCGCATCTTCCAATAAGCATAGTTAATACCATAAAAAACAGGAGTTTGAAAACTGTCAGAATTTTCAAAATTCATCATTACCAGCAAAAAGGGATCAACATAATAGAAATATGTTTCTAGATCTGATACCAATTTGTTGGCCCCTTATTTTACAAATCAGACTTTGCTTTAAAGAAGATGAAACACTTTGTGTTTTTTAAACACTCTTTTTTAAATTTTATGTGCACGAAATTATGAAAAAAAATTAACTTAACCAAATTTTATCTTTATTAATCCTAAACATACATCTAGTGATTAAAGCAAGTAAAGTAAGGAATATAATCCCCATAATGGATGTACGAGGAAACCAAAAAGGGAAAAAATCTCGGATGACCCAAGCCAGAAAATAACTAGGAATGTGGATTTATAAGGAACAGACACAAGTCTTACTCAATAACTCGATCCCCACGAGACTTGACGCTCTAATGATCTTCAACCACTCTTTCACAGTGCCCACGCAAATTGATAATACGCAAATATTGCGTATTTCATCTGTCGAACCTACGCATTTTAGCCCCCTCAAGTGCCTTAATCTCTATATTTAAGCCCGTTAACCAAACAACCTCTGTTTATATTGTTAACATGCTATATGAGGTATAATTGGGCTTTTGTAGGTATTTAGGTACCAAGTATGGGATTTGGAGGCATTCCGCGCAATTTCCATACGTAATCGCACGTTCAAGGGAAATCTGGTCATTTCAAAGATTGGGTACCTACCCCGACATCTGCACGGAAGTTTTAGCTCTCCTCTCTAGCTTTGCGTGGCCGCGAATGGTGCGCAATTCTGAGTTCGTATGACAAAGTTACGGCGATTCGAGCGGAGTTGAATAGCATGCCAAAACAGGGGATTCTGCAGGCTGCCCTGCTTGATCGATCAATCGAGCCTGGGGGTCGTCGATCGACCCTCTTTATTTTTGCCACGATTTTAACAGTCGATCGATCGACCACAGGGGTCGATCGATCCACAGATATTTACTTTTCATTTTCTTTCTTCTTTTCTATTATTATAACTTGGTATATATACCAATTTTGTTGTAATATTCAAGGGGGAACATTTTGAGAGAGTTTTAGAAGATAGAATAGTTAGGGTTTGGGTGATTTGCTTAGTTCTTCTTCATTTCTACTTGGATTGACACACTTTTGGGCTTGAATGTTGACTATTCATCATCCTCTCCATTAATATATTTTGTATTTCCTCATTTCTTGCTTTCTAGTTCATTTACAAGCTTTCTAATTTAGGTTTACATGCTTTAGTTACATGCTTTGATCCCGTACTTTCTAGTATAGTTTTATCGCGCTTATTTACACGTTTTCATTTACCGCATTTTTAACATGCTTTTTAGGTAATTTAAATTAGGTTGTGTTTGAATTGAACTCACTCGAGTTGACGCGTTGCTTTTGCTTTGGTGATGGAGTTTACGTATCTATTTCGAGTACGTTGACCAAGTTATTATGCCTAGGGGATTTTATGGAGCATATCATGTTTGCCCCGTGCTTACGACCTTTCGCGTGTAATTTCTGGGATATTTGTTGACGCCAAAATCTTATTAGGCTTTATGATGATTTAGGGCGTAACAACCCTTGATTTAATTAACTGTCAAAACGAGATGCACTCGTAATAACTCGTCGACCCATGTAACCATTTTATACTAATTAACTCGGGTGAGGGATATTCGACGCAACCTATAGTTTTAATCGCTTTCATAATCTAGCTTCAATACCTTGCCTAGATTAACATTTCCCTTTATGCATCTTTTCTTTTAGTTTGTAATCATCTTTTACACTTTTATTTAGGAGTATTAAATCACTTAAATCCTAGCATCTCGTCCCAGTAGATTCTCGATACCCGACTTACCGCTATACTCACCCGTTGAGTGTAGTCGTAGTTTAGGTTTTTTTATAGTTCAGGTGAGCCGAATTCAAAATGACTGGCGCGTAGGTGACTCTCGCGCCGCGGCAAAACCCTGTCTATCAAATGGCGCCGTTGCTGGGGATTAGTTTGTTTTAGACTTCGTTTGATTTAGTATTTCATAGTATTTTCTTTCTATTTGTATTATTTGCTAATATTTTGCAGGACTTCCACATTTGACCACTTAGAAACGCTTGAATTGTTCCCGCATGCATCTACTTTGTGGAATTCTCCACTTCGAGCCATTTTAGGGTAATCATGTCTTATTCAAATTCTTTCGGCAATCCTTGTTATAATTCTCAAAATTCTCGCAAACCTATGACTTTCAGTGAATACTTAGAATCCCAAAAATTTGCAAATTCAAACATGACTTTGGGCGAGTATAACGAGAGTCAAATCTTAGGTTATTGGAATCTTGATGATGATGATAATGATTTTGGGCCGTTAACTCCTTATAATAGTAATGTTGAAACGAATTGCAATAGTTTTCAAAATTCAAATAATAACGAGTTTTCGTCTAAGTTCGATGGAAAATTTCAAAGTTCCCATTCTAATGCATTCGCACCTCGGCCTATGACATTCGGTGAGGGTTTGCGTATGTATGAGAATGAGAAAATTGAAAATCGTTATCGGGAAGAAAATCGTTCGTGGGAACATGAGTTGGATTTATTATTTGAGTTTGTCAACGATTTTGCTTCTGAGACTTTCGAAGTCGAGGAATTTTTTGAACCAAATGAGGAATGTGTGCCTACTTTGAAACAAGCCATTCTAGACTTTGCCCATCGCGTAATAGATATTGCAAGCGAGGATGAAAACGAAGTAAAATCTATTTGAAATGAAATGATTTCTTCTTTGGCCCCCAAAGAAGAACATTTCAATGAAAATGATATTATTTCATTCGAAACTCAAACTTCATGCGATGATGACTCATCTCATGAGTTTGAATTTCATTCATCCCATTTTCATTCTCTATTACCCCACCGGAACAAGTACCCAATGATTCGGTTTCAAACTTTAATGTTTTAAACCCTATCGCCGATGAGGAGTACTTGCTCGAGTCACCCTCCACGATCGCATTCGTGCCTTTGTGTGCGCCGCCTCCCATTCCAGCTTCAAAATCATCGGGAGGATTTTTGGCTTTTCTCGGTCCCCACTTGTTTTTGTCACCCGTCCTATCCAAATCCCCCATCCTCCCTCCCAAAGTTTCAATTGGGGATGGTTCACTTTTACCGCCTTACATATGCCTTCCGTCGTTCGAACAAAATTCCTATTTTTCGAGAGGCATGCATGTTCGGGAGGGTCCACTGTTGATCCGCCAAATTCAAATTGTGTTTTGGATGGACCCACAAAAGTTTCAACTTTTAGTATATAGTTAATTACATATCCTAAGTGTAGGTTGTATATACTAACTTCTTCATTTTTGTTTTTTATAATATTAACCTAGTGTAATTAGTTAATCTCTTTTTATTTCTTTTTGTATGCTTGGTTCTAACTCTTTTGTAGGTTCAACGCACTTGAATTTGCGGAGACTATGCATCCCGGCACACATTTCTTATGAAAATGATCAAAAAGGCCTCAAAAATATTTTTCCGTCATTTTTCACACACACATCCTCACGCATTTGCATTTGTTTTTCTTTTTTCTTTTTATTTTATTTTCATTTTTGTCGTGAATATGCGTGTGTGTTGCTCGTTGTACATATGTTTTAATTTTTGGTTAGCATAGGCCTTTTTGTGTGTATATTTAAGCCTATGTCTATTTAACTTAATTTTATTTTTATTTTTATTTTTATATTTTTATTTCATATTTTTATATATATATACTTATATATATATATATATATATATATATATATATATATATATATATATATATATATATATATATATATACTTAAACCCCGTAATTATCCCTGATTTGCAATTCCCCCCCCCCCCCCCCCCAATATAAAACAGCAAAGCCGTGTGCCTTTTGCTATTTGATCGATCGATCGAAGGCCCACGCTCGATCGATCGATTGAGCAGTTAAAGGCCGAGGGCTGCTACTTTTTCCCCCATTTCCTTTTTCTCTCTTCTCCTCTCCTACACTGTTTCGTTCCCTAAATTTCCCCACACCACATTTCTTTCAATCTCTTCCAATTCCTACACTTTCAAGGTATAATCCTTACTACTTTAACATGTTTGTAGTTTTTGGTAGATTTTTGTCACAAATTCCATGTTTTATCCATTATTTGACAATTGTTTGAATGTGTTGCTCTTACCCCTGATTTGTGTTGTTCCAACCCATTTCATTCATGATTATTGATGTATATCCACTCATGAACACATGATTATTGCGGCATTGTTGTTTTGTTCATGAGTGGGGCTTTTTGGTCTGTTCAAATCGGTATATTTCAACTTTGACGCACATTGTGCAAGCCAAGTGTTCGTCAAAATTCCTAAAACAATTTTCAATCTAATTTTTGGCGCACATTTGGGTGATTTTCATCCCATGTCGCATTCCGACATTTTTTTATCGCAATGTTGCAATTTTTACCTTGATTTTGCGCACGTGCACTTCCATTTCAACTTGTACACTAACTAACCATTAATTGTGCTTACAATCTTTTTTGTATTGGTTAATTCTTGTTTTGTTGGTTGAAATGGCACAATTAAAGAAATTCAAATTTACTAGGTGCTTGCCCGCCGGGGGCTTCGAGGGGTTCCGCTGCGATCAGGAGCGGGATTGGTACCGCTCCCACTTTCACACATCCGAGCGACCACTTGGGTATCATTTCGCGTGGACCACTGAGCATATACCGCGGGAGGCGCGTGTTCTTCTGTGCTGTCAGGGATGGGAGCCCTTTGTCGCTACCAACGGGCGCATCAACGAAGAGCTGGTCCATATTTTCTATGCGACGTTGGTAGAGGTAAAGGGAGCCGGGCCGACTACTTATGAGGTGATGGTCCGTGGGGTGAGGACACCTTTCAGCATTTCTGATTTGGCTGATTTCATGGGTGTGCCAAACCCCGAGGACTTGGTCAGTTTTATGGATGGGACCATCTTCGGTCGTGGGACATTGATAGAGGCCCTTGCACGGGGCGAGACGTGGAAAAAGGGTGCTTTTCACTCGGATGCAATGGAGGACTTACCGAGATTACTGCACCACATTAATGTCCACTCTTTCATGGTGACGAACAACCGGTCTGAGGTTCATCACAAGCATGGCGCATTGATCTACACGCTGCTTAATGGTTTGGGCAATATCATCTTGCCCAGTATCTTTTTGGATATGATGTGCGCGACGACTAAAGAGATTGCTTGGAGGTATTCCCTTCCCTTTCCTGCCCTCATTACGAAGATATGTATTTCGCACAGTTGCCCTGAGTTCGACGGTGACCGTAAGCACGATCCACTCGGGCTTCTCTCCAAGGACAATATTTAAAAAATGCTAAAGCACGAGTGGGGGCAACCGGGCGGCAAGAGACAGAGGGTGGAGGTGGCTAATGAGCCGAACGATGATGAGGAAGAGATAAGGGAGATGGAGACTGGTGAGGGTTCTCACGCGCTGCCAATAGATTATGATGCCCGCTTTGAGGCATTTCAGGCCGTACAGGACCAGCGCTGGGAGGAGACCCAGCTCAAGTGGGGTACATGGGAGTCCCACCTGGACCAGTTACAGGCCGAGCAGCGGCAGCAGTGGGCACAACAACAGGCTCAGCAGGAGAAGTTTCAGGCCGAGCAGCGGCAGGAGTGGGCCATGGAGAGGCAGGCGAGAGCGCAGCACAGACATGACTATCGGATGATGCAGCAGATGATGAGAGATCTTTATCTGCAGCGTAGTGATTCCGACACACCGCTACCTCCTCATTTTCAGGACCCTTCTGATCCTAGTGATTTCGGCCACTAGGCTCCTGTTGTACTGGGTTATTTTTGTATTTTGGGATCGTATATTATATTATACTTTTTATTTTTATTTTTATTTGTATTTCTTTTATTTCACTAGTTGTAATGTATTAAGTGATTTTGTATTGAACTTATGAAATGAGAAATGAAAATGTAGTTTGTGGTTATTTATTGGATTTTGATGTGTGTGACCTTCCATTTTATAAAATCAAAAAGTTCACCATCAATTTATCTAGTATTTGCACTTCTTCCCCTCTATATTATTATGACTTGTGACATAGATTCTCTTAACTTAATACATCGGTACATATTCTTCATATGCTTTGTACTAACTTGTTTTGCAGCTTCATTTGGACTGGTACTTATGGAGATCGCTCCAAATTTGGGTAATATCATTCTTTTCTTATCTTTGTGCTGTGTTCTTTAATTGACGTATTGGGGACAATGCAACATTTACGTTAGGGGGTGTAGGATATTCTATCCATTTTGCCGATTATTCCTTGAATTCGATTACAATTTAGTTACAAAGCATGTTTTTGTTAAAAATTTGAAAATTTTAAAAAATATTTTTTTTCTTTTTTCTCCTTTATTGGGCATTTTATCCTTGTTTCCGATGATAAATTTTAATAATTTCCCGATTAAATAGACAATTCAACGATGCATGTTCTCCATTTTAGAAGTTATTAGACTTTAGTCCTAAATCATTAATATTATGAATAACTTCATGAATTAAACTTTATCCCGTGAGTAAATGCACCATTCTTGTTATATTGATTTGGTTTAAGATTTTTATAACTCGGTATGCTTTTTTTGCATTATATATACTTACACCGAGTGAGATTAGAGACTTATCTTCATTTGTGAGTGTATACACTTTTCTTTCCTCTTTGAAAATGCTATAGTCGTTGGTAATCTCTTTATTCTTTCATTGACCGTTCATTAATTGAGTTCATACTTGAAATGTGTTACTTGAGCATGATTTTCATATGTTGTTTGACTCGAGAATCGTGTATACTTTTTGAAATGATCATATGACATCTTTATATCACCCATATGACCTTGACCTCACCCTTTATATGTTCCCTAGTCAACCCACTTGAGCGTAAATACTAGCCTTTCTTTTCATTACCCAAAATCCCATATCCAACTCCAAATTGGAGTTTTATACCATACATATTACCTTACATACCCTTGTTTGGAATGTTACTTGGGATTAAATGTTATTATTTTATTGTGGTTGCAATTTGAGTATGAAAAGAGTAAGAAGTGAAAAGAAAAAAGAGTGAAAAAGAGTGAAAAAGAGAATGTAGAAAACAAAAGAAAACGAAAGAAAAAAGTGAGAAAAAGAAGAAAAGAAAAAGAAAGAGAAAGTTGTTTGTAGTGTTTGTTTAAGATTCAATAATCCTTGTTACTCTCTCGATTGTTATATCTAATGCTCGTTTGGAAATCATTTGTCCAATTTTGAAATTGCCCACTTTTTCCCATTTTCCCGAGTTTCATCCCCAAACACTTTGAATCCGTATATACATCCCTTTAATTTCGTACCTTAACCTAGCCTAAATTACAACCATATTAATGTCCTATGTGATCTTAGGTTGATGTAATTCAAATGTTTAAATAGTGTTGATAATCTGTGAAAATGCATTTTGCCTCTTTTATATGTGCGGTATCCTTTCACTGAGGTTGCAAATTTTATTTCCTATATAACGTTCTTCAATTGTGACATGTGCGCGGCCTAGTTTACCTTTACATTTACTCCTTATGCCCGCATGTCCCGCGTGTTACCTCCCTGTTTCAAGTGAATTCATTTGATGAGTGTAATGCCCCTGCGGATTGACATTTATGCATGCTTTGATATTTAGTATGCGAGTTATTTAAGTTTTTCTCCAAATCATACTTCGCATAAGCTCACTCCCCTCCCATATGTTAGAGTTTCAATTCTATGAGGTGCATTCTATAATTTTAATAACTATGGATTTCTCACGTGAATTCGTTTGCTATGCTAATAACATGTTGAAATCTTGTTCGCATTGATGAGTTTGTCGCACTTGATTGGGCATATTTTGAGGAAACCATGTGATGTTTGTGGGTACCATCACTTAAAACCCTCACGAGACGACACTCGTCCACTAGTGTAACGTAGGGGTTTAACTACTTATGGCATACGCTAAATGCAATCGAATCGCCCGCGAAAGTGGCTTTATGCTTTTATACCATATTTTTGTACTTATCCTGCTTTTAGTGCTTGTCGTTCTTGCACCCTATTTCATTGCTAGGGACTAGCAATGTGTAAGTTAGGGGGTCTGATAATATATAAATATCGTGTATTTCATCCATCGAACCTACGCATTTTAGCCCCCTCGGGTGCCTTAATCTCTATATTTAAGCCCGTTAACCAGACAACCTCTGTTTATATTGTTAACATGCTATATGAGGTATAATTGGGTTTTTGTAGGTATTAGGTACCAAGTATGGGATTCGGACGCATTCCGCATAATTTTTGTACGTAATCGCACATTCAAGGGAAATCCGGTCATTTCACAGCTTAGGTACCTGGCCCGACATCTGTACGAAAGTTGTATCTCTCCTCGCTAGCTTTGCATGGCCGCAAACGGTGCACGATTCCGAGTCCGTATGACAAAGTAACAGCGATTCGAGCGGAGTTGAATAGCATGCCAAAACAGGGGATTCTGCAGGCTGCCCTGCTTGATCGATCGATCGAGCCTGGGGGTCGATCGATCGATCCTCTTTATTTTTTCCACGATTTTAACATTCGATCGATCAACCACATTGGTCGATTGATCGATCCCCTATTTTTTCCAGAGATATTTTCTTTTCATTTTCTTTCTTCTTTTCTATTATTCTAACTTTGTATATATACCAATTTTGTTGTAATATTCAAGGGGGAACGTTTTTAGAGAGTTTTAGAAGATAGAATAGTTAGGGTTTGGGTGATTCGCTTAGTTCTTCGTCATTTCTTCTTTGATTGACACGCTTTTGGGCTTGAATGTTGACTATTCATCTTCCTCTCTATTAATATAGTTTGTATTTCCTCATTTCTGGCTTTCTAGTTCATTTAAAAGCTTTCTAATTTAGGTTTACATGCTTTAGTTACATGCTTTGATCCCGTACTTTCTAGTATAGTTTTATCGCGCTTATTTACACATTTTCATTTACCGCGTTTTTAACATGGTTTTTAGGTAATTTCAATTAGGTTGTGTTTGAATTGAACTCACTAGAGTTGACGCATTTATTTTCTTTGGTGATGGAGTTTACGGGTCTATTTCGGGTGGGTTGACCTAGTTATTACGCCTAGGGGATTTGACGGGGCATATCATGTATGTCCCGTGCTTACGACCTTTCGTGTGTAAATTTCGGGATATTTGTTGACGCCAAAATCCTATTAATCTTTTATGATGATTTAGGGCGTAACAACACTTAATTTAATTAACTGTTGAAACGAGACGCGCTCGTAATAACTCGTCGACCCATGTAACTATTTTATACTAATTAACTCGGGTGAGGGATATTCGACGCAATCTATAGTTTTAATCGCTTTCATAATCTAGTTTCAATACCTAGCCTAGATTAACATTTCCCTTTATGCATCTTTTCTTTTATTTTGTAATCATCTTTTACACTTTTATTTCGGAGTATTAAATCACTTAAATTCTAGCATCTCGTCCCAGCGGATTCTCGATACTCGGCTTATCACTATACTCACCCGTTGAGTGTAGTCGTAGTTTTGGTTTTTGTATAGTTCAGGTGAGCCGAATTCAAAATGACCGGCGCGTAGGTGACTCTCGCGCCGCAGTAAAACCCTGTCTATCACAAATCCTTTCGCAATACCTGTCCACAGCAGTCGCCTCCATGAATGCCTTGATGTCCACCGATATGGCTTGTAACGTCTACGATGTTAAACACATATTTTTCACTTCTCCACCACAAAACCCAGTAAAGTTTTATGTAACACAAACTCCGAACGGTACCAACAAAGATTAATATAGTGTATAATAATGAAAATTCGGATCTTTAAAACTCTAAGGATGTTTTAGACTTGGAAAGCCTTAGAAAACTATGTGCATAAAATTTACTGGTTTGTAAACTGTATTTCAGACTGCACACTTGACGAAATTTTGAGAAAACACTCCTTAAATAAATTTCTTGAGGCAGCGTCTCACGCGAATGACATATGCATGTCATTCGAATGACATCCCCATGTCACTCGAACTACTGGAAAGGTCGTTTGAACGACAAAACACGTGTGTTTGAATTTAAAACAACTCTAAACCATATTTATCTCATAATAAACGAAGTGTAAACGTTTTTAAACACTTTTAAAAACATTTTAACATTATTTCTTTAATAAAATAACATCCTTAAACAATTTAAAATAAACTCCGAGTCCCATTAAAATTACGCATTCAAACCTGAGTGATCTCTGAACGCAATTAAGCTTGAAGAGGAACTATGCACCATTAACTATTATGAGAAATCTTTGAAGCTTTGCTACAACATCTTCAATAACCTTCAATATGTCACAGTCTGTTTGGGATCTTGACAATAAAAATCTACCTATGACTCAAACGTGGTTTTGTTTCGGGAATAAGTCAAATAAACATACAATAGACTCAATTGGGAATTGTGTCCTTACACAACACACACTTGTGTTGTTATGAGTTTAAAACCTCATTGATTAGCTTAATCATCCATTAAGTCACTTTGCCTAAACATTAGTCGTCTTACTGAAACATCATTTACTTTTTGTACATTAATCATTACTCAATTTACTTGTCCATATTATACATTAAACATAACATTTATCTTTTCATATACGTTAGGTTACATCGATCACACAACACACTTATTTTCTTATTCCATTTTAATACCATTATCTTTTCTCGAAATCCTTTAATATCCCTGGACTTCACGGGCTCCACATCGTCGGTTCCAATCACCATATATTAAAATGCGCACTAGGTGTGGGGTCTTTCACCACTAAGGATGTCATGAATTCTTAATTATACTCGGCATCATCCGAGTATTCTTTTATCTTTTTAATGTCTTTAACATCATTTCAATGTTTACATAGATTCACATGTATTTACTTTTAGAGGCCGAAGCCAAAAGCCCGGGCTTAACCATCCGTTTTTCCATTGTACACCTAAAAGATCATTTACATTTCTGGACTTATGTCCTTTCACTCACGCTAGTGTACAAACATTTATAAACATTTTTATTCCATAAAAATATTCCACTTTACGTAAATTTACCAATTTACTATTTATTTACCAAAGCTTGCAATTTGGTCCTTTGACAAGTATTACTTCCCCAAAATGGTTATTAAGTTTCTAACTTGTCATTTAAAACACTTTTAGTCCATTCTCAACACTTGTTTAATTTCACAACTTACCCCACTTCTACACTTATCATTTTGCCACGTTTTATATATAAAATAACATCTTCCTACACATTAAAGTCCCATTTTTCACATATTTGAAATACACACTTTAATTATGAGAATCTGCATCATAGCACCAATTTTATCATTATTTGCACGTTTGAACCCCTTAATTTTCATTATTAACTTTTACACCCCAACTTTAAGTAAAACCTTATTTTTTCACATATTTATAAAATGAACCCATTTACTTTCTACACGAGTCTTATATACTTGAAAAAATACCCATTTAACCATTATGTACATATTGAACCTTCCTTATTTCCATTATTTACACTTGACACCAAAACTTAATATGAAAACTTAATCTTTCACATATTTTCATATTTGGCCTTTTTTATTTCCTTTATTTATATTTAAATCATAATTTTTAAAAAAAAAACGTTATGCTTTGCTTATTTGCACATCAACCCTTACTACTTATACTATTAGTTTATACATCTAAAAAACACCCATTTAAGTAAAAGTTTTTCTTCTTCTTATACTTCATCATTTTAAATAAGAAAATCATACTTTTATTTCATAAAAATGGCCTACACAACTCTAATGCATTTCTAAACAGGAAGTCACATTATCTACCTTTAAAACATCTTTCAACACATTTTATTTCAAAAAATGTTCAAAAGAGATATTTTGAATTTAAACATTTTCAAGACCCATTTTTAATCATCTCTTTTTAAACCCATTTTCATATAAAATCATGATAATTAACCAGTGGTTACAAAATAACATATATAAAGTCTAATACATGTAAATAACAAGTTGAAAATTCATCAAACTTAAAACCTCTAACATGGTAAGATTTTTCCAACCTATAAGACTCCAAAATGGTGGTTGAATGTTAGTGTAGGATGAGTAACCCCCACCTCCAAAGGTGACCTCAAGGAGTTATAAGAAAAGCCTTCCATGAACGCTCCAACCCAACTCTTCTTCTTCTCCATGAATTCCATATTTAAGCACAAAGAATACTCTACAACCTCCACCAATATCCAAGAATATAATCTTCTACAACCCCATAAATATTCCTTAGGTCTTCTATGGTGAAACAAGGTGGTTTTAGGCTTATAAATGGTGTTTTCATGGTGGTTTAAGGTAGTGTAAATGGTGGCTACGAATTTTGCAAGGTTTTCTGGTTTTAGAGAGCTAAAACAAGTGATAGGGAGAAGGCGAAATCTGATGGAAAATGTTAGTTCCCTCTCCTCCCTCTCTTTCTCTCTCTCTCATAATTCCTCTACAACTTTCACTAACCCATAAAGTCAAAAGTAGTACCCTCCCCTACATAAATGGGCAAGAAAACATCATACTAGTGTCTGAATTATGGAGTGGGAAAACAATTGGCTTGAGGAAAAGGAATCCAAAAAAAGCATGCTCCTCAAATTATGAAGATTGTTGACGTATCTTCTTGATCAATCGATAACCCAGGCCAAATTACATCGATCAATCGACTCCTCATTCAAAACTTCTTCAAATTCCATCTTGACCCGATAATATTATTATAAATATTTTTAGGACCCCAAATAATTGGTCAGATTATTTTTATCATCTTCGAGGACTTATACAAAAAGCGCACAATGTTATACTTTACTGTTTTACGTACTAACAATATTTATCCTTTACATTTATTTTCATCCATTGTCCGTTCGTTCCTCGATTAATTTTCATCGTCCTTCACCAATATGATAATTAGAATCATTTGAACTCAAATGTTCATCCATGCGGGCCATGAATCGTTGAAATTTCTTTTTTATTACATTGCGCAACGTGTCATTTTATGTACAATTCTAACTCAAACACTCGTTAAGTTATTTCTCCAATAATTTGTCCGAATGAAATATTCAAATTATTAATCAATACTTATTTTCTATGGTGGGGTATTACACTATATAATATGTAGCTAACACATAAGTTGTCACTTAAATGTCTCATTTATATTTATATCACTTTATATATAATATAGCCCTACACTAGCTACAATTAACATTATATCACTATATAAACAATGTAATCATATACTAGTTACAATTAAGGTCATATAATTATATACACGATGTAGTCGTACACTATCTATAACAATACATCCACACAAATAAATCAGAAATGTATACATATAACTCTATATACGTATATAACGCATCCCTAAGTTGAACCTCTCGGATTCATCCTTAGTATGCTATCAAGTCCATGTAAATCACGCACCACACTTGGACTACCGGGCCAAAATTTCACCATCGATCCCCAAAATGTACACATATAGCAGAGTCGGTAATATCCTTAGGTTTGGGGTCATGAACGTACGATAATGCACCCAAGCGACTGAGCCAACACTACCATCACACACGGATAATGCCTAAAACCAGAGCACTATGACCAGGGACAACAATCTAACACCCTTTGAATGGAATCGACAAGGTGGACTGCCCACTATGCATAACCTCCTACGATAGCATAGTTGAGTAGGTATGCCCACATAAACAAATTACACAGTAATATACGTATACATGTCACACTCAATACGTATAAATCTATATAATATACACAATAGTAAATTTTATTCCCAAAGTATAATCCGACTTCCTAATATATAATAAGTGTTCACTCACATATAACGTAGCTTACTAATTATCTTCACTTCTGACTAACATGCTAACAACACTAATCACGGGCCTAACTATCCTCAAATCCCATTTTAATTTCTCGAATTACCTATAAACATTCGCTCAATTGTTTACCGTATCTACCTTACTCGAAATTCATCCCTAGTTAGCCTATCCCCACTCTCAACCCTCATACTGAATTTCCATAAATCACATTGCCCTCTTAAATTCAAATTTCCATTACCGGCCCTTAATGGGATTAAAATAACAACATAAGCCAAAAATTAGGTGACGCGACCACAAATGTGTTCAAGGGTGCAGGCTATATAGGCTTAAGTGCAAGCCTGTCGCTCAAGTAATATCCCGGTAAGATGGGTATCGATCCTCAGGGAAGAAGGATAAGTAAATCGTGAGGATGTTGGAAAGACGAAGAAATCCTAACTCGAATTTGAAAGAAACGAAAAGATTATTTGGGAGGTGGACTACCTATAATTAAAAGTAATAAAAAAATCTACCTACTGAATAAAGAAACAAACGAAATGCTTTTTAAACTATTTATAAAATTGAACTCTAACTGAAAATATTGCACGTGAGAAAAATGAGTTAGGATACACTCCTCCAACTAGGCCTGGTAATTCGTGTTGGCGAGTCGGGTTCGGGTCGGGTCAAGTCAAGACCCATGTATTATGATAAACCCCTTAACCCTAACGTGACCCGTTTATTAAAAGGAATACAGGACACGACCCGGACACGACCTGTTTAACAAACGGGTTACACGACACGACCCGCATAACCCGTTTAATAAACAGTTCGTGTTAACCTCGAAAATCTGACACGACCCGCTAACCCGTTTAACAAATAGGTCTTGTTAAATGCAAAAACCTGACACAACACGCATAACCCGTTTAATAAACAGGTCATGTTTAACTCGAAAACCAGACACGACCCGCATAACCCAATTAATAAACAGGTTATTTTTCAACCCGTTAACACGATACTAATAACTTGTTATAAAAAATGAACGGTTTAAAATTAATCGTGTCTAAATGGGTTTAACAGGTTTTGACACGAATATGACCCGAAATTAACCCAAAAAATAAATGGGTTAATTGCGAGTCAATTTGGGGTTAGCGGGTTGACCCAAAACATGACCTATTTAATAAACGGGTTATGCGTGTCTGACCCGATTTCGACCCAAACCTGTTAGGCATGACCTGACCCGCAGAAATTGTGTCGAGTTCGAGTTTGAGTCGAGTTTTCGGGTCGTATAAAAAAATTTCAGGTTTACCTCCAACCCTAGTTCATTTACTGATGTTAAAACCATATCTTGAATTGTTATAATTGATAAAAACCTGTCTTTATTAATTTCAAGCATTATGTATATAGGGTTCAAGCCCGCACCTTACATAATCAAGAGTAATAACAAAGCGGTGTCGTTGTAGCAACACACGCGTTGCACTCTTAAGCATACTGGTTACATAGGGCAAACAGGACCAACAACCCTATAACGGTCATGATCACCACACAACGCGGTTGAATCAATTACTTAATTTGAAATTTAATTTTGCACATTTGTAAAGAACATTGGGTTGGATTCATGCATCTCAAGCCCTATAAAGTTAGTTGGACATGATTAAATTAAAAGAAAGAGCAAGGATTTAAAGGAAGAGAACATCATATTTCATAAAAATTACAACAATGCTCTTATTGAAATCTAGGGCTTCCTGGCTACTAAAAACCCTCTACACCTAATAATAAAACAAAAAAATCGAACTCCTATTATAACGTAAGTAATCTGAATAAATAGCTCTGAAATTTATAAGAGTTTGACCCCATTAAAACTCTGAGAGATAATAGAAAAATTTGAGAAAATCCAATGTGGTCTGGATCCATCGGGTAGGGCGAATCGGATTGTCACCATATTTTAAACAGGGATCTCAGTTAAGGCGGTCTGGATCCATTTTGAATAAAAGGTTCGGATCACACCGTTTTTCTGGACAAAGACTTTTTATCAAGGGCAGTCCGGATCCTTTTTAAATAAAAGGTTCCGATCGCATGTCTTTTTCATTTATACACTTTTTGGGGGAACCGGTCCGGATCCTTTTTAAATAAAAGGTCCGGATCGCCTTGGAATTTCATGCAGGGATCTTTTCTTAGTTCTTTTCATCTTTAAATGTTTGTAACTTTTTCACCATAGCTCGGATTGACTTGTCGTTTCTCCCAATGTTCTTGTGATCGAAATATCTTCAACTTTCTAGTTGTCTTCAACACCAGATGACGAGTGCAAATTATGAAATTGCCCTTTGCCTTTCCATATTTGACTTCTTTCGATGCTTTTCCATCTTCTTTCTTCCCCGGTGCTTAAAATACTTGCAAAACTCATGGGAAATACGTGAAACTAGATGTACTTATCCGAAGGAGTCAGTAGCAAAGAAATGCGATAATTTAACTCAGTTTACGTTACTCGAGATGATAAAAGTCCCTACATTAAGTGGATAAATTCAAAAGAATTGGAGCCTAATTAAACCCCCCTAACTTTGAACTTTGAGCATCCCGAGCAATGTAAAAGAATTGAAATATGGATAAACTCTCAAAATTTACATTTTATTCAGATAGAGTATCACTTTCGTAGGCAAGCGATTGCATTTAGCTTATGCAACAAGCCTTTAAACCCCTAGGCCACCCTAATAGGATGAGTTGTGTCTCGTGAGGGTTTGCAGTGAATATACCAACAAAATTCAGCTCAAAGAAAATTCAAAATAATCCATAATTGTACAATTCAAATTTTTCTAGAAAACAGTCATCATCAATTCAACTCAAGCGTCTCAAATCATAGTGTGTGTGTGTGTGTGTGTGTGTGTGTGCGAAGCCATAAATTTAACCGCGAATTTTCACTGATTGATCATTACGTTACTTATCCAAAAAAAAATTTTGATTTGAATTCTCACGGGGTGCTCTCACAAACGAATCACTCAAAAATGTGGCTATTTTTTCTCGGTGTGCTTGTCATAAAGAGTAAATGCATTAAAAGCATGACGCACACTAACTTCGAAAGACGGAAATTTATGGGTGAAAAGATCTCTTCATCGGAATATAGTTACAAGGAAACGGGAAACATCGCCTCTAATTCACCCCTTTGATCTCTTTTATTATCTTTTGCTCCTTACTCTCCACGCGGTAACTAATTTCGCAATTTGGACTCGGTGAGGACTTTTTTGGGTTATAAGGTGTAATGGGTAAAAGGAGATGGTTGGATATTTTTGGAATTGGAAAATTTTCTTAAAATGTTCGTTAGTGCTTTTTCGGCCATTTTCTCATTTTCACTTATTTTTCTATTTTTGCGATTTTTGTTGTGCATTTTCTTTCTTTTTATTGCCCCTTTTATTTGCACCAATTGGACTAAAATTTTGGAGTTTCAATTTTCTCAATTCTGGGCCATTTGGGTGTTTCGGGTTATCAAACGAAAGGGGAAAAAATTCGGCTCAAGTTGGGTAGCCAATGGTAAAATTTTCATGAATTTTCCGGCCAATCTTTTTATATGACAAACGATGGCCTACTTCATTGCCCAAATTACTAATTGTGTTACCATATGCATCTTGAGGTGAATTTAATTTAGAGATTTATTTTGCACATTTTTCGAGACAACATCTCAAACATTTCCCGTAACCGATCAAAACAAAGGTATAAAGATCATCAACAATTTTTCTAAATGCTAAATAGAACTTTGAGTTAGCAACTAACTCGGATTGATTTATAAACTCTCAAAAGTGATAGGCTCAAAATCTCATCGGGTTTGCTAATCTCCACACTTATTCGTTAAGTTGTCAATTTTCGCTCAATTTCCATCTTTGGTCAATTTTGACTTTGTGTATTTTGTTTTTATAATTTGAGACTTTAAATAGAATTTTAGTGATATTTTTGAAAAATTTGAATTTACATTTTTATTTATTTGGAAAAGAAATATTTTTGGCTTTTTTGAATTTTTGAATTTTTTGAAAATTTTCAAATTTTTTGGCATTTTGAAAAATTGTGAAGTTTTAGAAATACGCACTCTTTACCCCCCTAACTTAGACTTTTGCATTGTCCCCGATCGAAAGGACTAAAATATAAAGAAGGGAAAATAAGAAATGCGATAAATAAAACAAACAAATGGAGAAAATGCATATTTTTATATATAAAGCCGAGTTACATTCACAGAAAAAGAAAAGAAGCAACATCATAACAACTCAATCATAAAAACAACTATCAACACAAACACCTATAAAAGCTTCACTGGGGTGGGGATTGGAGCTACTGGGCACTTTTGGGTCGTAAGGATCATAGAAGAAGCTCGAAAGGGGCCTGTTGATACCAAATTTAGTCTGCTGACGTGGATTAGTTAAGTGGAGACACATGTCAATCTACATGGCACTTACAAACATTTCCGAACAACACCTTGACTTCGAGGAACTCAACCTCCCCGAACAACTCAGACACTCTGAGCAATAGGTGCTCTCCGAGGAACTTTTCTGTACCGAGCAACTCATGAATACCGAGCTACTTAGGCGGTCCGAGCAGCTTAGGCGGTCCGAGCTGCATCTCATACAGAGCATTAATGACCGGATAATCAACAGATCGACTGCGCATTAAATACTCATTATTATCATATAGATGTATACGCCTATTGGACAGCTATGTATTACCCTTTCACATTTACAGCCTGAGGGCGATAAATACATTGTATTATCCTCATTGTAAGGGGACTCGAAATTTCTTGGAAAAATCTATTATCGAGAATTCCCAAATAGTCAACAATAACAAAACAGTGGACGTAGGCCATTCCTTTCAGGCTGAACCACTTTAAAAATCTTTTATCTTGTTTATTTTTATCTGTGATTGATTAATTAGAGACAATCTAATTTTTTAGATCAACGGATTGGCGCCGTATGTGGGAAATGACTGTAATTGTCATTTTTCACCAAAACAATTTATCACCAATGGATGATAATCCTGAATCCAGTAATCGAAATGCTGGAAACCCCCCGAATCCATCCTCTCCTCCAAATGTCCAAGATCTGGCTGGAATTATGGCCAATTTGGCTCAAGGCCAGACGGCCATGCAAGAGACTATGCAACAACTCATGCAAACTATCCAGGGTGGGGCGTCGACCCATTCAGGACAACGAAGTGTTTAAAGAAATACCCATTTACTTTCTTCGCGTGTTAGGCAGAGCGATTCATATCGCACTGAGAGATATGATGATTTTTCTTATCAACCGGTTTGAACTTCGTCAGTACGAGCCACAGATACTGAACAACACATCACTCTCTCTCTAGAAAGGACTAGTGCATTGGAGAGATTAAGTAGGGTCGCTCCTTTTGATCGATTGGGCCCTAGGAAGAATAAAAGTCCTCTTCAGGCTGTGTCGAGAAACCTTTGATGGCCATCTGATCTAAGAGACGGTTCTTCCCAATCACAACCAGTTTCTCGACATGATAGATCCCAGGAAGCGACTTCAACACGATCAATTGCTCGAACCAATAGGCCCGAGGAGGGAAAGGATGCATGGAAAGGCTCTATTCAAAGGTTGGAGGATAGACTAGGGGAAATGGCTAAGGCCAAGAATCCTCTACAAAGAACTTTAGTCCAAGGGACGCCTTTTATACAGGTAATTGTGGATTTTCCAACACCAACGAAGTTTAAAGCACCTGTATAGAACAATACCAAGCTACTGCCGACATCTATGTCGTGCCAGACGAGATGAGATGCAGGGCATTTTCGGGAACTCTTAGCGAATCTACACAAATATAGTACAATAATCTTCCTCGGGGGAAGATTTCAACTTTCTTTCAACTGGCCGCGCTCTTCATTGGAAATTTCTGTTTTGAAGCAAAACCAGTTAAACGAGTGGCACATTTGTTAAGTGTTAGACAAAAAACAGGTGAGAGCACCAAGGATTACATAACTCTTTTCAATAACGAGAAGCTCGAAGTTATTGATTACGAGGAAAAGACAGCAATTATTACATTGATGAGTGGATTGTTGCCCAATAAATTATACTATACTTTGGCCAAAGATCCACCCAGAACCATGTCAGAACTAATGGCAAAAGCGGTCAAGATCATGAATGCCGAGGAGGCTATGGCTGCGAAGAAGAACATGGACACCAAAGAGACCAAGGTCGAGGTTTATAAGGCTAAAAAGAAAGAACATTAGAACAATGGTGGTTAAAAGCAGTCAAAAGTAAAGCCATCATGGGAAATATTGAAGAAATTTGAAAATTATACTCCTTTGAAAGTAGACATAAACCATGTCCTGGAAGAGATCAAGAACAACGAGGAACTAAACTGGCCTGAGAAAATGAAGACAGATCCTGACAAGAGGAATAAGGCCAAATATTGCGAGTTCCATAAAGACCATGGTCACATGACCAAAAATTGCATAGCTCTCCAGAATGAAATCGAAGCACTCATCAGACGAGGAAAGCTGGCCAAGTATGTTGATCGAAGAAATGAAAGAAAAAGCAACAGTCGAGCAAGACAGTGGTCTAGATCTCCTCATCGGGCAGAAGAAAATAAGAAAAGAGATCATGAAGATGATCCAGAAGACGACCCCAATCTCCCCAAGAGACCAAGACTGCCAGAGTGTGAGGTATTTTCAATTCGTTTTGGATCATTTGATTGTAATGTTATTACAGGTGGAGATGCAGGAGGTGGGGACCTTACTGCGGAAAGGAAAGCTTACCTCAATGAGGCTCAAACTTGTTCATACATTCAGCGAATAAATCTAGCTGAGGATGATCGCCCGAGGAAGGTAAACAAAGAAAAACTGGTCATCGATTTCTCCAAGAACGACCTCGCAGGTGTACTATATCCTCATGATGATCCACTGGTGATCAAAAAGAGGATGAAGGAAGTAATAATCTCAAGAGTACTGGTGGATAATGGTAGCTCGACTGATATCATGTTCTACTCATGCTTCGGTAGTTTAAATCTAAAGTTGTCTCAATTGGAACCTTATCACAGGCCCCTCCTCGGGTTTGCTGGAGAGAAAGTCTTTCCACTTGGGACGATCAAGTTGGATATGCTCATCGCTACGTGTCCTGCTTATCGAACAGAAAGAGTACGTTTCTTTGTGATGGATAAGAATGTCCAGTCAACTTACAGTATCATCATGGGAAAGGTAGGTTTGAAGAAGTTCAAAGCAGTACCATCTACTGTACATTAATGTCTGAAGTTTCCAACCAATTTTGGAGTAGGAGTTGTAAAGGGTGACCAAAAGGTAGCTCGGGAATGCTACTATTTATCTGCCGAGCAGGAAGAACTGGAGGAATCTAGGAAGAAAGCTACTACCTATCAAGTGGATGGAGGTGCAAAGATTGAAACCTTAGATCCCAGAGACGAGTCGCAACTCGTGAAAGGTCAGGTGGTGGAAGCTACTGATAATGTCATTTTGGACGACGAGCACCCAGAATGAACAACTCAAATAGGTTCGTCGTTGGATGTGTCACTAAAACAGGAATTGAAAGTTTTTCTAAAAAGCAGAAGACAAACTTTTGCTTGGAGTCATGAGGACATGCCAGGAATAGACCCAAATTTCTTATGTCACGGGCTCAATGTAAAAAAGGAAATCAAGCCAGTGAAGCATAGAAGAAGAGTGTTCAGTCCCGAGAAGAACCAAGCTATACAAAAGGAGGTCGAGAAGCTCCAAAAAGCTTGCTTTATTGAAGATGTCAAATATCCAGACTGTTTGGCTAATGTGGTAATGGTGAAGAAGAAAAACAACAAGTGGAGGATGTGTGTAGACTTCACCGACCTCAACAATTCTTTCCCAAAGGATCATTTTCCTTTTCCCCGAATTGATCAATTAGTGGATGCTACCTAGGGACACGAGTTATTGAGCTTCATGGATGCTTATTCTGGTTACAACCAAATTAAAATGAAACCTGAAGACAGGGAGAGTACCCCCTTCATTACCCCTAGGGGAACTTATTGTTATAATGTTATGCCTTTTGGTTTGAAAAATGCAGGTGCAACATATTAGCGGCTGATGAACAAGGTGTTTGCAGAACAAATCAGTTGCACTATGGAAGTTTATGTTGATGATATGCTGACGAAAAGCAAGATAGTTGCTGACCATCTAATTGACTTAGGTCAGACCTTTGATCAACTAGATAAATATCAAATGAAGTTGAATCCCACCAAGTGCATATTCGGAGTACGAGAAGGCACAATTTGAAACATGAGTCGCGCTTTTTCACTCATCGGGCTGAACTGAAAGACACTCGTGCTCCAGACTTTCCCGGGCGCTAGACGTTGAATGCAAATAGTCTGGTCAATTGGTGGGGATGCGTTAGAGTATTTGAAACTAGTGGGATTGGGGACGCCTTTTTTAGAGAGCTTCGTGACAGTAAAGTAAATGGGATGTGTTGGCCTCGCACCTGCATTTCGACAGGGTCTCGTAAAAATCATGAACCTCGACCGCCCAAACTTTATGGTAGGTCTAATTAAGGTAGCGACACCAACCCTTAGGAGTGAAAAGTTTTGTGATGGAATTGGGTAGCTCTTCCCAATTAATGGCCCACTCTATTTGGAGTTTGCACGCTTGCCCAAAGAACTCCTTGCACCACTGCATTTCTTGGTTGGAGCGATAGTCGAAGGGATTCTTGTCGATGATGTTGACGAAATTGTATTTGACGGGTCGGTCTTGGTCAGCCATAAAGGTAGATAGTGGGTGGGCAGAAGTGATTGAGATTTTAATGAGGAGAATGGCTTTATAAATGATTAGGCTCTGAAAGAATAAGTATGGAAGAGATGGGGAGTAGGGGTTGTATTTATAGGTGTGTCTTGGGTGGGAAGGTATGGATTTGGAGGGAAAAGAGAATGAGTGAAAATGGGATGAATTTTTGGGAGGGAAATGGTGGGATAAACGAAGTGGAGGGAAGTGAAGTGATTGGGGAAAGAGGGATGCACCTAGGGAAGTGTCGAAGAAAACCAAAGGGCGATTCGGACCCGGTGCTTAAGGGTGGTTCGGATCGCCGTTGAATTTTTTAAAGACTCCTCTGACTTGATTTCTTACCCTCTATTGTACTCTTAAAGGTTCTCCCACGTGATAACAACTCAACCATGACTCCAATTTTTGCTCAATCCTCATTTCGAAACCCGCGGCTGCTCACAATGCGTGCATCCTACCTGCTGGATGTGCACCCACTTATTTTCTGAACCTACCTAACCTATCTTAATCGACACATAACTAGTAACTACTATACACAAGAATCACCCCATACGCGTCAGTGGTGAGACAACCTCTCATCTTCAGTTCAATCTACCCCCTAAACGGGGTCCGACAACCAAATGGTGTCGACTTCATCTACGCACGCCTCTAGATATAATTTTAAGCGTTGTCCATTAATCTTGAACGTACTTCCCCCTTTGGATCTTTTAGTTCCACAACTCCGTGGGGGAATACGTTATTCACAACGAATGTGCCAGTCCATCGAGACCGCAACTTACCAAGAAATAGGTGACACCAAGAGTTATATCGGAGTACCTTCTGACCGGGAATAAACTCTTTGCGTCAAATAATCTTGTCGTGTGCAAATTTCATCATTTCTTTGGAAATCTTAGCATTCTCATACGCATAATTTCATATTTCCTCTAACTCATTTAATTGAAGCTTGCGAGCTTCACCGACTTTGTCCATGTCATAGTTCACTCTCTTTATGGACCAATACGCTTTGTGCTCTAGATCAACATGAAGATTAAAAGGTTTTCCATACACAAAGAGAAACGGGGACATTCCAAGTGGGTTCCATAATTATAGTCCCATAAATAATCGTTCAATTTAAGTGACCAGTCTTTCCGGTTAGGATAAACGGTCTTCTCGAGAATGTGCTTGATTTCCCGATTCGCTAACTCAACGTGCCCATTTATTTATGGGTGATAGGTCATTCCAACTTTGTGAATTACACCATGCTTTCTCACGAGCATCATGAATGGACAGTTGCAAAAGTGCGTGTTATTATCACTAATTATCGCTTTCGGAGCACCAAAGTGAGAAAGTATGTGTTCCTGTAGGAACCTAATCACCACTTTATTGTCATTCATCTTGGTAGTTATAGCTTCCACCCATTTGGAAACGTAATCTACCACGACTAGGATGTATAGGTATCCAAAAGATGGGGGGAAAGGGCCCATGAAGTCAATATCCCAGTAGTCAAAGATCTCAATAATGAGTATCGAGGTTAATGGCATCATGTCTCGTCGGGTAATCATCCCCATTCATTGACACCTATCGCATGATTCGCAATAATTGCTCACATCCCGGAACATTATGGGCCAGTACAAAATGCTTTGGAGAATTTTAGCGGCTGTCTTTTTCATTGAAAAGTGGCCACCACTTTCCTCTGAATGACATAATTGAATGACCTTGGGTATTTCATCATTCGGTACACATCGTCAGATGATATGGTCCACACAATATTTAAAAAGGAAGGGATCATCCTAGAAAAACATGCGTGACCAAGTAATGAAACTCTTATTATCTTGTGGTGTCCACTCGGGAGGGATGTCTCCCGTGATAATGTAATTGACTATAACTGCAAACCAGGGCAAAGAAGAGGTGGTAAAGAGTTATTCATTCAAAAAGTACTCGTCTATGGGTGTAGGATCTCTAGGTACGTCAGACGAAAGCCGAGATAAGTGATTGACTACGAAGTTTTCTAGTACTTTTTTGTCTCTAATGGAGATATTAAACTCTTGTAGGAGTATGATCCACCTTATAAGGCGCGACTTTGCATCTTTCTTTGCAAGGAGATATTTTAAAGCTGCATGATTGGTGAAACAAGTGATGGGGGAACCGATGAGATAGGATTGAAATTTGTCTAGAGCAGAGACTACTATTGATGTGAAAAACTAGATTTGATCTAATTAATTAATCACTAGATAAATATGAGTGAAGAAATAAGACAAGAGAATTTTTAAAGTGGTTCAACCTTTATAAAATGGCCAATGTCTATTATCTTGTATTGCTTGGTGTCGTGTCTTGGTTTTCAATTGTCCTGCTGGTGAGGATATTACAATGTATTTATAGCCTTTGGGCTATCAATGTGAAGGGATGGAATGCCTTTATCGAATAGGCATTCACATCTATACATAATGAGATTATGACTGTAATACAATAAGCATTGAACCTGTTTTGACATTTAATATTCCAAGTAAGTTGCTCGGTGTTCCCAGTTGGTCGGCAAGCTGAGTAGCTTAGTATGCTGAGTAGCTCTGTAATATACATTTGTCTTGGAATAATGCCAAATAGGACGACACATGTCTTCATATGATTTGTCCATGTCAGCTGACTAATTTTGGTATCAGCAGAAGCCCCCAATGTTTCACACTTGAAGTTCGATGCAAGAGTGTGGAATATTTACTATAAAAAGTTACTCGAACAAATTCTTCATATCTTGGTTAATTGCGGACCTCCAACACGTATAGAATTTTTCCATATTGCTTAGTAACTTTAGGCGCAAAATGGCATTTTTGTAAATATTTTTAAATTTAGGCAAACGCTTGGGTATTAGCATCTTTTTGTTGTAATTAGATGTCGAAAATTCAATTGTCATCACTTTTTAATCATTAGCTTTCTCTTTTCCCGAGGCGTCATATATAATGGCGCTAAACTAGAGATTATCTTCTACCTTTTACCATTTTCATCTACAAAGTCCTTGTTTTCTCTTGTTTTCTTCCAATGAAAGCCTTTTTTGTCTCCCATCAGAGCTAATTCCTTAATTTCCTGTAAGAATCTATTCCTTACTTCTTCTTTATTTGCATTAGTCATCATGATTTATTCCATTGAGTCACTGGATAAGTTGAGGACTGATTTCTCCATTCAATCTTGGGTTATTTTGGAAGAAGTAAACTATCCTTGCGATTTATTTTCTTTAGCTGAGGGGCACTGGTTTCCCTCTATTTTCATAGCTGAATGAGGCTTTTCTTTCCCGAAAAATCCTTTGTGTTTGGATTTTTGCCAATACTTTGATGTTGTACCTATAAGAGTTGTTCCAAATACACAGAGGGTAGTTAATGGCGTACAGAGGTTGAATCAAATATATGGAACCCACTTAAGGATTCCTGAAATGATGTTTTGTTATAAATGGGTCACAACTGACACCACGTTTTATTTAAAAACTAGGTTTGCTAATAGGGCTTTAGTGGTCAACCTCCCTGATTCTAATAGAGATTATTTTAATCATAGGGTTGTGGTAAAAAACTGGCAACATCACCACTAAATGGTGATGATGTATACCAAGGTCCCAGATGTCCGCCTTATGGTAATGGGATAGGTTGTTTTTTATTTTTTTAAACTTGCTCTATTTTTATTTGATGAAATACTTCACAGACTTTTTCTTTTAATTTTGCAATTTTTATTTGCAGTTGACAGTAAAAAAAAGAAGAGAGAGAGATATAAATATAAAAGAGCAAAAATTTATCTGGAGCATTTAACAATTTGTTGTTGGGGAACATGTGAGATCTGCTTCCTATTTGTTAGAATACAAGAACATTGTCTCCTCCTTCATTCCTCGGCATGTTGCTCCACCTACTCTGGTGATTGATCTTGAGCAAGGTCCAGTATATTCTTCAGCTGTTGAAGAATCTTCTTCAAACTTAGGCATTACCACTGTTGATTTGTCTGTTGTTACTGACCAAATGACGAAGAAGAGTAAAGTTCCAGATTTCTTTGCTAAGAATGCCCCTGGTGATGAGGGGGTAAATAAACACAAAGAGTATGGCCCAACTGAAGGGACTAAACAAATGGATGTTACCCCATCTGGGAAGGCAACTTCATTTGTTAAGGAGGCCACCCAAAAGCCCCATACTGCCCAAAAAGAGGCAGCACCTTTGATTGATGGGTATGTCCCTCTAAGAAGACTAAGAGGGAGTCTTGATGGTCCTATTAACCTTCTAGGGTAGAATTACCTTATTTGGATGCTGGTCCATCAGCATTCATTACTCCTGGTTTGGCCAAGAAACTGATTTGGTCAGGAACTCTTCCAGACCACCGAGTTACTGAGACTTCTTCTTCTCGAGGAAAAGTCAGTGATTTGGCTACCCAACACCTTACCTCAGTAAGTGCTACCATTCTCTAACTTTTCATCTTCTCTTTGTGTTTTCACTCACTAACTTGAAATTCTTTGTCTTGCAGTTTTTGGTATATTTCAATAATATCCTGGAGAAGGATGAACCTCTTAAGGCTTCCTATTCTTCCAATGATTTAGATGAATCCTTCAATGTCTTGTCCAAATACCTTAAGGACTCCCATCAGAAATATGATGCTGATAAAGCCTCATGGGAGAATAAAATAAAAGTTACCAAAAAGGCTCAGCAGAAAGCTAAAGATACTGTCCGTGAAGCTGATCGGAGGGCAAAAGAGATGGAAGAAAAACTCCATAATGCCGTCACGCACAATAAAAAATTTAAACGCAAGCTTAAAGATGACGAACGACCTAAGAAAAAAATTAAGGAGAGGGCAAAGTATGCTGAAGACCTTTCTACTCAATTTAAGGAGAAGTTTTATTTGGAGAAGATGAAGAGGAAGTCTACAGTTAAGGGGTCCTTTAGCTCTGGCTGGAATAATGGGTGGAACAAGGCTTTTGCTGCTACCTCTACTTAAATTGAGTATGCAGGCTTGAAATTCTTCAGGGATGGATGGGTTGAATCTCTGAAAGAGTTGGGCATTACGGAAGACTCTGAATAATTTCAAAAACATACCCATGGTCCTCCCCCCTCCATTAGAGAAAAAGTTGAAGATGAAGCTAGATCTGAAGAATTTTCTTTGATGATTGTGGAGCAAACACCTTATGTTTTTCTTCCTCATCCCTAGAGCAAGCTCAATAAATAATACCCTCTTCCAAATAATATCAGCTTCCCTCCGAACAACCTCAATAACCAACTCCTTATACCGAGCAACCTCAGCCCTCGATCTCTACTGCACAATCTACTGAGAAGGTTGCAAAGGATAAGGAGCAGATGTAGAGTTATGCAATAATTTTATTTACTTGTTTTTCCTTTGTTTTGTACCTATAGTTGTACCCCCATTTATTTTGATAAATAAAATTGGCTTGTTTCTTATCTGAACTCTTCTTATGACTTTTAATACATCTGTTATTGATCTATCTTTACTTTTCTTTGCTAGTTTATTTCCATAATGAAATTGTTGTCAGCTCATGATACAGAGTTAATGAAGAAATGCACAGACTACTTTAAAGATGGTCGTGCATATTTTGCAGAGGAACAAATAATCGATATCCTTGGTCCCAATGCCTCCGAGCAAGCAATTAAATCTTACCAATACTTAAAGTGCCTTATTGACTGAGGAGTGGCAAATAACTTAACTTACTACAAAATGATTGAAGATATTCGAGAGAAACATAATGAAGCGATTTATCTTCTTCATGAAGGTTATGAGAAGAAGTATCAACAATTGAGGGCTGCTCGGGGCTATCGTACATTTATTTCTGCTCATAATAAGAGAGAAAGTGTGCTAAAATTTAAATTTGAGGAGAATAAGAGCATTGCCAAGATGTTGGAGGAAGAGAACAATGCCTTAAGAGAAGAGTTGAGACAAATGAAATATGTTTCTACCTCTGTATCCATAGTTCCAACTAATGATGAAGGTATTTCATTCTTAAAAACCGAAAATGCTTCATTAAGAGATGAGGTGGAAACTCTAAAATGGTCCAGACCAACATCCACTCCTCGGGGTAGAGGAAGAGTAGGTCGTAGAAATATTAAAGAAACTATAACTATACAAGCCTTGGAGAATCAAGCTACTCAATTGAAAGAAAAAAATCAAGCTTTGGTTGAGATATCCCAAAAGATTCAGACTCTTACAGAACAACTATCTACTCAGAGCTCTTTGATGCAGAATAAGAAAAGTGACAAGACTTTATCACTATATTGAACGACTAACTTATCAATTCCATTAGCAGTCGAAAGAGTTTTGGATGGAGGGATACAATGAGGCCTTAGATCACCTTGGTGCCAGATTGAAGCAAGAAAACAATTAAGGATATAAATAGGGTTGGCTGATTGTGCTCACTGGGATGAAAGGTTGATAAGAAAAATGAATTGTGGTTCTGGTATGATCCTGGATTTCTTGAGAGTTGAGAACCTCATTTAAAACTTGACATTGATTAGATCCCTGTTCAATCTATTCCTTAAAGTTTGATCACAAAATACTTGGGTGACTATGAGTTATATAAGGAATTTAAGATCTCCCGACCTCGCCATTTGTGGAGCCGACAAAGTTCTAGTAATATAAGGATGCTTCAGAACTTAAATTTTATAAACTCTCCTTATACTTTAGATGATCCTCCAGCTAGAGTGGATCATGTCGCAAAATCAAAAAGAAAAAGACCAATAGAATAGTCTGTTTATATTTTTATTAGTCACAGTTGTTGTAAAATGAAGAAAATTTTCTTCTGATATAATTTATCAATGTTTATTCTGTCAATTATTATATCAACAATATGATATTTAGTAATTTACTAATAAGGATGATGGATCATTTATTTGACCAGTATACGATTTATGGACAATTTGCCTCTTTAATTTGATGTCTAGACAATGGAACTTTTGCCCCGTGTTTTTATCTAGTTCTAGTGATTTATAATCACCCATATGTGCCTAGGCAATGGGATATTTGTCCCATGTTGATGCCTAGTTGAAATGATCTTTCGATTATCCATAGCTTCCTAAGCATTGGAATATTTATCCCATGTTCCTGCTTAGTTTAGATGCCCTTTGGGTCACCGATATAATAATCAAGCAGGACTTGTCTTGCTTGATTATTTTTATATGACCACCAACTTTATTGATGTCTTTATTGGTTCCAACCAACATTTAGATTTTGGTTACTAATGCCGACCAACTTTTAGCCAATGGTTGTTAATGCCGACCAACTTTTAGTCGATGGTTGTTGATGTCGACCAACGTTTAGTTGGTGGTTGTTGATTTTTCAAATGTTGTTAAGTGTGTATTGTGTAGCACTAGTACTCCGAAAAAAATCAAACAAATTGGGAAAATAACTTTTCATTCATATGGAGAAAATTTGATTACATTGGCTAATACATTACTGATAATATTTTCGTAGGTGCTCTGCATTCCATATTTCTGCCAATTTGTTCTTCAAAGACCTTTTTCACCAACCGTTGATAAGTAGAACCTGCATTTTTTAGACCAAAAGTAATACCATTATAACAATATGTTCTTTGAGGAGTAATAAAAGATGTTCTTTCTTTATCCCCTGACTTCATTTTAATCTGATTGTACCCAGAATAAGCGTCCATGAAACTAAGGAGCTCATGTCCTGAGGTTGCATCGACTAACTGATCTATCCTGGGAAGAGGAAAATGATCTTTCGAGCATGCTTTGTTCAGAACTGTGAAGTCCACGCACATCCTTCACTTATTATTTTTCTTTGAGGATATTTTACATCCTCGATAAATGAAGCTTTTTGGAGCTTTTTAACTTCCTCTTGTACAGCTTGTTTTTTCTCCGGACTAAAGACTTGTCTCCTCTACTTGATTGGTTTGTTATCCTCATTGACGTTAAGCTCACGGCATAAGAAATTCGAGTCTATACCCGGCATGTCCTCATGGCTCCACGCAATACATGTTTCCTCTACCGTAAAAAATGTTATCAACTCCTACCTTAATATTGGATCAAGTAAAGCTCAAATCATAGTTGTTCTTTTTGGATTCTCGTCATCTAGAAAAATACTTTTCGATGCCTCCATAAACTTGCCTCTAACAATGTCCTGTTCATCTCTTGGGTCCATGGTTTCAGTCTCGGACTCATCAGACGTATCCACTTGATAAGTGGTAGTTTTCTTCTTAGCGTCCCCTAATTTTTCTTACTCGACTGAGGAATAGTAGCATTCTCGAGCTACTTTTTGGTCTCCTTTAACCACCCCAACCCCGAAGTTGGTCGGGAAATTCAGACATTGATGCACCATTGAGGGAATTACTTCAAATTTCTTCAAACTAACTCTCCTCAAAATAATGTTATAGGCCGATTGGACATTCTTATCCATCACGAAGAAATATACATTCTATGTTCGGTTAACAGGCCAGGTGCCGATCAACATATCCAACTTAATGGTCCTCATTGGAAAAACTTTTTCTCATGAAAAACCAATGAGGGGCCTATGATAAGGCTCCAACATACTAAGTGTTAAATTTAAGCTGTCAAAATAAGGGTAGAACATGATGTCTATCAAGCTGCCATTATCTACCAACACCGTTGAGATTATTATGTCTTTTTTCCTCATTTTGATCACTAGAGGATCATCGTGAGGATATAAGACTCCTACTAGATCATTTTTGGAGAAACCAATCACCAGTTTATCCTTATTTACCTTCCTCGTGAGATCTTCATCGGCCAAATTTATCCGTTGTATATAAGAACAAGCTTGAGCCTCATTGAGGTAATCCTTTCTTTCAACAGTATGATCTCCTCCACTGCATCTACACCTGTGATCGTGTTACATTCAAACGAACCAAAGCGAATAGAAAAGATCTCTCGTTTAGGCTATCTCGGCCTCTTCGATAAGTCAGGATCATCTTCGTGATCTATTTTCTTCTCTTCCCTTGGTCGGCATAGAGATTTGGATCTCTGTTGTTGGCTTTTTCTGCCATTCTGATGATCAACATACTTATTGATCTTTCCTCACCTGATGAGTACGTCAGTCTCATTTTGGAGAGCTATGCATTGTTTGGTCGTATGGCCATGATCTTCATGGAATTCATAATATTTTGATTTATCTCTCCTTTTCGGAGTTGTCCTCAATTTTTTCGACCAATTCAGTTCTTTGTTATTCTTGATTTCTTCAAGAACGTGGTTTATATTCACTTTTAAGGGAGTATAGTTTGTATACTTCCTCAAATGATCCAGCATTTCCTTTCCTTTTGTTTGCTTCCTTCCACTATTATTTTTATTATCTTTCTTCTTCGACTTACCTTCACCTTTATCTTCAACCTTTGCTTTAGCATTATTTTTCACAGCTATAGCCTCCTCGACGTTCATTATTTTGGCTGCTTTGGCCATCAACTCAACCATGAATTTTTGGGGATCCTTAGACAAAGTATAGTATAACTTTTCTCGCAAAAGACCACTCACGAGAGAGATAATGGTTGTCTTTTCCTCATAGTCAATAACCTCCAGTTTCTCGTTATTGAAACGAGTGATGGAATCTCGAGTGCTTTCACCTACTTTATGCGTGACACTTAGCAGATGAGCCACTCTCTTTATTGGTTTTGCACCGAAATAAAAATTACCTATGAAGAGCTCCACTAGCTATTGAAAAGTTTCAATCTACCCATAAGGAAGGTTATTATACCATATCTATGCAGATTCAGTAATTGTCCCTGAAAATGCCCTGCATCTTATTTCATCTCGAACTGCGTAAATATCTGCTAGAGCCTGGTACTGCTCTATATGGAGGATATGATCGTTTTTTCCATCGTATTTCAGTGTGACTACAGGAGCCTTGAACTTCGCATGTGTGGGAAATTCCACAATTAGCTGTACGAATGGAGAACCTTTAACAAAAGTCCTTTGGAGAAGATTCTTAGCCTTAGCCATATCTCCTAGCCCGTCTTCCAACCTTTCGATGGATCCTTTCCATGCCTCATTACCGGCCCCCGATCTATTAGTATTGGCCCAAGAAACCGACCATACAAAAGTTTCCTTTTGGGATCTTTCTCCACGAGCAGATGGTCTTTGGTTTGGATGTGATTGGGATGTGCCTTCCCTTAAATCATTTGGTCACTGAGTATTCCTCGATGGAACCCGGGGAGTATTTTATTCCCCCTGGGGCCCTAACAATAAAAACTAGAGGTCCTGTTCAACCTTTTCAGAGCACTAGGTCTCTCTGGAGTCAGAGTAGTAGCTTCTTGGGAATCCAGGGCCCTTATAGAGGAAGTAGCCCTGGGCGATAAGATGGGTCTCTTGAACTTCTAGTATTATTAATTCCAATATGTCTTGATTGTGAACCAATATGACGTGAAGGTGACGGGGGCATACTCATTTGCCCTGAATTGGCAGTTCTGCTTCTTTGACTTAGCTGGGTAGGTAATCCATTTTAAAGAGTCAGAGTCAATCTCCTGCATTGTTTCTTGCCCCTAGCCAGGTTGACCAAGATTCTCGTCAAATCATTCACGTTTGGTGGTGCAAAAGGATTGGGAGGATTCCCAGTGTTATTCCTGTTGCTGGATTCTGGATTATTATTCATTGTTAAAAGTTTTTGGTGAAAAATACTTTCCCACAGACGGTGCCAATCTATTGATGTAAAAAACTAGATCTAATCTAATTAATTAATCACAGATAAATATGTGTGAAAAAATAAGACAAGAGAATTTTTAAAGTGGTTCAACCTTTGGGAAATGGCCTACGTCCACTATCTTGTATTACTGGGTGTCTTGCCTTGGTTTTCAATTGTCCTGTTGGTGAGGATATTACAATGTATTTATAGCTTTCAGGCTGTCAATGTGAAGGAATGGAATGCCTTTATCGAATCAGCATTTACATCTGTACATAACGAGATTATGCATGTAATACAATAAGCATTGAACATGTGTTGATGTTTAATATTCCAAGTAAGTTGCTCGGTATTCCCAGTTGGTCGACAAGCTGAGTAGCTCGGTCATATACATTTATCTTGGAATAATGCCAAATATTATGAGACATGTCTTTATATAATTTGTCCACATTAGCTGACTAATTTTGGTATCAACAGCTACCACTGATAATTCCTTCTCCATAGTGGAGTAATTGAGTTATGGTCCAGTAAGAATCCGGCTAGTGTAGTACATGACATTGGCTTTTTTGTCTTTTCTTTGGCCCAAAACAGCCCCTATTGTAAAATCGCTTGCATCACGGATGAGCTCGAATGGTAAGGACCAATTCGAAGCTTGCATGATGGGAGCGAAAACAAGCGTGCTTTTTAATTTTTCAACAGTACTTTGTCATGCTTCATTCCACTCAAATGGGGTGTATTTCATAATAAGGTTACTCAAGGGTCTAGCAATTAAGCTAAAGTCCTTAATGAACCTTCTGTAGAACCCGTGTGGCCTAAGAAAGAGCGCACGTCCTTAATCAATTTTGGTGGGCTATGACGTCTATTTTAACTCTATCAATCTCGATCCATTTGGATGAAACTATATGGCCAAGAACTATTCCCTCAGTGACCATGAAGTGGCATTTCCCCCAATTTTGCACTAAGTTCTTCTCCACACATCAAGCAAGTACTTTTTCAAGATTTTCCAGATAAAGATCGAAAGAGGTGCCAAAAATGTTAAAATCGTCCATGAACACTTTCAGCCCTCTCTTAATCATGCCACTGAGTAACCTCAACATGCACCTTTGAAAGGTCGCTGTTGCATTACACAAGCCGAATGGCATACGTTTGTAGACAAACGTACCAAAGGGGCAAGTGAAAGTTGTCTTTTGGTGATTAAGTAAATCCACCTCAATCTGATTATATCCGGAATAACCATTTAGGAAGCAGTAATAAGAGTGGCCCGCTACTCTTTCTAGCATTTTATCGATAAATGGAAAGGAAAAATGGCCTTTCCTAGTTCCTGCATTAAGTTTTTAGTAATCAATGCAAACGCACCACCCAGTGGTGGTACATTAGGGAACTAGATCCCCCTTATCATTTTCAATCACTGTCATGCCCGACTTCTTTGGGACGACTTGAATGGGGTTCACCCACTTGCTATCCGAGATTTGTTAGATAATCCCGATATCCAATAATTTAATGATTTCATCCCTCAACACCTCTTGCATAGTGGGGTTTAGCCTTCTTTGCATTTCTCTCTAAGGCTTCACATCCTCATCGAGGTAAATTTAGTGAGTGAAAATCAAAGGGTTTATCCCCTTTAAATCAATGACACACTAACAAAAATCACCTTGGTGCTTCCTCAAAATCTTTAATAACTTACCCTCCTGCTCTTCATCTAAACTAGAGGAGACAACAACAGGAAATGTCTCACCTTCTCCTAGAAATGCGTATTTAACATTGGAGAGTAGTTTCTTAAATTCGTGGGTTCATAATGTGTCACTAGAGGGCACCATGCATGCCTCCCTCGGCGATCACTCCTCTAATTGAGAAATCCAACTTACGTCTATTGCGTCCTCGTCTGACGTTCTCTCATCATGCATCTTTATTAACTCCTCAACTTATTTCTCAAACTGGGTATATGTTCCCTCACTCTCATGATTCGACACTAACAAAGCCTCCAGGGCATCTCCACAAAGGGTATTCTCAACGTGCTCTTCTACGATCTCGTCAATTGGGTTCTCCTTATGAAGATCATCTTCTTCCTCTGCTTGTTGGGCTATATTGAAGATGTTAGTCTCTAATGTTGTGTTCCCAAAAGTGAGTTTCATTTGCCCATTTTGAGTATTGATTAGTGCGTTAGTCGTAGCTAAGAATGGGTACCTAAGAGTGATGGGAACGTGATTGCTCAAGGCGAAGGAGGGCTCCGTATACCAAATTATAATATCTACCGAAAAGTAAAAAGTTTCCAATTGGACTATCACGTCCTCAACTATACCTTTCGGTATCTTCACGGTTCGATCCGCCAATTGGAGAGTGATCCTCGTGGGATTAAGGTCACCCAAATCAAGTTGCCTATAAATTGAGTAGGGGAGGATATTAATGCTTGCCCCCAAATAGAGTAAGGCCTTTTCAATTTTATTCTCTTCATAGTGCAGGAAATGGTGGGTGCACCGGGATCTTTAAATTTTAGTGGGAGATCGTTAAGTAGAACGGAGCTCATGCTCTGTGCTAGAAATATGTTTTTGTTTACATTCATCCTCCTTTTCACTGTCAATAAGTCCTTAATTACTTTTGTATAAGCTGGAATTTGCTTTATGCATCGAGGAAAGGTAAGTTTAACTTTTCTTAGTTAAACACTTCTAGGACTTCATTAAGGGGGGACTCTTTATGGGGATGAACCAACCGTTGAGGAAATGGCGCTTCGGACGGTGGCTTTATAGCTACCATGGGCTCACTAGTTTCTTATTTATCACTCTCTTTTAAGGGGACATATTCGACCTCTTTCGTGCCGGGCGAAATCTCATTATCTTTTGATGCGTCGTGTGGGGGAGGTGGTAAATTAACGACTCTCCCACTATGATGTGTGGTTACTTCTTGACATTTCTCCTGATGTTCTGTAGAGGTGTAGCTAACACTAGTTTGACCTTGGGGAGGTCTTTGGCCCTGGGCAGGAAACTTGCCTTTCTCTTTGATTATCAACGAGGATTACAACTTTGAGATGTTCATATTTATGTCAGAAAGCATGCGATCATATCTAGCATTGGTTGCACTGTGGGAGTTGATAAACTGGTTTATTGTATCCTCAAGAGTCCTCCGCGATGGAGTAATATATGGAGCTAGAGGAGGTGGTGCTTGATGAAATTAAGGAGGGGGTGAAGGTGGGGTAACCTGTCAATGTGGATTCATCATAGCATGTGGTTGTTCGTAGTTAAAACTAGAATGGTTTCTCCACGAAGAGTTGTACGAGTTCACATGCGGGGCATTAAAGTTTCCCTTTATGTCTGTTTCTAAGTACAACCTATTATATTATAACCATGGACGTAATATACGAGCATGACTATTCTCAACATATGTAGTTTGGGGCCCAAGTTAAAAAAATAATAGTGTAATTACTTCAAGTACTAATTACTTGGGGTGTTCACGATTTAGTTTTGAGGTTTTTTCAGGAGTAGATGGACATTAATAGTTGTTGAAAATTTGGATAGAGTCCAGATCAACTATATTGGTTAACCACCAATTGGTCACCGTTCTCTGACTTTAGCCACCACTTATTATTTAGTGATGCAAAAAGTGTCGCAGAAAATGAAAAAATGGCAATTGAAAGCCTAAATGGTAGCCGAAGTCTAAAAGAAGACAAAATCATGGCAAAATATAAATAATGATAAATGCATCGTGACTAAAGTCAAACACGTGCGAATATAAAAAACTTAGGGACAAAATAATTTTTTAAAGACTAGGAAAAATATTGGTAAATAGTTAAAAGCCATTTACTAAAAATAGACAAATGCAACGCAAGTTTGGTTTCAGTAGCCAAAAAAGATCATAGAAGGAAGAAAAGAGCGGGATATTGTATTCACCAAACGGAGCTACGCTCTCTCTTTGGTAAGTCCGGGAGCTTCTCTAGTGGCCAGCGACGAAGCACGAAGTTACCTCCGCCCCCTTCTCTCTCTCTCTCTCTATATATATATATATATATATATATATATATATCATAGTTGACAAATCGTGAATCGAATCAGGAATCGAAAACCCTATGAATCGAATCGTAAGAATCGATATAAACGTAAAATATATAGGAAATAGTATATAAATGCAAATAGAACACATTAAGAATATGTAATAAAAACTATTATGACCTAAAACCAATTGTAATATATGATTTCATTAAAATATAACTAACAAAATGAACTTTCAGGTCCAAATTATGACCAAATTTTTACAATACCACCGCCTATAATGTCCAAATTTAAACACAACAATATATTATACAATATAATAACACGGATAAAAATTAAACATAACACTAAAAAAATACGTTATAATAATAATACCATATAATATAACTTTTAAATTTCTTACACGAGATTTGTTGGCTTCAACTGAACGCAAAGCTACGGCCCTCTCTCGATCAACTTCAAACAAGTTAGAAGAGAATAAAAAAGTGATCGCAATACGAAATAGAGGAAATTGCAGTTTCAAATAGGTTAGAAGATAAGAAGAAAAGTGATCGCAGTTTATGTTTCGTTTTAGTATGTGTTTCAGTCACTTTATCTTTCACAAAGGGTAACTTAAGTTTGTACTTACTTCTTATTATATTAATAATAAAATATTTTTAGGGTAATTTTAAAAGGAACACAAAATGAGCATGAGATTTGAGTTGGTTGAAAATACCCAATATACTTCGAGAATCATGAATCGAACCTGAATCGTGAATCGCACCGATTCATAATTCAGCCCCCGAATCTACCGATTCAACCCAATTTTTGGAACCCCTCCAATTTTATTCCCGTTTCGTATCGATTAGTATGTGAATCGCACGAATCGAATCGCGTATCGTAAGATTCTGTATGTGTGTGTGTGTGTGTGTGTATATATATATATATATATATATATATATGCAGATTTCTAAATTATTTTTCTCTCTTTTAAATCTTTATTTCTCTTTCCATTTGTAGGGTTAATATTGTTTTTAATTTAATCTTAAATCCTCATTTAGAGTTTAAAGTTTATGGTGAAGTATGTTTGAAATATTAAAAGTTAGTATATTATGGTTGGTTGATTTCGATATTCAAATGTTCATTTGATGAAATGTTAATTTACCGGTTGAAATATGAGGGTTAATTCTAGTCTTGATTGATGTAGTTAATTTTAGGTTAACAGCTATGAATATTATGATTTTAAGAATCTTAACACAGTTTGGGGTTGCTTTACGGTTAATGCTAATTTAAATTTTTGGGTTTGAATTTATAGTCATTTTGGGGTTCATCTCTTCTGAAAATATAGTATTGAATTTAAATTGTTAAAAGATGCTCTGCTGGGGCGCTTGATCCCTCACTCCCTAGGGAGTTTGTCATCAACTCCCCCCCTCACGAAGATTTTTCCCCCGTGCACGTCAGTTCTGTTATAACGACATAATTTATAGCTTAGTTATGTTATACTCTCCCCCCCCCCCCCCCCGCCTTTTTTCGATACCCCCACCACCACATCCATTTCCTCCTTGATGTTTTTAAATTTATAAAGGCAAAATTCATGCATAGTTTTTTTATATCTACTAATCTCTTGGTGTAATTTATTTGGGTTTTAGATTTTAAGTTGATTGAACAAATTAGGGGTTATTCAATTCATCAGGGTCCTCATTATTATTTTACTAGTATTTTCAGTTCTTAGTTCTGGAAGGAAGTTTTGTCAACACACATTAACTGACCAAATAGAGTATATAAAATTCATTTTCCCCGATTGGTATTTCTGTAATTTTTCATGGTAAATTGCAACCCTATCGTTAATTGCTTTCCATTATGTGTTTCACTTCCAAGTCTTTTATGTGCAAGACATTTGTCGTTATAAGGAAAATGCATTTGTGTTTTATTGCAAAAATCGATTTTTAGTTAATTTAATAAAACTTATCCAATTGACGAAATTATTAGAATAACGTTCAAGTTGTTTATGCTGCGGTGACGTTTAGTTGGAGGCTAATGGAGAATTATTAGGACACAAAAATCATTTCAAATATTGACACTATTTGAACGCGATCCGTCACTTTGTTTACTTGGACATAAATTCTTGGCTGTCACGTCAAGTGTCATACTCGAGTGTGTCCCTGATTAAAATATGATGATTCATCTCTATTTTAGTAGTTGATAACTTTTTTGTGATTAGATGACGATTTTGCATTATTTTTTAATAAATGATTGCTGGGATGATGTGATGCTCGGACCCTATTTGTTACGTTGGTGACATTGATTATGTGTCTTTTATGATGATACACATGGGAAGGTATTTGGTGATTTTTTGAAATAATATTTATTGACTAAAATTAGGCCTACGCATTGATATGCTTACTGGCTTGTGTCTTGCCTTGTTAGGACAGGTCGCCTCTATCCCGCAATGCACTTTTAAGAGTAACAAAAAATTAAGTCACCATGATGGGGAATGACAATAATAGAAAGCTAAATCTTAGTTCTTTTCAATGTTTAAAAAGGTGTGAGGCAGAGGCGAGTTGTTTTGCATAGGCGAGACGAGGCTTAAGCCTCGAGGCACATTGAGGCGTAAGCCTCAAATTTATAAAAAGTTCAATAAAATATTATAAAAATGATTATAGTAAATCACAAAAATAATGTAACATAATAATTTTCGCCAAGAAGATTCATATTGATATTGCTAACACTAAAATAGGTCTAATATAACCAAGAGAAATTAATGTATCATCATTAGATAATTAATTATTAAGTATATGTTGTTGATTAATAATTGTGTACCGAAAGAATATTATGAATATAACTTATTAATTAGTTGTACATGTAATCATAATACAATATATATAATATAATATTAGCACATATTAAATATAATATATTAATATTAATCAGTATATTTATTTAAATCAATAAATATGTTCTTATATCATCATCAAGTAATCAGTTATTTAGTTTATATTGATTAATAATTTTTTACAAAAGAACTATATGAAAATAAACATAATCAAATTAGTACATATACATCTTTATTTATTCAAAGTACAAACTGAATAAATGTGAAGGTATGTTTAAAACCTATTTTAAATTGGTTTGTATATATCTTCAGGGTGTATATATAACAATTATCTCTCTCTCTTTCTTTACATAATATGATGGAAATGGGCCTATTTTAGGGTTTTAATAGTCATCTAATTTTATACATTTTTTTTATGTGTGTTTTTCTTTATTTTTGTTGTGTATTTAGAGGTAAGAAGTAGTAATCTCATTTTTGTAATTAGGGCTTTAGCTTGTAGCCTATGTTATTCCTTCCTTTAAATGCCCACTTGTAAGCCTCATTTGAGGTAGACTTGAATTTTGAAAAAGAGAAGAGTATTTCTCTTTGTAAAAGTGTGTGTTAGATATTTTTAGGAGTGTTTTGACGTGTGGTTTACGTCAAATTGGTATCAGAGCGGGTGAAGCTCCACATTAGTGTTTGGTGTATCAATGTTTATTTTTTTATCAAATCGTACACTACTCTTCAATGGCTCTAAGAACATCCAAACAACAACAAGATGAGAATCTCAATTTGAGGAAACAAATGGAAGAGATGAGGCAACAAATGGACAAAGTGGCCCAATTCCTTGCTACCCTAAGGCAAAACTCTAACCCTAGTCTTCCCACCACCATCCACCCGCACCTAAGTGGCCTAAACCCTAACCTTACTCCCACTGCTGTCCAGATCTAAAAAAAACACTGCCAGTGTTGCTTCCTCTTCCCCAACCCCACGCCTCTGCTGCCCTTACCTCACTGCCTCAAACCCTAGCTGCCGACCACTCCTGCAACCCCCACACCCCGCCCGATCCCTTACCTAGCCCCCCCCCCCCCCCCCCGACCTCCAACTTCTTCCCGTCATCACCCCAAATGAACCCCCTGCTACTACTGACCCAAAACACACCCCACCGGCGCCTAAACAAACCCCCTTGCACCCAACGGCACTCGGACCCAACCCCAACCCACTCCCGACCCAAACCCGCACCCCCTGAACCCAGAAAACCCAAACCAAACACCCCAGCCTTGTCCCTGTCCCGAATCGACTCCATTTCATCCCCTCCCCTTTTTTTACCCGGGTTTATCCGAAATCCAACCGCAACACCCTTTATAATCCATTTTTTTACCCCACGACAACCCACTCCTAGGGTTTTACCCTATTTGTGTCCAAAATTTGTTTGGGTCAACAAATCCAAACTCAAACCCTTCTAAATGCTCCAAAACCATGGTATTTGACCCGGGAGGAATTTCCCTAGGTTTATTTGGGTGAAGAAGAGAGAAGAAGAAGAAATAAAGATAAAGATTTGTGCGATGCACACTCTTCAACTTTCAGAAATTAATTTTTGACCCCCACAAGTTTTTGGCACCAATTTTTTGAATTTTTTAACGAATCCCAAATTTTTTTGAACGCTCTAGGACGAGCTTGGTCTTAGGAGGGGGAGAGTGATGAAAATGGGCCCTATTTTAGGGTTTTAATAGTCATTTTATTTTCTTTATTTTTGTTATTTGTATTTTCATATATTGTTGTTTTGTATTTAGAGGTAAGGAGTAGTAATGACATTTTTGTAATTAGGATTTTAGCTTGGAGCTTAAGCTACTCCTCCCCTTTATATACCCACTTGTAAGCCTCATTTGAGGTAGACTTGAATTTTGAAATAGACAAGAGTATTTCTCTCTCTAAAAGTGTGTTACATATTTTTAGAAGCCTTTTGACTGGTGATTTACGTCATAATATATATATATATATATATAATACATAATATATATATATATATATATATATATGTTTATTTATATTAAAATAACCAAAAACAGAGTACGTGATAGAAGAATAAAATGCTTTTTTTCTTTCTTATGTGCCTCAATGAGGCAAGGTGTTGAGGCGCAAGCGTCTTTTTCTCCTTTAGCCTCAAGGCGATTTTCCGTTGCTTTGCCTTGAGGTGTAAGCCTTAAATGATCTTTTAAACATTGCTTCTTTTAAAGACCAGAATTAAATTGATATTGAAAAGTTGCCAAAATTTTATTGTTTAAACGGTGTTGTGGTAGCGTTCTTAAACACATCCTTAGCCAACAAAAACACCTTACAAATTTCTTTTTTCTCATCGCTTAACCATAATCCCTCTCGTGAACTGGCTAACACCTTCGTGAGAATGTATTGGAGGTAATGCTGAATCTTGCCCTGAGTAATCTTTATTCCGTAACTTTTCTTACTTCCCACATATCTATGGATACTTCTAGTCAAGCCTGCAAGGATTTAAAATTGATTTTTGGTTATCAGCCTTGACATCGCGAGTCGTATGCGCGCCTTTTCCTTCCTTCGCAAAATGCTGTTACTTTGCTGTGAACACTATGACGTGTATGATGGATGAATTCGTTATGATCTAGAATCCTTATCGGTGTCGAAGTTGCTGCCACAAGCACAGTGCTGAGTCTTGACATGTTGTTAAAGAACTAACGTAGTTCATGAACATGAATAATACCTAATTCAATGTGAAAAAGTTTTTAATTTATGCCGCTTGTTATCTTATGAGACACAACCTCTGAAGCACGATGCATTTGGTTAATGCGTGATATTGCTATCCTAATAAGAAGAGGTTACCTAACTGTTTGGCATTGGTTGTTCTTATCTTGCTATCCTCCTTTTGATATTTCGTTTGTTTAGGTTGTTAGAAGTTTAGATATTGTAAAATTTTCCCCTCACAAATAATAAAATCGTCATTTACTTCTGAAAGATCCAAATATTACGAGATTTGTTAATCATATAATTCTCGCTCTCATTCTCAAATCATTGTTTGTGTCTCAAACTTAATTATTGATAGTTTTACACTAGGCAAAGCCACTCGCTGCACTTGTTGACCATGTCTGTAGCAGAAATACTTCAAAAATAGCATAAATGGGTTACCAAATATGAATATTGGCCCGATGCGATTGATTACCTATTCAATACTTTAAATCCATGTCCGCTACCAAATCGACAACTTTGACTTTCGGTTACGGCTTGAATATAGCTCGACATGCCAGGGATACGACGGAGTCATATTGTAAGTATTTTCACATGCCCAAATCCCATGACTTTTCTCTTTCAATATTAGTCCTATACCCGTCTAAAGGAGACCCATTTGCAAATAAAGATGGAAAATTCCATTATTTTTAGATGTAAGCAGGGCCCCTGTGAATCATCTATATTTTTGCTTTTAATATTTTTCATGATTTAGTTATAGTTATTAGGTTTAATGAGTGCTAAAATAGTTATTTGTAAAGGGAATGGTCGAGTCCATATGATGTCATTAATGACGAAACCTATGACATCGCATGTGACCTAAGCATTTCCTTGGACCTTTGGCCTCTACACAACAACAACATTTAGAGGCGAACGACCCAATTATTACTTTAATTCATATCTCAAAATAATTTATCCCAATCGTGTATTGCACTTTACAAGGACAAGAGATCTAGAAAAGGCTCATTACTTGGCCATTAAGGAATGCTTAAGTCATTTTTTATGTCATGTGATATCACTAATGACATCACATGGACTAGCATGTCCTTTACAAATACCTATTCTAGCCCTTACTAAACTAATAACTTCAACTAAAACATGAAAAATAATAGAATCAAGAATATAATTGATTCCCGTGATCCCTGCGTACATCATTTTCTTTAACAGTAGATGAAGTAACTAATGCTGGAGCAACAGACTGACAATTTAGAGTGACTAAATGCCTGCTTCCCTCTTTCAATTCCTACAGTTTACATGACTTCGAAGAAAAAGCGGGCCAAATATGGGTAATTTATCTCTACTTATTGTACAACCAAAAGTAACCTAAACGTTATCTCCTCTTCTCATCATTGTTCCACCACCAAATTTAGCCGGCCCAAAGTATTAATATTAATAATCGATGTTTCACTAATTTTTTTTTTTATGTGATAAAATTCACTAATTTGCGGTGCTGTTTTTTTAATTATATATTATGTTTTGATGATGGGTTGCTACTACCCTATTTATTATGCTAGTGACATTGAATATGGACCTTTTATAATGATGTGATGATGCTCTATATAATTTTGTCGATGCTATTAATATTGCACCTTTTTGTGATGATAGGCATGATACATTATTTTGTGCTTGTTTTTATAATATTGATTGATTTAATTTTTGTTAAAAAATGGGGCATGCATCTCGATTCACCTTGAGGCTTATGCCGCACCTTATTAAGACGAAATGCCTTGATCCCACATCATGGTTTTAAAAACATTATCTAAGTAAATATTTGAGTGTGGCCCTTTAACATTTTCTCTTCTGGCTCAAATTAAGAACTACATATCTAGAATTTTCAAGATAAAAGATTGCAAGTACAAGAGTTAAAAAATCGTGGGAATCCTCTTTTCTGATGAATACAATATGTCATTGAAAACTCTCATGTAAACTCATGTATGCTTAAAATCTTAAAATTGGTTATTCTAATTCTTTCTAGTTTGCCTCGTGTTGCATTATCTTTATTGATGGTACTTGGAATATCTGTAATTGAAGGCAATTGACAAGTACTACTAATATGCTGAATTAAAGATCTCAGCTATACACATTCACGGCTAGCTTCATGAAGAGTCAAAATTTCATAGTGGTTAGAAGAAGTATCTACTAAAGTTTGTTTAGTAAAACGCCAGAAAATAACAGCATTACCCCAAATAAATACATAACCTATCTCAGATCAAACCTTATGAGGATCAGAGAGATATCCAGAATCTGCATAACCAACTAATTTGGAACTATTAGAATTATATGAATAAAATAAACCCATGCCATTGGTTCCACGTAGATATCTTAGGTTTTGTTTGATACCAGCCCAATGCCTTTTGGTTAGTTCAAAACTATATCTAGCAAGCAGATTCACAAAGAATGAAATATCTGGCTTACTTCATTGTGTCAAGTATAATAATGCACCAATTGCACTTAAATAGGGTACTTCTGGACCCAATATTTCTTCATCTTCTTTTTTAGGATGGTATGGATCTTTCTTTATGTCCAAAGACCGGACAACCATGGGGGTACTTAGTGGGTATGCTTTATCCATATTAAATCATTTTAATACATTTTCAGTATAATTATACTGATGGACTAAAATCCCACTAAAAAAATTTCTCGATCCGCAAGCTGAGATAAAATTTAGTTTTTTCAGGGTTTTTCATCTCAAATTCCTTTTTCAAACAGTTAAAAAAAATTTCAAGCTCTTCTGGAGTCCCAAGTAAATTTATATCATCCACATAGACACTACTATTACGTATCCTTTTGAGAATTTCTTTATAAATACACAAGGGAAAATTGGATTGTTTTCATACGCTTCCTTAGACAAATATTCACTAAGACGATTGTAACACATTCTTCCAGATTGCTTTAAACCGTACAATGAATCTTTCAGTCATATCGAGTATGTAGTCCTCGGCTTTCCTTCAAGCAAAGGAAATCCTTCAGGGATTTTCATGTATATTTCTATGTCTAAGTCCCCGTATAATTAAGCGGTCACAACATCCATGAGTCTCATATAAAGATTTTCAGAAACCGCTAAGATAATAAGATTTCTGAAAGTTATACTATCCATAATAGGGGAGTATGTTTCCTCAAAATCAATCCCAGGTTTTTGCGAGAAACCTTATATCGAGTGATTTCATTCTTCTAATTTCTTTTTCTTATAAAAACCCACCGATAACCTACCGATTTAAAACCTTTTGGGGTTTGTACTATAGATCCAAATACACCACGTTTATTTAGAGACTCGAGTTCTGCCTTGATGGCAATTTCCCATTTTGGCCAATCTACTCTTTGTCGACATTCATTTAGAGTACGTGGTTCATTATCATTATCAGTGTAGCTACTGCATATGAAAAAACGTCATCAATCACAATTTGTTTCCAATCCCATATTTCTCTCGAATATATATAAAACATAGAAATCTCGTTATTATTATCATGTACCTTTTCCTCTTCAGGGGATTGTATAGTCACTTCAGTGACTTGTGTGTTTTTAGAAATAATAACCTCTTCAGGGGTTTCAGAAAAAGTGGATCTTTTATTCATAACCTCTTCGGGAGGATGATTAGGGCATGATTTTTCATTTGATCTCCGCTTCCGGGGAGCAGAGTCTTTTGAACTTATAGGTTTTCCACGCTTCTGGTGTGAAACATATCCATTTGCTACTGATGTCACTGTTGTCCCACTGGTACATCAATTCTTGTGGGCACATTTGCAGTGGGTATATGAGACTTGGTTACTTTTGCATCATTATTAAATGTATCTGGTAAATTATTTGCATTTTCCTGAAGATGCAATATCCTTTTCACTGCATGCTCACATTGTACAGTACGGTGGTTTAGATGAGACAAAGTTGAAGTGTTCCATGTTAATTCTCGTCGTTCTTCAGGAACAGACCATACTTCGGGTATGTTCTTTCCTCCCCCTAATAGCGGTAAGAGTATCTCATCAAAATGATAATCCGTAAATCTGGCGGTAAACATATCACCTGTCAGTGGCACAATATAACGAATGATTGATGGCAAATCATAACCAACATATATGCCCAAACGACGTTGGGGACCCATTTGGGTACGGTAGGGTGGGGGGTGGGCACATGCACTGCACAACCAAATTTACGCAAGTGTGATATATTTCGTTTACATCCAGACACAAGTTAAAAAGGTGAAAATGGGTGATAAGCAGTGGGTCTAAGCTTAATTAACTTAGCAGCGTGAATGATAGCATGGACCCAAGCAGAAACTGGGAGTTTGGATTTCATAAGTAAAGGTCCCGCAATAAGTTACAAACGTTTAATTAAAGATTTGTCTAAACCATTTTGAGTGTGGACATGGGGGACTGGGTGCTCAACATCAATTCCTTATGATAAACAATAGTCATAAAAAACTTGAGAAGTAAATTCTCCCGCATTATCTAAACGAATGGATTTAATGTGTTGATCAGGAAAATGTGCTTTAAGTTTTATGATTTGAGCAAGTAATTTAGTAAAAGCCAAATTACGAGTAGATAACAAACAAACATGTGACCAGCGAGTGGATGCATCAATTAAAATCATAAAATATTTAAAAAGTTCCACTAAAAGGGTGGATGGGCCAACAAATATCCTCTTGAATTCTTTATAAAAATGATGGTGACTCAGAAGCGATTTTGAGAAAAGATGGCTTAGTGTTTAATTTACCTTGAGAACAAGGGATGCAAAAATGATCATCAGGTAAGGTAAGTTGTTTGTTTGTTAACGAGTGCCCGTATGAGTTGTTTATGATTCGATGCAACATGTTTGATCCAGGGTGACCCAATCGGTCATACCACAATATTATATTATAAGGATCATTAAGCTTCCGGCTCATGACAGTATTTGATTCTACAACATTGATTGTTGTATGGTATAACCCCATGGATAATGCAAGCAATTTCTCTATTGTGAGCTTCTGGCTTCCAACGCTAGAAGTAATGCAAATTAACTCTTTATTACCTTCATTACATGTTTCAATATGATACTCGTTCACTCTTATGTACTTAAAGCTCAATAAATTTCTTCTAGAATTTCTTGAGTATATAGCGTTATTTATGAATAAGTGGGTACCATTGGGTAACACCAATGGGCACTTTCGGAGCCTCCAATGATCTTAGCAGGACCATCTATAGTGGAAACACTCGCTGTATTGTATACCAAGTCTGAGAAAAACTATTGGTTTTTCAAATGGTGTGGGTTATCCCACTGTCTACCAGACAAGTGTCATCTCTTGCGCTTACTTTCGGATCCATACCTTTAACATAATTAAACATAAATTGAAATTCAATCCACGAATCATATAAGCATAAAAAATGATTAAAATCATTCCATTAACTAATAAATTCTGAAATAAAGATATTAAATAAAGTTGTCTAAGATCTAATGATAATAAACTACTAATGTCTCAATAGGAAAGATGAAGCAAATAAATGAAGAAATAACAAAAAATCATTTAGGTCTTCAGAACCGTCTTTAGTGGATCTCCAAGCATGCTATCAAATGTCTCATCATCAATATCATATCCATCAGCATCTTTAAAAAAAATCATTGAAATTGAGATCAGTATCGTCTAGTTTCCAGTGGTCTTCAGGACCATTCACAATGTTTGTCTCCATTTTATTTTTCGAGGCCTGATATTTTTCAACCAATTTCTTGGACGAGCGACTGGTACGTGTCCAATGCCCACTGCGGCCACATCTATATCAAATATCATTTGTATTTTGTGGATTTAACTTCTGATTCCCTTTATTATTGTGATTATTCCTCTTCCGGTGGTTCTTAAATTTCGTATTTTTTCCAGGGCCTTGATTATGGTAGCCACCTCTTCTGGAGTTGCCATGGCCCCGTCGCATATTTCCTCACCCTCTTTCATTTTTCTGAACAGAGTTAGCATTCATTTCAGGACTGCTACAAATCCAATGGGTCTAGATGTATGATTCTTCATCAGTAAGTCATTGTTCTGCTCAACAACTAGGCGACATGAGATTAGTTCCGAGCACCTTTTAAACCCTCGTTCTCATTATTGCTGCTGCAGGAGCATATTCGAGGCGTGAAAAGTTGAGAATGTTTTCTCCAACATATCTGCATTCTCTATCTTTTCTCCACAAAGTTTTAGCTTAGAGGTAATCTTGAATATATCAGAATTGTATTCAGACACACAATCTTGAAGTCTTAAAATCTCAAGTTGAGCCATTCATGGCGTGCACATGCAAGTATGACCGATTTTTGGGGGTCATAGCGCTCCTTCAGGGAGTTCCAAAAATCAAGAGGATCTTTCATAGTTAGGTACTCACTTTTCAAATCATTGTGTATGTGAAGCCTAAGGAATATTAGTACCTTAGCTTTGTCCTACCGTTACATGGTGTTGTCAAGTGTTATTGCATCACCAAGATTTCGAGCTTGGAGGTGGAGTTCAGCGTCTTGAGACCAATTAAGATAATTCACCCCAGAAATTTCAAGTGCTTCAAATTCAAGTTTTGAAATATTCGACATTTTTAAACTGTTCCATAAATAAATTACAATCATAAATATATAATGCATAACAAAGAAAAAAACAATTCAATATTGATAGCAATATCATGTGTGCAATTAGGACTTTATGTCCTTGATTTAATATTTAGAATTTCAGGTTCGTGCTATTTATTTATCTTTATTTTGTTGGGAACTTTGGATCAACACATAAAATAATTGAACTTCGGGTCAATTTTATTAAGTGTAAGGACTTTAAAGTCTCTACTCTATTGTGTCAAAACTTCAGGTTTGATCAGAGTTTTAAATTATTTGGAACTTCGAGTCAAAATTATAAATTATTTGGGGACATTTAATGTCCCTTATTCTATGATAGAAATAATCAAAACTTCGGGTTTTGATTGAGGGTATATATTAGTTGGAACTTGAGGTTCAAATTATAAATAACGATTCAAGTCCCAAATTTAAATGTAATTGAGAACTTCATGTCCCAATTACTGGGAACTTCAGGTCCCAAAAATCAAAACTTCAGGTTTGATTAAAGAATATGGAACTTCGGGCCCCAAAATTTTAAACAATAATAATTTCAAATTTGATTACTCAAAATTATAATTTAAAAAAAATTATAAATAATTGAACTACAAATACAAGTATATACAATCGTTAAAATTATTCGAAATGGATATTAGTCTTCAAAACGTCAGAAACAAATGGATGATTAGACTTCAAATATCAAATGAATTGTTAAACTTTTTAAAGATAGTAATGATTAAATATCAAATAAAGATACTATACCACAATTCAAATATAATTTATGCTCACAATAATAAATTTTCAAAAAATAAATCTTTACACATCACGTTTGACTCAATTATGTTGCGAAACACTAAAATATGATGTCTACCAAGGTTGTAGTCTGGGCTAGTAATTGCAAAAGGAGATCAGTGGCTATCATGAATAAAACATATGTTTACCAAAGTTTCACTCATAAACACTTACTGTTGGTTCTAGGTACTAAATATATTTGTGGCTACAGCTTTTATACTAGTTGGTCAATAGTATAAACGTACGACTATTGATGGAACCACACGTGAGTAGGTGCATCCAATTTAATTGTATTGTCATGGTCTGACACTTAACCCATGTGTGAAAGCACAATAAATTAGTGGAGATTGTACTTGTTCGTCATAGATTTAAGAAAAAAATTTGTTTGGATCGAAAAGTTTCCGTCAAAAACTGCACAATAAGAATAACGTCGAGGAGTTTTTATGTGCGGATAACGTATTAAGAGAAATAGGCACAGAGAGAATTTTAAAGGGAGGAATAGTTCTCATTAATTGATGTCTAACAAATGAGGGGGTCACCCCTTATTTATAATACAAGTTAGTAGAGTCCTAATAGGAGTGGATATCCACTTAAATAGGATAAATACAATATTTATAATACAAACTTATATTTCATATTTAATATAGTAAAAGTTCTAGATGTATTTCATTTTGAAATCCAATTGAAATGGCATGCCAATGTGGCATGCGGAGATTGGTTAATTCTTTATGAATGTAGGTCGGCGTCAGTAAAATTAACCAATTTTCGCACGCCATGCAGGCATGTGTTTTCAAAATACGGTACATGTAGAATTACTCTTAATAAATATGTCTTGGAATGTCTGATTTTGTATAATTAGGTATAAATTTGCACGATGCACGGGTCATAATATTTTTATCGTCCTTTATAAAAATCACACTTATATCTTATATAAAAATCGTTAATACTTACATGTATAATTTTTTGCAATGCACATATACTAATTTCTAAACGATTCTAAAATGCTTTACAAGCATTTAAGATCCCCGATCAATCAGACTGTCTTCGTCAAATGCACCAAAATAGGTTTTCAAAGAGTCGTTATTATAAAAATCGGGTTTCCCCTACTTTCTCGCTCTTTCAATATTTAAGTCATCCTCCTGTGCAACTCAAGAGTCTTTTGTTTCTTCATATACCTCTAAATCATTTTGTATCCATCTCTCTCTCTATATCCTCACCTCAATCTCCCCTCAACCCCCACCCTAAAAAGAAACAGAGATTCTCACCGGTGAGATGATGAGGACACTTGAAAAATTAACCACAGAAAGGTATTTTTGTACAAGATGTTTATGGTGACAAAGTGGGTCATCTCCGTATGGTTTGGTCTGAGATACGAAAGTTCCAGATGTGGTGATATGAGGTAGGGGCATATCTATGTTCTGATTTTTCCAAAATTAGAGGAGGGAGTTGGTTATTTGTAATGGGGTTCTATCAGGGGAAGTGCATTTACCGGGGTTTGATTGGGAAGATGATGGTTTCTCGACCACCAGAAGCAATGCACCCGTCCGAGAGGATCTTTTGTACATTTTAGGTAAGGTAAAACACCAATGCTACCCCAGAGAGCCAGTTATGCCCCTGCAACAGGTGGGCGTAAGGGGTCCACCTCTGATTACAACCCAACCTTGCAAAAGGTCAGCGGTTGGTTCGACTCATGGTAAGCAGCATCAGACTGATATTTATTTAGGAGTGTTATTTCGGATGATTTGTGGTTGGGTGGTCTTGGTTGGATTTTTGGAGGTTCCATGGTTGAAGATGAAATTAGGAGTTTTTTTTTAAGTTTCGATACGTTTTAGCTATTGGGTGGCCGATAATGGCTCAGTCTTATTTTCTTTGATTGGTTTATTCAGATGGTGGTATACGCGTGGTTGGGATATGTTTGTCAAGACTACCTGTGTGGGGTTGAGGCAGTTGGTTTTAGTTTGATGGTATTTCTGAAACTAGGGGTTGGTTTGGTAATGGTCTGGGCTCGAGTTAATTGTTAGGCTGGGTAGTTGATTGAGTTTTGTTACTTAGGTTGTGCTTTGTTAGATTCTTTTTGTTCAATTTTGTTGGGGTTTGGTTGGTTAGTGGTTGGATTTTGCTTTCGGTTTGTGGCATGTGTGTCAATTTGGGTTTATGGCATGCATGCCAATTTGAGTTTTATTTTGGCTTATATGTAGGCATGTGTTGTTTTTTGATATGGCTCGTAACTTATATATTTTGGCTTATATATTACATGAATAAGTGTAATATCTTAATTGTTTGTATCAAAACTAAACAATTTAACTTGTAAAATGAGTAATGACTATCACAATAGACTAGCCCGCGCATCCCGCTAGTTGAACACTAGTAACAATATAAAAATGAAATGTCTTGACCATTTTATGTCATGTGTCAATGAAATTTATATCATGGGTTTGTAAATAATGATTTTAATGGCTTAAACTTCCAACCTCTTCGCGTCCTCTCTCTTACCTTTTCATATTTCTATTATCTCTCATTACCTTTTCTTCTTCTCTCTTACCTTTTCATATTTCTATTCTCTCTCATTACATTTTCTTCTTCTCTCCTTTTCGATTAACTCTTCCTCTCCCCTCTCTCTTCTCAAACACTTCCGTGAGAGATTTATCTTTTATCTTTTATATACTATAAAATTCTAAACAAGGTATTAATACTACTGTGCTATAAGATTGTCCACGTGGCACCCCTCTTCCATCTCAATTCTTTACTACGCCCATTTCCTTAACATATTCTCTCTACCTAATAGTTGTCATATAAGATTTGAGAATGCATAAAGTTGCTACTCTTATCCGACTTTCTCTCTGCCCGGTACCTTAACAACATAAAACCCCAAACCCATTTCATAGTGTCATATGGTGACTCTCTCTTAACCAAACAAAACAAAAACTTACAATCTTTATTTTCCTTTGTGGCTTCCGATGGCAGCTAAAAGAAATCTTCACCCATTTTGAAATCTTCACCCTCCTTGCAACCTACGTTTTCAACTCCAAATGTGCTGGGTGTAAATTTTTTCACGCTTTGCCGCTGGTTGGTACATGTAAGCTAAGTGCAACTTGCTCTTCATTTCTTTTTGCATGGCATAAGAGGACTATATGAGACTTGCGTGGGCCTTTGTTTAAGACAAAAAATTTGAGCATCAATTTTCGTTTTGTCTTAGTTCTTCATTGGTTTACAGTTGTGACCGCAAGTAAAAAACTTGGCAGTAAAACCACGACCATCTTATGGAGATTTTTAAGTCATTTAATGATGACGGTAACTGATCCATCACGGAGAGTGAGCTTTCCGGGAAAATGTCGAAGATGGGTCAGCCCTTGACGTACCGTGAATTGATGGAGATGATGCGTGAGGCAAATACTAATGGTGGCGTCAATATTATTTTTCATGAGTTCACTATTTTGGGGAGATCTACGGCAGATTATCTCAGTCTCACCGTCTCCTACCCGTTATAGGGGTGAATTTGTTATCAAATTGTATTACCCTTGATCAACAAATGATTTTACTTGATTTAATTGACTTTCCTATATGCTCTGTTTCAACATAAATTTTAGTGACATAATGTAAGAGATTTTTTAGGTCTCAAGCAAGTAAAATGTCATTAAAAAGGGTAAAAAATGGGAGCACGGGTGGGTTTGGAGCTCCAGGTAGGTTATTTCTTCCCTTTTATCATGGTAGTAAAAATTACTATTTAAACAGTGGTCGTATATGGCTTTCGGGGTTACCTTTTGTAAGGAAAATGTATGTTACTGTGCAGTTTTCTTACCGAGCATTATTGTTGATGTAAAAAACTAGATTGCTCTAATTATTCAATCACAGATAAATAAATAAGACAAAGATTTTTAAAGTGGTTCGGCTAGGAATAAAGCCTACGTCCACTGTTATGTTATTGCTGAGTGTTTGCAGAATTCTTGATTACAAGTTCTCTCAAGAAATTCCGCTCTCCTTGAATGGGGTTGATACAAGGTATTTATAGCCTTGAGGTTGTACATGAAAGGGTCAATACATTAAATGATACACGCATGAAAGGGCAATACATTTAATGCAGCGTGTGCGTCAAGATTATGAACATTCAATGAATATTTGAACTGTTGATTATCTGGCAATTAATGATACGACCGAGATGCATCTCGGACCGCCATAGTTGCTCGTTGCTCAGGAGTTCCTCGGAGCGCTAGTGTACCTCGGTGCGCTAGAGTTCCTCGGTGTATCCTCGTTGCTCGTAGAGAATCATGAGTTGGTCAGGAAATGAACTTCCTCGTTGTTATTGCACCACGTAGATTGACAAGTGTCTTCGTATGATTCATCCACATCATCATATTAATTTTGGTATCAACAGAAGCCCCCAATGTTTTATATTTCGAACTTTGAGGAGTATGAAACATTCTTTCTCGGTATTTGGCCATATTGAATTGATCTTCTTGGGTTTTAGGAGCACCGTATTTGAATTTATTTCAAATTCGAAGAATCCGCCTTTTTTCGAACTTTTAAGAGCGCTTCGATCTTAGTGCCCTTTTTTGTCCTTTTAGCCGCCGGAAGTTCAATAGTTTCTTTTTTGTAATCATTCTTTCACCGCTTCCCAAGGCAAAGTATTTAAACTTCTTAGGTAACCATACCGTCTTCTTCTTTTCCCAATTTCTTGCCTTCAAGCTTTCTATTCTCTCCTTCTCTCTTGTGCGTTCATCCTTGTTTTCATTCGTTGTCAACATACCTCCTTTCTTCCTGTAAGATCTTCTTCCTTTCTTCTCTTTTATTGAGTATGGTTTATATTGTGGAGTCTGTTGAGAAATTTTGTTCTAATTTTTCCATTCCTTCGTGGGTAACTCTAGAGGTTCTTTCTGAGCCTTTAGATTACTTTCGATTGGCTGAGGGACATTGGTTCCCCAGTCTATTTGTTGCTGAATGTGGATTTTCTTTTCCACCAAACCCATTGTGTCTTGAGTTTTGTTCGTATTTCGATCTTGTCCCTACAAAAATAGCCCCCAATTCATGGAGAATAATTAATGGGGTGTACAAATTAAATTTAACTCATGGGACTCGTATAGGGAGCCCTGAAACTATGTACTGCTATAAGTGGGCCACTCTAGATAATATTTATTACTTAAAAACTAGGTTTCTGAATAGAGCCCTTGTAGTTAACCTCCCTGATTCAAACAGAGATTATTTTGAACATGGGTTGGTTATTAAAATTTGGCAATATGCCCCTTTAGTTGGAGATGGAGTATACAACGGTCCCAGATGCCCCCCCATATGGCAATGGGACAGGTTTATTTTTCATTTTATTTTACTTATGAAATTATGCTTTTATCATGTTTGACAAAATGTATGACTGATATCTCATTATGTATTTATTTGCAGTTGATAGAAAACGAAAAACTCCAAAAGAATCAGAGGTTAATGTCAAGCATCTGAAACTTATCTGGGGTTTGCATAAGAACGTTGCAGTACAGCACATCAGGTCTGCATCATATTTGCTACAGTATAAGAGTTATACAACTTCTTATACTGCTCGCCCTGTTGAGCCAGCTTCCACTCCAAAAGACTCTTCTTCAGATTCTCATCTTCCTTTAAGTCAAAGGATGGGTAAGAAAAGAGCTCCTCCTGCTCTCTTTGATGATGTTACTTCTGTTGTTGGGGCTAAGAAGAGCAAAATTGATGTCCTAGAGGGGACTAAGAAAGTGGATGCTGCACCCTTTAAAGGTGCCGAGAAGCCCCCAGTGGCTCCGAGCAAGAAAGTTGCTCCTATGGAAGTGATTACCATCTCTCCGACCAAGAGTTCTTCTTTGGTTGAAGCTACTGAAGTGCCTTTGAGAAGATTGAGGAAATCATCCTCAATCAATTTGGCTGAAACTGCCTCTTCCCCACCATCTGGTGTTGTTGGTGTTCCAACCATCATTCCTCCGAGCTCTGCAATGAGCTCGGTAAAAACTTGGATCATACCCGAGGTCCAAGGGATTTATGAAAATATCTCCAGGGATATGCTGACATCCCTAGCTACTCGTCACCTTGCTTCGGTAAATTTCTCATACTCTGGATTTTCTTTCTTTCTCTGAGTATTTGTATTTTTGCATTGACTTACTGTTTTTCTCCTCTTTCAGCTGGTGAACTGTTTTAATAACATTGTGAAGAAGGACGAGGTAATTAAAGCCTCTAGTTCCTCGTCTGGTGTAGAGGATGCTCTGTTGGGTTTGACCCAATCCTTGAAGGAGTCTCGCCAACAGTACAATGAGGACAAGACTGCTTGGGAGAAAAAGTTGTCAATAGTTGAAGCCGAGAAAGTGAAGTTGGCTGAGATCTCAAAAGGATTGGAGAATAAAGTAAAAAGTTTGGAGGTTGAGCATAAAAAATACGACGACAAGCTCAAGAAATTTGGAGAGATTGAGGATAAACTGAAGAAGGCAGAGGAAGAATTGTCCGCCCTGCGATATATCAAGGTCCAAAAGGAAGAATTGGATGTGAAACTCTCCTCGGAGAGACTAAGAAGAAAAATCGCAGTCAAAAAATCTTTCAGCGCTGGCTGGGAGAAAGGATGGGATAAGGGAATTGCTGCAATGACATCCCAAGTTCAATATGGGAAGTTGAAATACTTCCATGATGGCTGGGTAGCTGCTCTGCAAGAGTTGAAGATTAAAGACGACTCTGAGCTATTCCAATTACACCTCCCTGGTCCTTCTCCAGCAATTATGGAAGAAGAAGAAGATGAGCCTGTATCTGATGAATCTTCTATGGCCATAGGTGATCAGGTCTCTGCCACTCAACCCTCTGCCATCGAGGACATTTCTTCCATGCCTCCTCCTCCTGAGAAGACTCCTGCTGACCAAGCCGCTGTTACTACCGAGCAACCGAGTTCCTCGTCCCAGCCTCCCGAGAAAGTCTTGGGGGACAAGGAAAAGGTGTGAAGTTGTTCGGTATCATTTCTTTCTTTCATTACTTGTAATCGAATAATGTAATCTTTTGATGATCTAATAAAACACATCTTCATTCCTCTTCATTGTTGATCCTCTGTCCGCTTTTATTTATTAACTCCTGCTTTCTCTTCGTTATTAGTTTTTGGCCAGAATGGAATTGATATCTTCTCCTGATACTGAGTTGATGCGACAATGCAATGGATATTATAAAGCTGTTCATACAGACCTAAGTGTTTCAGAGATTGTCGACATCCTTGGTCACGATGCCTCAGAACAAGCAGTTGAGGCTTACCGGTACCTGAAGGATTTACTTGATAGATCTGTGGCCAATAATGTGGCATACTACGAATTGATCGAGGAACTTCATTATATCTTAGAAGATCTTCAGAATCAACATAATGAATCAACTGCTTTGCTGCACAAGGAATATGAAAATAGATATCAGCAGCTTTCTTCTGAAACAGGCCATAAAAATATCCTCGCTGGATATGATATTAGGGAAAGAACTCTAAAAGGTGAGGTTGAGGCCTGCAGGCAGATTGCTGAGTTGTTGGAACAGGAGAACAATAATTTGTAGAAAAAGTTGGCTAAGTATGAATCTGCAGCATCATCTTCCACTGCTTTAGTGCCAGTTACTGATGAAGGTTTCTCGTTCTTAGAGGTCGAAAATGCCAAATTAAGGCAAGAACTGGATGACTTAAGAAGATCTGCTATTTCTGGGACTGTTCGGGGACGAGGAAGAGGTTCTCGAGGGCGAGGAAGAGCTGCTCAAAATGTTGCCGAGGAGAAAAGTTTGCCAATCGCTGCTCGGAGTCGATTAAGAGTTCTTATTCGTAATGTCGAAGAGGCTCGTACCCAATCTACTTTGGAAACTCAGGCATTCCAATTAAACGTCAAAGATCGAGCTCTATCATAAATGTCCAAGAAAAATCTATCCTTGGAAGATCAACTTACTGCAACGAAGTCTGCTCTACATACTAAGGATCTTTTTGCCAAAAACCTTCTCGAACAATTGGATAGATTAACCTTTCAATTTCATAAGCATCCCAGGGAAATCTGGATGGCAGGATATAATGAAGCTCTTATTCACTTGGATGCTCGTATTGAACATGCCAACAATGAAGGTTATAAGCAAGGGTGGTTGAACGCACTAGGTGTGTTAAAATTGGAGCAAGGGCATTATTTATGGGATTATCATGCTCTAGGGTTATTAGACTTGCCTGTGCCACCTTTCAGATTGGACATGGCCTGGATCCCAGCTCGTTCCATTCCACGTAGTTTAATTTCAAAATACCTCGGTGATTATAGCCTTCATTCCCAAATCGATGTATCTCGTCCAGAGCATCTAATGGAGACACCTTCAATAATGAATGTCAGAATGTTGAAGGACTTGAACTTTATTAATTCTCCCCTTTTCCTTGAAGATCCTCCTGCTGGCGAAGAGCCTATTTCTAAAGCAAAGGGCAAGAAACCAATAGAATAGGACTATCAATGTAATATTTAGTACATTCATGTAACCTGTAATTTATTTTGAATTTTAATGAAAAGACTTTCATTTTCTGTTTGTAAATTTTGCTGTTGTCTTGTGTTTATCAAACACCTTTATATTTGTGCATATGTATCTGTTAAAAAGATAACAATAATATTTTTCATCGAGCAACTTAATAAAAAGTTACAAGTATCAAGGTTGTTCAATCACTTAATAATAAAGTAATGAGTATAAAATGTTCAAACTGTTTCCAACCAACCAGGGTGGATAAATAATGTTTGTCGACCAACTACAGTTGATGGGTCTTTATCCCCGACCAGCCATACTTGGTTCAATTTCAAATATTTTCATAAAATGTGTCCGACCACCTAAGGTCAATAATTTATCCTCGTCGACCAACTACAGTTAGTGGGTTTTTATCCCCGACCAACTATACTTGGTGTATTTTGGAATATTTTGTTCTTCAAAGAATTTTTTGTAATAATCTTACCTCCCGACCAACATAAGTTGTAATGTGAGAGTATATTTTTATCTTACCAACCGTAATTGATCATGATGGTGTACACCTCTTAACCAAAGGAGTAGTAGTGGTTCTTTCGAACTGTCCACTAGATATCTTACCAACCGTAGTTGGTCAGACTAGTGTCGCCTCCTAACCAAAGGAGTATTTTTTGGTTCTTTCGAACTTTCCACTAGATATCTTACCAACCGTAGTTGGTCACACTAGTGTCGCCTCCTAACCAAAGGAGTATTTTTTGGTTCTTTCGAACTGTCCACTAGATATTTTACCAACCGTAGTTGGTCACACTAGTGTCACCTCCTAACCAAAGGAGTATTTTTTGGTTCTTTCGAACTGTCCCCTAGATATCTTACCAACCGTAGTTGGTCACACTAGTGTCGCCTCCTAACCAAAGGAGTATTTTTGGGTTCTTTCGAACTGTCCACTAGATATCTTACCAACCGTAGTTGGTCACACTAGTGTCGCCTCCTAACCAAAGGAGTATTTTTTATGCGTAGTGTATTACACACTAGTATTCCCCGAAAAACATTCAACAGAAAGAAAATGGTGAAACATCCTCGTTTTATTCATAATGAAGGAAATGCTTTACATTTTACATTACTGATAATACTTGCGCAGGTGTTCTGCATTCCATGCATTCTTAAATTCTTCTCCCTCTAGAGTTGCTATTCTGTAAGTTCCTGGTCGAACAACCTTTGTAACTCGATAAGGTCCATGCCAGTTTACTTCCAACTTATTTTGCTTCTGAATGACTTTCTTTAGCACATAATCCCCTTCTTTTAAGTCACATTTCTTCACCCTTTTGTTGTAGAACAGAGCTGTACGTTGTTGGTAAGCAGCATTCCTAATGGCTGCCTCTTCTCTAACCTCCTCGAGCATATCCAAATCCAGTGTTCTCATCAAATCACTGACTGGGGAATTGAAATTCAGCACTCTATGAGTTGGGAGACCCAACTCGGCAGGAATCACAGCCTCACTTCCAAATGCTAGCATATATGGTGATTCTTCAGTTGCTGCTCGGGGAGTTGTTCGGTAAGCCCATAGTACTGATTGGAGGTCATTAATCCAATTTGCTTTAGCTTCACTTAACCTCTTCTTCAAACCATTTAGTAATGTTCTGTTTGTCACCTCAGTCTGTCCATTGCTTTGGGGATGGCCTGGTGCTGAATGAAACTTCAAAATATTTGACTGATGGCAATAGGCAGCAAATTCTTCATTATCGAATTGTGTTCCATGGTTTGTGATGAAAGCATGGGGGAGACCATATCGACAAATGATGTTCTTCCAAATGAACTGATATACCTTCTCGTACGTCATATCAATTAGTGGTTCAGCTTCCACCCACTTAGTAAAGTAATCCACTGCCACGACGAGGTACTTGAACCTTCCTCGGGTCGTCGGCAATGGTCCAACCAGATCAACCCCCCACATGGCAAATGGCCAAGGTGAAGTTATGGGTGTCAATAATGCTTGTGGAGTTCTTAGGATGGAGGAAACACGTTGGCACTTGTCACACTTCTTGGTATAGGCTATACAATCAGCCCTCATCGTCGGCCAGTAATATCCCTGTGTCATTACCCTTTGCAAAAGTGTCCGACCTGCTACATGAGCTCCACAAGATCCTTCATGGATTTCTTCAACCAATTCCTTGACTTCTGATGGATGTACACATCTCTGCAAACCTGCCATAATTCCTCGTCTATACAAAACACCATTAGTTAACACATACCGAGCAACTTTATACTTCAATTTCTTGGCAGCTAGCTTGTCCTCCGATAATTCTCCTTCTTCAATGTATTCCCTGATAGGATCCATCCAAGATGGTCCTAAATCAAGGGTAATAATCTTCACCGTCAGATCTTCTTCTATGCTCCGACTTTCTAATACTTCAATTGGTATCGTTCTTCGCAGCTCGGTGCGCGTAGCTGACGCTAATCGGGCCAATGCGTCTGCTCTAGCATTCTCCATCCTCGGTATTCTCACCAATTGAATAGAATCAAATTCTGTCAATAACTCCATCACCTTTGCATGGTACTTCACCATTAATTCTCCCTTAACTGCATATATTCCCATCATTTGATTCACAATTAATTGAGAATCACTGAAAACAATTATTTGCCGTGCCTCCATAACTTTCGCCAAATGAAAACCTGCTATCATGGCCTCATACTCAGCTTCATTATTGGAAGCCTTGAATTGGAATCGCAAGACATATTCCATGTCAATATCATCTGGGGTGTTTAAAACAATCCCTGCTCCACAACCAGCTGTGCAAGATGATCCATCTACATATAATCTCCATGTAGGTAACTCGTCTTCAAATTTCTTATCTGTCAGAACTCCTCGGTAAAATATCTGCTGTTTTCTTTCATCATCCCCTGGTATCTTTCGTTCCTCGTCGGTCATCTGTTCGTGCCCTTTTACCAACCGGAGTTGGTCTGGGTTTGAATATGATGATTTTTTTACATCCACAAGTCCTTTTACCAACCTCAGTTGGTCTGGACCTGTGTCTGTTGATCCTGTATCGTCCACAGGTAGGTCAGCAAGTACCTTTTGTTCCTCGGGGGTATCAGAGTATGTGAACTCTGCTATAAAATCTGCTACAGCTTGCCCCTTTAATGATGATCTGGGTTCATACACAATATCATATTCACCGAGTTCTATTTCCCAATACATCAACCTTCCGGATTTTTCTGGCTTGTGAAGGGCTTGTCTTAACGGCATGCCGGTATACACGATGATGGTATGGGCCTGGAAGTATGGCCTCATTCTTCTACTTGCCTCAATTAACGCTAATGCCAATTTTTCTAGGTTTGGGTACCTGATTTCTGCACCTCGGAAAGCCTTACTTGTGTAATAAATTGGCTTCTGGACTCCATTCTCCAATCTGATCAACGCCGAGCTGACTGCATTCTCTTATACTGCCAGATACAAGTACAACTTTTCTCCTGTTATTGGCCTAGACATCAATGGTGGGGCTCCCAAATACTTCTTCAAATCTTGAAAGGCCTTTTCACATTCATCAGTCCACTCAAAACTTTTTCGCAGTGTTTTGAAGAATGGGAGGCATTTATCAGTTGCTCGGGATACAAATCTGTTGAGCGCTGCAACTCGTCCTGTAAGACTCTGTACTTATTTCCTCGTCGTTGGGGATCGCAGCCCTAAAAGAGCTTTGATCTTTTCTGGATTCGCCTCAATGCCTCTTTGGTTGACGATGTATCCGAGGAACATTCCTTCTCGTACTCCAAAGGTACACTTCATCGGGTTGAGCTTCATTTCGTATTTATCCAGTTGATCAAAGGTCTGGCCTAAGTCAACTAGATGATCAGTAGCTCTCTTGCTTTTGGTGAGCATGTCGTCGACATAGACCTCTATGTTGCAGCTGATTTGTTCGGCAAAAACCTTGTTCATCAGCCGCTGATATGTTGCACCTGCATTTTTTAAACCAAAAGGCATAACATTATAACAATAAGTTCCCCTTGGGGTAATAAAAGAAGTACTTTCCCTGTCTTCAGGTTTCATTTTGATCTGATTGTAGCCAGAGTATGCATCCATGAAGCTGAGCAGCTCATGTCCCGAGGTAGCATCCACTAGCTGATCGATTCTGGGCAATGGAAAATGATCTTTAGGACATGCCTTGTTAAGATCAGTGAAATCAACACACATTCTCCATTTACTATTCTTCTTTTTTACCATCACCACATTTGCCAACCAATCTGGATGTTTCACATCTTCAATGAATTGGGCTTTCTGGAGCTTTTCGACCTCCTCTTGTATGGCTTGGTTCTTCTCGGGACTAAACACTCTTCTTCTCTACTTCACAGGCTTGATCTCCTTATTCACATTGATCTCATGACATAAGAAGTTTGGATCTATCCCTGGCATGTCTTCATGACTCCAAGCAAAAGTATTCTTCCTGTTTCTCAAGAAAACTATCAACTCCTGTTTTATTGAAACATCCAACGACGATCCTATCTGGGTTACTCGTTCAGGATGCTCGTCGTCCAGAATAACATTTTCTGTAGATTCCACCACCTGTCCTTTTACAAGTTGAGATTCATCCCTAGGATCAAGAGTTTCAATTTCTGTACCTTCCTCCACTTGGTAAGTAGTAGTCTTTTTCCTTGATTCTTCAAGTTCCTCTTTCTCGGCAGACGAATAATAGCATTCCCGAGCTACTTTTTGATCACCTTTCATAATTCCGACTCCAAAATTCGTTGGGAATTTCAAACACTGATGTACTGTAGATGGAACTGCTTCGAACTTCTTCAATCCAACTCTTCCCATGATGATGTTGTAGGCTGACTGCACATTCTTATCCATCACAAAGAAGCGTATTCTTTCTGTTCGACAAGCAGGCCAAGTTCCAATGAGTATATCCAACTTGATCGTCCCAAGTGGAAAAACTTTCTCGCCAGCAAAACCCAGAAGGGGTCTGTGATAAGGTTCCAATTGAGATAATTTCAAATTCAAGCTATCAAAGCATGAATAATACATGATGTCTACCGAACTATCGTTGTCTACTAACACCCTTGAAATGACCACGTCCTTCATCCTCATTTTGATCACCAAAGGATCATCATGAGGGTAAAGAACACCTGCCAGGTCATTTTTTGAAAAACCAATCACTAGCTTCTCTTTGTTTACCTTCCTCGGACGATCATCCTCGGCCAGATTTATTCGCTGAATATATGAACAAGCTTGAGCCTCTACGAGGTAAGCTTTTCTTTTTGCAGTAAGGTCTCCTCCTCCTGCATCTCCTCCTGTAATAACATTTCAATCAAATGACCCAAAACGTATGGAAAATACCTCTCGTTCAGGCTGCCTTGGCTTCTTGGGAAGATCGAGGTCATCATCTGGATCATCTTCATGGTCCCTCTTCTTTTTTTCCTCTACACGACGAGGAGATCTAGATCTTTCTCTAGTTCTATCATCATTCTTCCTCTCACCCCTGCGATCTACATATTTTGACAATTTTCCTCTTCGGATGAGCGTTTCAATCTCGTTCTGAAGGGCTATGAAATTTTTGGTCATATGGCCATGATCTTTGTGAAACTCGCAGTATTTGGCCTTATTCCTCAAATCAGGATTTGTCCTCAGTTTTTCTGGCCACTTGATTTCCTCGCTATTCTTGATTTCTTCCAAAACATGATTAATACCCATTTTTAATGGAGTATAATTGTCGTACTTCTTTAGGACTTCCCATGACGTTCTATTGTTCTTGGAGTGCTTGTCACCACCATTACCTTTCTGCTCTTTCTTCTTAGACTTGTCGACCTCCACCTTGGTTTCTTTATCCATATTCTTCTTTGCAGCCATAGCCTCCTCGGCATTCATGATTTTGGCCGCTTTTGCCATCAACTCCGACATAGTTTTAGGTGGATCTTTGGCCAAAGTGTAGTATAACTTATTAGGCAACAAGCCACTCATCAAAGCAGTGATTGCTGTCTTTTCTTCGTAATCTATGACTTCCAACTTCTCGTTATTAAAACGAGTTATGTAATCTCTAGTACTTTCACCTGATTTTTGTCTAACACTTAGCAAGTGTGCTACTCGCTTTACTGGCTTCGCCCCAAAACAGAAATTGCCAATGCAAAACTCGGCTAATTGAATAAAAGTTGAAATCTTACCATGAGAAAGATTATTATACCATATCTGTGCAGATCCGGTAAGAGTTCCCGAGAATGCTCTACACCTCATCTCGTCGGGGACGGCATAGATGTCAGCAGCAGCTTGGTATTGTTCTATATGAAGAACAGGATATGTCTTTCCAACATACTTGGGGGTTACTACAGGTGCTTTGAATTTCGACGGTGTAGGAAAATCCACAATGACTTGCACAAAAGGTGTTCCTTGAACAAATGTTCTATGTAAGGGGTTTCTTGCCTTAGCCATTTCTCCCAGTCTATCCTCCAACCGCTGAATGGAACCTTTCCATGCTTCATTTCCTTCCTCAGGCCGCTTAGTCCGAGCAATTGATTGCTCCGACGTAGCTTCCTGAGATTTATCTCAACGAGTAGCTGGTCGTGATTGTTCTGATCCTTCTCTCAAACGTGATGGTGGTCGAAAGCTTCTCGATGGAGCTCTAGGTGGACTCATGTTTCTCCTTGGTCCTAACCGACTGAAAGGAGATACCCGGCTTAATCTTTCCAAGGCACTGGTTCTCTCCAGAGAGAGAGATATAGGTTAATCTGTATCTGTAGCCCGTATTGATGAAGTTCGCCCAGGTTGATAAGAATAATCATTAGATTCTCCATTGCGATATGACCCATTACATCTGGATCGCGATTGCCCACGATCACTCCTTTGCCCTGAATAAGTAGGTGCACCGCCTTGAAGAGTTTGAAGGAGTTGCCTCATAGATTCTTGCATGGCGGTTTGTCCTTGAGCCAGATTTGTCATAATTCCGGCCAGATCTGGAGATGCAGATGGATTTGGAGGATTTCCAGTATTTCCAGTGTTTCGATTACTGGATTCTGGATTATCTGCCATTGATGACAAATGATTTTTTATGAAAAACGATAGTAACAGTCGTTTCCCACAGACGGCGCCAATCTGTTGATGTAAAAAACTAGATTGCTCTAATTATTCAATCACAGATAAATAAATAAGACAAAGATTTTTAAAGTGGTTCGGCTAGGAATAAAGCCTACGTCCACTGTTATGTTATTGCTGAGTGTTTGCAGAATTCTTGATTACAAGTTCTCTCAAGAAATTCCGCTCTCCTTGAATGGGGTTGATACAAGGTATTTATAGCCTTGAGGCTGTACATGAAAGGATCAATACATTAAATGATACACGCATGAAAGGGCAATACATTTAATGCAGTGTGTGCGTCAAGATTATGAACATTCAATGAATATTTGAACTGTTGATTATCTGGAAATTAATGATACGACCGAGATGCAGCTCGGACCGCCATAGTTGCTCGTTGCTCAGGAGTTCCTCGGAGCGCTAGTGTACCTCGGTGCGCTAGAGTTCCTCGGTGTATCCTCGTTGCTCGTAGAGAATCATGAGTTGGTCAGGAAATGAACTTCCTCGTTGTTATTGCACCACGTAGATTGACAAGTGTCTTCGTATGATTCGTCCACATCAGCATATTAATTTTGGTATCAACAATTATAATTTTAATTTCAGATTTATTTGCAGCACAAATGTCATTCCTTACTGTTGCATTTGATTGTGTATTATAGGTTCCACAGAAAACAAGGGACTTCTATAAGGGACTTTCCCCTTTTCCAACTTTGTCATATACCACATCTACCATTAAATAATAATAATAATTAATCAGTTCTTCCGTGATATGTGATATATTACGAATGTGTTCTTTATGCCCATTATATTTTTGCATCATGCCATTTTCTTTCGGTACCAAAAAGTCTGCTATGTAATTCCTTTAGTGCTTCAGCATTGACATTGTCACGTGGATATTCCGCCCAACTGCTATAACATTGAACTTTGGAACTTTTGATGATATTTTAATATATATTTTACTTTAGGTAATTAATAACGGGAACAATACTCATAGAAAAAGGGCACGCCTACTACCAGATGTGCAAAGTGATGCATGTAACATTCATGCCTTCAATGTTGTAACGCGAAAGTTGAGTTCGGAGGTACAATTTTTTTGTGAACAAATTGATTTCTTCTTCATTTCAAGTTATACTTCCTTAATTTTAAATATCGAAATGTGCAGGTGTGGGGTTTGAAAAGAAAAGGTAATACATGTTCCAAGACATACATATTGCTATCTTATACACCACATTAGTTCCTCAAGGACATGATTCATATTAAATTTATATTAATCCATAGCATTCAAGGTTTTAGTTGATATAATTCACTCTGCTTCGTCGGAGAAACGAGTGAGTTTTCTTGGCATACAACTTCTCTCAATTGTGACTTTTTAAATGTTGAATATAAACTCTTATTGATTGTGGCATACAACTGCTCTAAATTATTTCATACATGTTCAGTTATTTCAAGTTCATGTTCTGTTAATTGAAGTTCATTTTTTGTACTTACTTTTGTCTCTTATTTCTTACCACCTGTATTGAATTGTTGTTAGGTCTAAACATTTAGCTTTGAGTAATGTTTAATAATAAACAGTACCATTTTTAACTTGGAAACCATTTTGATATCTTAATTGAAGTTGCTTTCTTAAATCATGTTAAGCTGGTAATTAGCTCCAAAGCATGATAAACGGAAAGCATAAAGTTAGTCAAAAATAATTCTTCATTGTTAGTTAGCGTGAGTAGTTGAATTGCCTTAATAATATTTTTGTTTGAAGTTATTTTCTGAAAACTCTAATAGTAACTATGAGATTTTACTAACGGTGGGGGAAATCACATTTAATAAAAAATTGGGGTATAAACACAAATATCATTATCTTTTATTTCACGGTTCTTGTATTTGAGAATAATAATCAATGAACATAAAAATGTTTAATTTGAAATTTACGTTTTAAGCATATATTTTTGTCTATATCACATAGGTATATATTTAAGTAGCGAATAATTTTTTCACGGTTTATTCATTTGGTTCTAAATAGAAAGGAATCAGTTTGGAAACTACATTGGAGGATTTGAAATTTTACTTCCCACAAGAATATCTTTGGAATTTTCTTTTCTTTTGTTCAACTCTAAATGGACAAATTTTTTTTGGTAGATTAATTTGATATGGAATGACCATTTTTATTGTGTATTGGTATGAATTTGAGTTTTATCTTTTATAGGAAGTTAGATTTGATATCGACAATGTTTTAATTATGAGATTTTATCCAATTTTTGGTGCAAGTTGTTTTACCTTTTCTTATGATAATGCATTCTTTTATGAAATGTATAAACAATTGTTGTCCGTATTTCAAGTCAATTGTTGTTAAACACTTTTTTAAATCAAACGTTAGATTTGCTGCCACCAATAGCCTCACTCACGCATCGCGCGGGTTTACACCTAGTTAAAAAATATAGTTCGGAACAGTGACATTAACACATATAGTGACATGAACTAGGCACATTGTTAATGTCCTTATCGTTGATTTAATGTCATTGTCAAGATTAAAAGTAGTTTTGAAAACATAATTGATTAAAAATTAAATAAAAATAAAACCATTGCTTTTGTTAAATGGCGCTTAATAAATTGTACAATTATTTACATAATATTTACTTTAACAACAACTATTACAGTCATAGAATTTTAATAGTACTTTCTTTATAAAAGTAAGGTGGTGGTTTCATTTTCTCATTTTTTTGGGCTTTAAAGCTGCTTGTAGGTTGAGGTGAGGTAGCCTTAACTATAAAGATTCTTTCTTGTTCACCAATAGATGTTTAAAAAATAAAAAAGTAACTATATAGTTAATAGTGTCCATGTCAAATAGAAAACGTGCATTCAATTTGTATAAGCTTTAACTGTACTGTTTTCTAAATAATTTATTTCTACAAATACTTCCTTAAAGTTTCTCAAAATCCATTTAAAAAAAAGAAGGCTTATTTGACACATGAACAAACGAAAAGAAAGACTTATTTAAAACTATTATATTGTCTCATCATAACACTCCATGGGCATTCTCACAAATTGGCGAATAAACTTTATGGATTGTAAGCTCGGTAAACGATTGAAGTTCAGCTTCTCTTATATTATGTTTACCTTTTTGTGCATTTCATATAATATATAATTTGTTAGTTCTTTGTTTTCAAAAATTGATTATGTTTCTTTTGATTGAGTTCCCTAATTATTTGATTAAGTATGTTTTGATTGAGTTCATTCTTATAAATATTCGTTCAAATATACATATGTGTCATTATTAGTTTTATATACAATGTTATTAGTTATGTTCTTAGTTGTCTAAGACAATGCTATGTTAATTTTCATTATACAATTTAAATGTAGTATTTGTCTTATTGCACTTACACACACACACACACACACACACACACACACACATATACATCACACAGACTCTTATACATACAAAGTATACACACTTGCTGGCGCAAACCATTTTTTTAAAATATTAAAAATGTTATTTTTAAGTTGAATTTAAACATTTCAGAGGGCAAAAAAAAAAATCAACTCAAAATTGCATTTTTTGCTATTTTAAAAAAATCGATCAAACATTCGCGGCTTTTAAAACACTTTAAAAGCTCCGAAAGTTTGATGCCAAAAAATTATTTTGAGCTTATTATCTTTATACAGGTGCTTTGAAATGTTTAAATGTCATATAAAAAATATATTTTTTACTATTTAAAAAAAACAGTATATATACTTGGTATGTACTAGATCCACATATATATATAAAGGCTCACTTACACCATGCTCTATACATCATCCATACATTACACCTAGTTGTAGCCGCTTAAAAACTATTTTTTCTCAAACTTTTTATTTTTCTCTTCAAATTAACCTTACAATAACTCCATGTTCAAAAAATTAGGTCAAAATACGTTTTGTAGCAATTTTAAAAAAAATCACAAAAAATTGTTGGCGCAGACCCTTATAAATAAGGTATTTTGAGCAGTTCTTTGTGGATTTTTTAAAGATAGCTACAAAATGTATTTTGATCTAATTTTTTGAATATGGATTGATTAGAAGATTAATGTCAGGGGAAAAATAAAAAATCTGGAGAAAAAATTTCTTAGGGCCTAGAACTAGATGTGATATATGGTGTGGTGTATACATCATGATGTAGGTGAGTCTTCCTCTCTCTCTCTCTCTATATATATAATAACCCTTACTTTTGAGTAATTGATTTTATATAATTTTTCCATGTGAGATATTTATATAAAAATAATGGAAGTTAGAGTAAATATTACCTTAAGTGATTTGAGAGATATAGTTACTGAGTTTTGCATATTTACCGTTAAGAGAAGATAAATAGCATCATGTTATGTTTTACTGTGTCGTCGTGCTTTAAGCGACGGTTATGGCATATATTTCAATTGGATCATTATTAATGAATTAATATAAAGTTAGAACATGAAATAGTGTAGGATATTCCGGATGCCAATTTCGAGGGTGCGGTTAGTAGTGAAATAGTCGAGATAGTCAAAATAAGTGCCATATTGTATTTTTGGAGTTTCGAGCACTTTTACAGGTTATGACTCAATTATTTAGTTACGAGTCATTTTAATGGTGTATTAACATTTAAAGATGGAAACAAATGTTAAATGAACGGTTAAGTCTCCCAAACCCTCTTATTTTCCCCAGTTACATGCTTTACACTTAGAGAGAGTTAGAGAGAAGAGAGAGCTTGGGAGAAAATGGAGAGAAAAGAGAGAATTGGATATTTGGAGATGGAAATCATTGCTACGGGAAAAGAATTCCGAGACTACAAACTTGAGGCAAGTTTCTAACTTGATAGTGTGTGATTTAATGTGGATAATCTGCATATATAGTTGTGTTTTTGGAGTTTTAACCATTAATTGGTTTTTGGTGATTTTAGTGTTTAAACCCTCAATCTTTCATTTAAATTTGATGGGAGTTGGAAAATATTAGTTAGTTGTTGTGTAGGAATGAATTGGGTAAGTTATTAGTTGATGATATTGAGATTGGATGGAAGCATTGAGATTGGGGGAAATTTAGGGTTCATAACCCGTAGCCACCCAAATTGGGAATTTCTTCCTGGCCCAATCGATTCACCTCCCAAGCGAATCGATTCGCCTATATGGGAGGCTACAGGGCTGAGGGGCCGAATCGAATCGGTTTAAGGACGAATCGATTCGGACTGAGACAGGATGTTGGGTTTTTCACCTGAATCGATTCGCGTTTGGGCGAATCGATTTGCTACCAGGGAAGAATCGATTCGGCCCAAGGCGAATCGATTCGGAAACCCTTCCGTTTAATAGGATTTTTCCAACTTAGGTTTTAGCCCTTTTCTTTTAGGTTTAAGTCTTAGGAACCTTCCCTTGGGAATTAATAAAGAGTATTAGGAGTTTATTTTAGGGAAACTAATACCTTAGATTCGTATGGGGGTAAAGTGGGCTAATTCGGGGGCTATTCAATAGGCGTTAGCGTCGTTTCATTTAGTGAGCTAGCTTCGGACTAAGGGAGAGTTAAGTGACATCGTTTAAGATTTTTGGGAGACTAGTATTGAGGAATATTACCATTGATGGCTTATGGTATTACTTTGAACTCTTGGAGACTAGTGTGAGGATAATTGTACTTCGTAGCCTATATCATTAATAAAATATGACTTCGTGAATAAGAAATGCATATTTTAATTTGGCACTTAACTGTTAAGTATAAATGATTTTGAGAATGTAAAAAGTGACTGTTTCAAATGATAAAAACACTTGTAAATGATAAATTACATATACACACCTCTCTAAATGGCTATCATAATGGAAGTTATATTCATGAGGTGAAGTCCCCTGGCTAGTGAATGCAGGGTGAATATAGTCCTCGGCCATAGGACCGGTTATTATATATTGTGTGATAATTGTTCGAAGTGAGGTAATTCCGGGTATGATTATGACTCAATGTCGAAGGTATATGGCCGCTTCCCGACGTCACGCGATGTATGATTCCCTGGTTGTTTTGGTGATAGGCCTTGGAATATGGTAGACATTTAGGGGCGCATCCAGTGAGGGTTCCTGGAAGGATGGTCTTCGAATCGTTATATGATGTTATTATAACTATTCTCATTTAACTGGAGTTTTATTGATGATAAAGCAGTTTGTGAGATAAACTGCTTTGAATATGTTTCCTAGAGAGAAAAGGGATCTGTGAAGTTAAATGATGTAAAACTGAACTGGTAAATAATTTTGTGAAATAAATTTCTTTAAATATGTTTCCTAAAGAGAATAAGGAACTGTGCATTTAAGTTGTGTAAAACTGAAGTGAAATAACATTAAGTGAAACTTAGATATGTTCTCATGTGAAAGCGAATATTGTTCATTGTTATTGATATTTTGGTAGATTGTGCTTTTAAACTGAGAGGTGATAAATCTTATCAGTATTTCTGAGAGAAAGTTAAGTTTATAATTGATCATTTAATATTCATAACTTTCATGCATTTTATTCACATGGTGATCATATCAAACCGGGCCCTAACCAGTCTATATCTCTTTTTTTACATGAATTTTATGTTCGCCCAGGTGCTCCACCGCAAGGATGCCCATATTGACCTCTCCATCCCAATTTTTCTGGAGCTATAACATATTGCGGATGTTGTAGGATATTCGTTATAGACGTTTCTATCTTTGTTACTCTAGCTACGATATGTTTACATATTATGGTGTGTTACCCAAGTTTTTTAGTTATTTAACATAGTGGGGTATTTAATTTTAATACTCGGTGTAACTTACTTGTAATGGTATGTTAACCGATAGCTTATTCGGTTAGTACATTGTGCTTTATTGTTATACCGGTATTCATTTGTTTTGATATCCACCTTCTTTCAACTTACAAATAAAAATTTTGACAATCCATTTTATAAAATAATTGGTGGTTATCTCGTATTATTATTTTAATGACGGTGATGCTAAGAATGGACCATCTATGATTCCTATAATTATTGGAGTATCGGGCTGGCCACCTCTTATTGTAATGAGCGGGTTATCACAGATGGTATTAGAGCATCAAGTTCTAATGTCCTTAGGAATCTGTGTGGACATTTTACGCCTTCAGCGTTGTTTTTGATTTGATGTAGAGCCTTAGGATTAAGATCGTTGATTCCTCTTGTGAGATTTTGTTCTCGTGCCATAATGTAAGATGCTAGTAAATCTTTTGCGCGACCGTTTGAGATTCGTGTGCTGATTGGAGAAGGGCGACTTGGGAAGGCCGTTATGAGGACAACTTTGGAGTTTAATCCCTCTGTGGCATTTTCTTAGATTGCTACAACGGCTACAAGGATATGGTAGCTATAATTCCCTAAGTATCGCTACAAGAAGAGAGTGGTACTAAACTTGGATTACTCAATGAAGTTAAATTGGGAAAAAGGTTTAAAACATTCTTGATAAGGATCATACGTCGAACTTAAGTCATGAGGAGGCAGTGTAGATTTATTCAGTAGAAGTATAAGGCTCGAAAGCTTTAGCGTAGAGCGGGGTATAAGAATACCCAGATGTGAAAATTTGAGGAATTTTTTTTCCCACCGATTGGAGAAATTTTGAAAGGGTGGGAACGGGAGTCCCCATATTGGAAGGAGCAAGAGGTTTCGCTCGTAGAGGAACCTTATGGATGGTTATGACAACGAGTTCCTTTGATATATCAGAAATGTTGAGAATGCAGCTTGTCAAGTATTTCTAAGAGGATCGGTCAGAGGCCGATAGTAAATGAAGAGATTATGGTCAAGGAAACCTTGTACCGAAGTAAGGTAGGTACAAGGAAGAGAGAGTCCTTTAATGAAATGATGGGATCACTAGTAAGTGTTGTCAACACTTATGAAGAAGTCGTGTTCATGAAACCTCATTGAAATAAGGAAATTGAGGCCGGTAGCATGTTTTCCTTTACTGGGGGAGTTAAGGGAACTACGAGGGTGATTGTTAGTATCGAGGCTATAAAGCCTGAGATACTAAAAACTTTAACATGGTCAGGGTGACCAAAGATGGGGAATGATTATGATGGGGAAAGTACAACCACAGACTTTGGTGTCATCTGGTAGGAGTTAAAGGACACGAATAGGGTACCTAGAAGGGGCATTGATTGAACTAGTTTTTGGTACAGATAGAACAAGGGTAATGTATCTGGGAACTATATGGAGCAACCAGGGTAATTGGAAAGAATGTTGTTGTGAGTTTAGCCTTGGATAAGGGTAGTTTGCTCTGTGTGGGCAATATTTAGCCTCAGTATCTTATTAACCCTAGATTCGTGTGTGTAATTTGTGCTTTGCTGTAGTATTGATATTATTCTAGAGGATATATCTATATGTTTTTTGGGGTAGTGAGATTCTATTTTCTAGCATTCATTGTAAGTGGGTGTTGATATTTTAAAAAATTTATTTGGTTTGTATTACTCGTTATGCCTGTGTTATATGAGTATAAAATTATTCTAATTTGAGGTATAGCACGATTATAATTGTGAGACTATCATATCTGCGATTCCAGGGTGGAACTAGTTATTCTATAACATCTCTCTTGGATACGGGTTGAGACTTTATAGTGATGATTCAAGGTATATATGAATTGTTATTTTACTTGTTTTATGCTACCATATCTCCACGACTAACAAAGTTAAGTAGTAGTGTATCGGAGGGGTTCCTTATTTGGATTTTGCTTGCGAAACACTCCACGCATGAACCTTAATGACGTTGGGAGTGGAGAGATGTTACTTTATGTTAGGATGTTTAATTTGGTGGAATTAGTCGAGAGTCACGTGAATGATTAAAGGGCTAAAAGTAGATGTGCGGTGCAGAATCACTGGAAATGTTTCAATCACCGGGTATATGTGGGCGAGACAAAGATAAGTAAGTTAAATTGAGGCTTATAGCTAGGCCTTGATGAAAAGGCAATTTGAAAAGATGTATATATATGTTTGGGGAAAAGATCCGCAACACTTTGCAGAAAGTAGGCACCTGATTAGTTAGATTTCTCATTTCGTCGAAATGGCAGGACATATAGGTAGAAGCGTGTTAGTAAGGTTATGAGTTAAGATTTTTTAGCGGTCCCGATTGGGTGCCTTAGGACGTTATCTCTTGATGACTGACGAAGAGAGGTAGTAGTGTAATGGGATGGTTCCTTGTTTGGATTTCTCTTTGCGAGACGTCCCACGCATGAAACCGAGCGAATGTCAGAAATTGAGAAAGGTCTTGGACACTAGGGACATAGTTAGTATAGTACTTATTTCACGTGGGTAGTAAAATGCATCAACCTTAAGATTATTAGGATGTAAAGCCTATGGGGCATGTGGTGTTTTTTTTGAAATGCTGTCGTGGGTTAAACACGAGAAGATTGGTGGGTTAATTTTAAGAAGGATTGAGTTTCCAAAAATAAGTAATATGGAATCTTGAGTAACTCGGGCCACCAACCCGAGAAGAATGTGAGGCCCATCTCTAGAGAAACTTTTATGTCTATGACCTAGCTTTTGATGAGATGAAGGACAAGTTGACTCCTACTCCTAAATTAGCATTGCCAAGTTCGTGAGTGGACTAATTGGTTAGTACGGACATGTCTTTATAAGAATGGGGCGGTGTGTTACTATTAGAACATGGGACCATTGCGTGTGTATCTTATGGCTTGAACCCTGGGAGGAGAACTATCGCATGCAAGACTAAAAGTACGCTGTAATAGTGTTCGCTTTAAAGAGGTGGAGGCACTACCCTCTGGGAGGGAAATTAAGTCTTTTCACGAATCACAAGTTGATACAATGTTTGTTCTTACATAAAGATCAAATTATGCGGCAAATATTGGTGGTTTGTTTTCATAAAAGACTATCAATTTGACATTCATTATCACCTAGGAAAACCAAAGGTGATAGCATCAACTGAGTAGAAAATCCATCGGGGAAACTGGCGAAGGCATGGAAAGCCAAGTGGAAGGAGCTTAACTAGAAAGATGATGTTACTATGGCGCTTATAATAGTGATTGACAGTTACGCCTGCTATTAAGATGAGAGTCATGGAAGAGCAAGGAAGGGACATTTCTGAGTTTGTCTCCCTATGCACCACTTGTCAATTGGTGAAGGTGGACTACCGACAACCGATTGGATTGTTGCGATCATTAGAAATACCGGTGCAAGAATGGGAGAGTATATCCATGGATTTTTATCACTAGATTACCGATGCTGTAAAGCGGTCATGAGTATGGATGGAGGATAAATGGAGTTTATGAAACCTTATGAGGTACTTATCAATATAGTGTCGAACCAAGATAAGATTTTTGTATCCCATTTCTGAAGAAGTTTCCAAGAAACAATAGGGATCGGTTAAGGTTGAGTACCGTCTACCACCCCAAAACAATTGGTCAATATGGGGAGAAACAACGTATGTAGGAGGACATAATTTCGATGTGCATACTTAACTTTTTGTTGGATGGGAGCAAAACATTCTTCGGGTCAAATTTGTATACAATAGTTCGTACCAATCCATGACGGGTATGGAACCGTATGTGGCATTGTATAGTAGGCTTCGTAGATCACCTGCTTTTTGGTTGAAAGTAGGAGACAATAAGTTTCTTGGACCTAGAACAATCCAAGATATCTTTTCAAAGACTGAGTTCATTCGAAACTGCTTACGAATTGCCCAAGATTGTTAGAAGGGCTATGCCGACGCGAATATAAGTCCTGTAAAATTTAAGGTAGAGAATCAAATTTAATGTGAGAATTTTTTTTTAATGAAGTGTATAACACGATTTGTGATGAAAGATATGTTTGTTCTGGGTTAGGTAGAATTTTACCATTATTGTAAAGGTAGGCCCGATAGTTCATGTGAGGAATAAACTGTTATAAATTTTAGATCATTGAAAGTATAAACTAAGGTCGAAAGTGGTACCCTTGGTCCAAGTCCCGTGAAGACACCACAATGCCAAGGAATTTACTTGGGAATGAGATAATAATATTTGATAAATGTACCCCCTAGTCTTTTGATAAGTTACGCGTGAATTTTGAGGGCAAAATTCCCTTATGGGGGGGAGTATGTAATAACCTTACTTTTGAGTAATTGATTTTATATAATTTTGCCATGTGAGATAATTATAAAAAATAATGGAAGTTAGAGTAAATATTACTTTAAGTGATGTGAGAGATAATATTTACTGAGTTTTGCATATTTACCATTGAGAGAAGGTAAATAACATCATGTAATGTTTTACTGCGTCGTTGTGCTTTAAGCGAAGGTTATGGCATATATTTCAATTGGATCATTATTAATGAATTAATATAAAGTTGGAACATGAAATATTATAGTATATTCCAAATACCAACTTTGAGGGTGCGATTAGTCCTGAAATAGTCGAGATAGTCAAAACAAGTGCCATATTGTATTTTTGGAGTTTCGGGCACTTTTTTGAGGTTATAACTCAATTATGTAGTTACGAGTTATTTTAATGGTGTATTAGCATTTAAAGATGGAAGCAAATGTTAAATGAACGGTTAACACATGTGATCTACCTAAGAAGGTCGCGACTCCCCCTAAGTTAAATCTCCTAAACATAGATAAGATTATAACAAGATTAGATACCATTTCTGCCCCTATCATTCTCTCCCTTTTTTGTTCAGGAATAGACAAAGGATAAAAAATTTAAACATGAATGAGCTTAGAGTGATAACAACATGAAAGCATATAGGTAACAAAGCAAAACTAATCCATTCAAAGAAAAAGGATACCGACTAAGATGCAATAAAATGATACCAATATGATACATGAGATATTAAGAATGTGATATCAACAAAAATGCAACAATATAGATACCAATTATGAAGTAGAAGCATAGATGGACTAGAAATCAAGGCAAAGACAAAAAAATAACATATATATATATATATATATATATATATATATATATATATACATACGCTAAAATATACCAATAATGCACACGCACACACACACACACACACACACACACACACATATATATCTATATAATAAGTAACAAGTGTGTTTTTACTGTTTCATAAGTTTATAAGATAATTAAAGGTGGGGATGAAGTCAACTTTAAAAATTCATAGCAATCCAAGGGTTCACATTGAATGGTGTATTCGTAATTCCTATGTTAAAATGGGATAATTGTAAAAATTGAGTCTCCGCCTGATTTGATATTTCAACCCATGCTTCACCCACGCTTCAATTAATGTTTCTGCCAGGGTACAACCCTAATTGACAGCCCTATGACTAATCGAAATCAAAGACGGATTATAAAAATGAAAAAGCTACGCAGGTAGCTGGGAAACAACCCGTCACTACCACGTGGAAAATGAAGAGAACGAAAACAAAGATAGGACCTGCCACCTTTTACCCAGTATCGGGCCTATAATTAAATAAAGTAAATACTGCTCAACAATCAATGCAAAATGTGAACCACCACGACCATATAATATCCCAACCCTCAAAAAACTCCTCTACGTCTAACTTCAATCACTACTCCCTGAGACTTACCTGCCTCCAAAATTCAAAACTTCAATCACTTACCTCGAAATACTACTCCCACTGACAACGTGAGATTTTAAAAGGCCATTTTACAATCTTTTTGGTTATTCCTCTCTCTCTCTCTCTCTCTCTCTCTCTCTCTCTCTCTCTCTCTCTCTATTTCTCTCCCACGAACTCTCTATGAGGACACTACCAAAATCCCCCAAATCACCATGAACCTCTCGGCTCGGTAAGAACAATCCACCATTTTTTTTCCATTTTAATTTAGCGTTTGGTTTAGGATCATTTTATCTATTTATTTTTGTTCGTGCTTTGTAGATAATGCGTAGGAAAATTTGAAACTAACAAAATGTGTTCATTTTTGACGATTTGTTTATAATAAACAGGTGATTTCAAGATCTAGAACTCAAAGCCTCAAATCTGTGCTCGGAAATCCCAAGATACTCATTTACACGGTGTGCTCCCTCTCTCTCTCTCTCCCTCTCTTATGGTTTTCTTTCCTCTTCTGTTGAAGGTTCGTGTCTCCCATCGTTTTCTGGCTTTGGGTTATGTTCTGCAGGTATTAATGTGGTTGCCAGTCAGATTGGGCAGGGGATTTAATCGTTGGGCAACACAAAAATCAAGGGGATGGAATAAAGGCTTTCCGCTGAGTTTTTTGATCTAACAGGATGGCTCAGTTTATAAGGAAGGGAAGCCAAAACTTATGCCTTTTGTTATAGGCAGTGATGAGTGTGAGAGAGGACCTATCAGCTCCTTTTTATCTCCTTACATCGAGAGTTAACAAGGAGCCTTAGCACAGATGTTGGACAGGTGCATATGGAGTTGGCTTTCGGCGTCTTTTCATCGGACAGAGCAGCTATGTTTGTGGGGGCATTCAAGTAGCTCAGCTCCTTTTTATTTCTCTGAATCAAGCTCACACCTGCTGATGAACTCGGAACTGTGCGAGTGTACAGCAGGTGAGAGAAATGGGTAAGTTTGTTGTGGGTTTATTGGTTTAGGTGGGTTTATTTGTGAGGGTAGAATGGGCGTGGAAACAGAGGTGTTTTGCTGCGAGTATATGTCTCTTAACTGTGTTCATTTTGAATTTGATCAAACATTATTATTTACAACTTCAAAAAGGGTCTTGATTTGTGAGTTTGTTTTCTTCATTTTATGAGTTTAGATTTAGGGCTTGCCTTAGCCGCCACTATGTTCCAAGCCACCGTCGCCGCCGCCGGATCCTCCGGTTTCGTCAACATCATAGATCTCAAAGGCGGCAAAGTCGGTTTCGGAGCTCAAGACAACGGCGTTAAACTCCCAGCAACTTTCGTAAAATCCGTTGAATAAAGGTCTAACCCGTCTCTTTGTGATGTGATTTAGTCTTGCAGGTCAAAGTGGGTTTGTTTTCTGCTTTTTATGTTTTTTTCTTTTTACATGTTTATACAACCGCAAAAGTATAATAGTTGGATATTGTTTTTAGATGTGAAGCCATTGTCCATTTTTTTTAATAATTGGGCCCTTTGTCAAAACCATTTCTGTAATTTTTTTTAGATAAAATGTGTTGGAGAAGAAAATAAAATCTTAATTATTATTATTACAGATTAACTATTTGGTGTTGGATATTGTTTTTTGTAAGTAAATAGTTTTTTGTAATCGTTATAACTAGACATGGAAGACTTGAGTATTTGAGTTGGATCCATTTTTTAGTGAGAGAGAGAATCATATTTTCACACATTCTATTGAGAAAAAATGTTAATCAAAGGACAACCCTAGGCTCGATGTACTGTGATGGAAAGCCCCAAAGCAATAGAGCACTAGCCTCAATGTTCTTTATTATAAATTAGGTAAGCAAAGTAGTGTACCAGTTCAATTATTTGTATTTATAATAAAGTTTTTGATTAATTTCATTATTTAATTATACTTTCACTTGGGGTAGAATGTATTAATGCACTTACTATTAACACCCTGTAAAACAATTTTGTCCACTTATATTTTTCTTTGGACTTGAAATATTTTAACAAGATGTTTTCAATTAAGTAAATAGTTTTTTGTAAAATGTATTAATACACTTCATTTTAATTCTTTGAATTAAAGTTATCAATTAAGCAATCAGAGAGTTTAGGTAAAATAAATCATTTTATTTTTTTCCAAATCACCAAGATGCAAAGATTTTCATCTTCAAAAAAATAGGAACAATTAGATTTGGTTTGTATAATTTGGATTTCAAACCCAAATCCAAATCGGTATGATTTTGAATTTCAAAACGGTCGATTCGTGTGAATTTTGATTTGGTTTTTATATTTTTCTAAGATATTTTTGTCGGTCAGAAATGGTGGTGGATTAATTATGATTTGTTGAGATATGAGATAATCTTGATATATAGAAAGAACCATCGTGTAATAGAATGTGTTTGTCAAGATAAAATATTATTCTAGATAAGAGTATAAACTGATAAAGCAATAGTTATAAAACTATATTCAAACAATTTGTATTATGTCTATAGGCTGGCGATGACTTTCTAATATTGATAAATGCACACTTTCAAATAATTTTACAATGATTTGTTCTGAAAAAGAACTTAAAATAAGGAAAAATATAGCCAAAAAGAAATAGAATGAGGAGTCTTCTCAAACGCGGGGCCCCTGGCTCCATTAATTCGCAGCAGGTATAAATCTAACTTTAAAAAAAAATTATTTATTAAACTAATGAAAAGAAGATGTGAAAAATAATTTGTGCAAAGATGATGCGCGGGGCTTGCGAGAAGTATGTCAAATTCGTAGCAGGTATGATTTGACTGCAGAAGTCTTGGATTGAAAGAATTATCAGTAATGTCAAGGCATGGAGTAAAACTAGCTGACTAATCAGTACGCGCCTTTCGAGATGATAGAAAAGATATGAATTTAATAAAAAATAATTATCAGTTTTTAGTAAGAAAATATTTGCTGAACTAATAAGAAACAGACATTTCAAAAGTTGTTGAATCGGCTGTCATTTCTTTTTGTACTTTCTAAAATTATTTTCGTAAGTTTTGTACTTCCCTAAACTATGCTTGAGTGCTTCTCTTAACCATGGTTAAATTTTACGGGTCTTATTACAATATATAAAATATTTATTATTTACATTATACACCTTTATACTTTTTAAAATTATTTATGTGCCTTCAGGTAAGGGTATATTTCTCAAAAAAATTGTCATTTTGTAATTGCGCATTTCGAATTTTTTTATCATTTCTCGATTTAGTACTTTGGATAATTTTTATCGTGCCTTCAGGCACGGGCATACGCTAGTATATATATATATATATAAACATTCAAGTGACACAAAATACTATAAGTTTTTCACACTCGTATGGCAAAAATGTGTCAAATGGAAACGAAAGTGATGGGGTGTGAACAAGATACCAATGAATTAAAACCCAATCACTTAAACGTGTTCTGTAGTTTGCATTTGATTGCAAAACTTTATCAACTAGAATTTAGCCTTTATGTTACAGGATAAAGTGAACTAATGAACAACCAAACACAATACATAAAAGCCTATCATGTTGATGATTCTACAAACCAATAGAGTCATGACATTGTAAGCGCAACTAGGATAACCAGACATTGTGCAAACCGTTGATATACCATCCAAACTCCCTCAAAATATGCAAATTAAATTTTTTTGAATGAATATATCAATTAAACATCGGCCTTGGCAATTATTTTTTCTTTTTAATGCCATATTTTCTTTTAGGCCTTTGGAACACATATTTCTTTTAGGCCCAAACAAACGGTGGCTTACTCGCTAAGGATAATATGTTTCCTTTCGGAGCCGTTCCCCGTGCACATTCATATATATAATTTTTTTATATCTCACACAAATCTCATGTGCAATGGATGTTGACATGCACCAGTCCTCCTAGGTCATAGTAAATAGATGACTAGATTGATATGAGAACACCTCACAAAGCCCAAATATAACATGTGACGTTAAGGGTCAAAAAGCTCGTGCATGTGTGTAAAGGCATATGAAAGTGAATCCATTAAGAAAGTCAAACTTAAGCTACTCCATGTAAGCATGATAAAGAACATTTTAAGGATTAAAATTCTAACCAAAAGTTATAGTCACATGGAAGCGACATGAGGATTCAAACACAAACATATGCCACAAAATGTGTGTAAAACCAAAATACACACTAATATCTTTTTGAGTATTTCAAATTTTTAACTAAAAATAAAATTATTTACTCAAAATACAAACAAAAATCATTTGTATTTTTCATTAAGCCTAGGTAACTCAAAGGTGAAACACAAATGATAAACAAAAATCTTTTTGTGTTTTATATTTAATGCAAATCAAAAGAAATATAATACAAAAGATACACAAAGATCATTATTCTAACATGTGATTAAGCATGTAGCATAGACTATAAAATGAATAAAACAAGCATACAATTAACATGATGATATAGCATGAAGTAAAAAAGCTAAAGTATGCAAATAACTAACACATTCAACCTTTAGATTTAGCAAGGGAGGAAGCATGTGAAAGTAAATGAGAATAAAAAATCCTATTTTGTAAAGCTACCAAGTCGGATCTCCTAACCCAAACTAATGACAAATTACGATCTCGGAGTGTAGGAATCTTGGCTACCTCGTTTGCCTTACGTAGGGATTTTCTAGGACCTCATTTAAGATCAAAACAAAATTTCCTAAGATGACCTTTTCGACCACAATGAGAGTACCTAAAGACTCAGCGAAAAGATTTACCTAAGGAGTGATCTCTAAAGTCTTTCCTAGGTGATTCTACTAAAACATTGGTTTTAGCTTTATGAGTTGATTCATTATAAGTATCCAAGCCTAAACCACAAGTGTCATTTTTTATTTGGACCGTGCCTAAGATTTTATCTAGTTTTTCGGACCTAGACTCCAAATCAAATTTGACTTTACTAGAGTCTTTTAAATGTTCTTATAATTCTAAAATTCTAGACTCTAACAAAACATTTCTCTCTTCAAACTCAAGAAGCTCCTTTTTCATTGACTCCATTAAATCTCTAAGTCTATCTCTTTCACCTTCTACACGCTCAAGCTTCTCTCTAAGAGCTTTCTCTCGTGTCGTAAGGTCTTCAATCAACCCACTATCATCAACGACCTTGAAACTCTCTCTTAAACTTGCTTCTAACTTCAAATTATCTCTTTTTAATTTAATAGATTGTTCATAAAATTCTTGAAAATCATTTTGAAGTTCACTCACATTAACCTCTTATTTATTTTCACTCTCTCTCTCTCTCTTCTCCACTCTCATAACCATAAAAAACAAGGAAATCATAAACTTTGACCTTGGAAGTGTCATGTGTTAAAATTTCATCAATAGAATAGTGCTCACTAACACTCATATGACTAGCCATAAAAGCCACAAAATTGGGCTCATTGGGGGAATCGGGTTCCTCTTCATTATCACTATCACTAAGGGTTGCGTTAAAAGAAATTGGTTGCTTACCCTCTCTCCTTAGTTTAGTGGGGCACTCTTTTGCCCTATCGCCATACCCTTCACAACCAAAACACCTATTTGACTCGTCCCTATTTAAATTTTCTTTAGAAGTTTTAGGGATCTTTTCGACTTTGTCATGCTTAGAATTTTCAAATTTCTTAAAATTATTTTTAAATTTATCTTTGTTAAATTTAAGAAATTTTCGAAATTTTCTAGCAAACAAGGCCATATCTTTCGAGTCACTCTCACTTTCACTCTCTACTACTTGTTTTTCCTCCTTTCGGGCTTTCAAAGTAACACCCTTTTCTATTTTCTTTTCAGTTTTAGAGGGAAACATATCTAGTTCATAGGTTTGTAAATCACCTATGAGCTCTTCTAATTTCGTAGAGGCTAAAGTTGGTAAATAATTTAAAACGCTCACTTTTGGAATAAATTTATCGGGTAGGGGCCTTAAAATTTTCTTTACTACTCGGTTGTCGGGTATTTTCTCTCCCAAATTAAAAAATGAATTAACTATATCGAAAAGTCTAGCATAAAATTCATTAAAAGTTTCTTTTTCATTCATTTGGATGGTTTCAAATTGAGTGGTGAGGTTTGAGTTTCGAAGCCTTAACGACACTAGTTCCTTCATGAGTGAGTTGTAAAATATACCAAGCTTCTTTAGCAGTTTCACACGTCATAATGCGATAGAATTCATCCGGTGTGACCTTACTAAACAAGGCATTTAAACCACAGAAATTGAAATTAGATAGTTTAAATTCGTTCTCACTCCATCTATCGGCGGGTTTTGGGACACTCTCATTATCTACCAAATGTGTAGGTGGGGACCATCCATTAATGACAGACAACTAAACCCTCTCGTCGATAGATTTTAGTGCCGATCTCATTCGCGCTTTCCAATACGCTTACTTAGAAACATCAAAAATAGGAAATTTTGAAAATGGGAAAAATTCCATTTTAGCCAAAAATATATAAAAGGATCTTAACAAAGTAATTTATCGTTTTGGCTTTAATACCAATTTGAAACCGCTAGCTTTTCTCAATCAATGCTCTGATACCACTTGTTGGAACACGAGGCCCCAATTTGAAAATCTTTACTACAAAAAGTAATTTCCTTTTTAAAGATGCGTAAGCAAGATGGTTCAATTAAACACACACAAACACCAAATTTTAATTTCTTTCAAATTAAATTAAACCAGGTGAAATTAAATTAGATAACAAATACTTTTTTCACTTAAACCAATTTAACCCAAGTCCTAGAAATTTGCCTAAGTCATATTTTCAAGATTACCAAATTAGGCCAAACCAATTTTAAAAAATTAAACGAAGACTTGAATTAAATTAACATTACCCAAAATAATTTTAGCACCAACTAAACAAGAGTAGTGATTTAAACCAATTTTATCTTTTAGCCCTAAGCATGAATATATGTGATATAGTAAGATAAAATAAACAACAAACCGCTACGCCGCGATGTACGAGGAAAAACCCAGAACGGGAAAAAACCTTGGACGACCCTAGTCTCAAATCCACTAAGTACGGAATTTACAATTACAAGAAAGATAACTTACAACACTCGACTCGACTCCTTCAACCCCTGACGCGTCTTCTTGTAACTACCTCTGCCTAGCGAATAATCATGGAGCTCCACCGTGGTCTCGGAATCCACCGATCGGACCTTTTCGATCACCGCCACCGAACAAGGAGCCTTTCTCCAAGTGAGTAAGTCAATCCAAATGGACTTCTTCTTTGTGGGATGTAGAAGCAAACCCAAACTTTTCTTCAAATCGGTAGATAAAATCCAGGTGCCAAACACTCCAAGCAATGATATATATATTGAAACTTGGAATAAACAATATGGGTGTAAAATTGTTTAAGGAATTTTTCTTGAAACAATGAACACTCAAAACATGAACTTTTTCATTTGAAGTTGAACTCTCTAAAACTCTCTCTAGGAGATGGAGGATAGTGAAAAAGTTACTTTCAAAAAGTTGGTTCCCGCACTAGATAAGTCTGTCAAAAGTTAGTGGGGGAAAAGTAGTGGGCTAGAGGTGAAAAACTGCCCGAAATAGCCAATTAAATTTCCAGCCTGAAATATCGTTCGAACGAAGTCTCATTCGAAAGACCCTTCTAACGAAGTTCCAGTGGCCATATAGGAAATCTCATTGCCAAACTCGTTCAAACGACATTCTCATTTGAACAAAATAACTCGTTCGAACGAAGTTCCAGAGGCAAGCCGTTGGCAAACCTCATTCGAACGAAATTCTCGTTCGAACGACAATTTCGAACGAAAATCCAGAAAGATTAAAAATTCAATTTTAGCCCAGAAACTTCATTTTAAAGTTTTAATGAAACCTTTTGAAAATAAACCTCAGTTTAAAATAAAACTACACCCAATACACATTATTTCAAGCTCCTATATATATACTAGGGTATACCCGTGCCTGAAGGCATGCTGATAATTTTGAAAATTATAAAGTCGTGTATGATGCAAATAATAAATATTTTATATGTTAGAAGTGTAAATTTTGAAAGTATAGATTTAAGTCATACAATTTATTTACAATGCATGTGTAAACAATTTAGAACATTTTGACAGGATTACCTTTGTTTATTTTACGGTTGGCTCTATTGAAAAAATTACAACAACAATAGTAATAGTCTATCTTGAACCTCATACAAAAATCATAATTAATCAATGTAACTCAACTTGTCGATATACAAAAATTGCATCAATAAATAAATAAAAGTTAGGGAGAGTTTCATTTGTTTATAGTAGTATCCATCCTACTTAAGAAATAAAAACACTCCTACATTACTAATACATCAAGCTGTTCCAGTTGATTTCGATAAATGGCTCATTTAACGGAAATAGATGGCTCATATATATGTACTACCAGAGTATTATGCCCATACCTGGAGGCACAACAAAAAAATTTCAAAATACATAATCGCAAAACGGTGAAAATTTATCAAAGTATGTAATCGCAAAACAATAAAAAAATTTCAAAGTGCATAATTGAGAGAGAAGTGCATAATTTCAAAAAATTTCAAAGATATCAAAATAATGAATGGCGCCTTCCTGAAAATCTCTATAGGCTGAATGACATAGCAAGTCTTTAGGATGGCTATCTTCTTTTTTCTTCAAATCTGAGCACCTACAGAATAAAAAAAATAAAGAAATCAATATAAGCATAAAAATCCATACATATAATTGAGAGAGAGAAAAAGATTATTCTTGGTTGTGGTTTCCAAGATAGAGAGAGAAGAGGGAGTGGGGTGATTTTGACGATTCAAAATGGGTTTTTCAAATTAAAGTAGAGTGGGTTTTTCAAATTAAAGTAGAGTGCTTTACATAAAGTAGAGTTGTTTACATAATTATTGAGTTTTGACAATACACAGTGCACGTTATTACATGGAAATTTTTTTGATGTGCTCAATGACATCAAGTTTCGATGTGCTCTAATCACATGATTTTTTAATAAGTCTTCGCTCACTTCATTTAATGGTTCATTATCTCATTTTCAAGTGATGTTCTTTTGCTTCATTTAATAGGGAATAAAATAGTTTACACCATTTATATATAAAAAAAAAGAATAACATTTTTATACTATAAGATTTTTTCTTTAATAATAATTTTTATATATAAAATATTACAAAAATGTTTAAATGTATTTAAAACTGTTTTTTAAATAAAAAACTTAAAAAATAATTTTCTACATAAACTATTAAAAATGTTTTAAATATGTACTATTTTTTAAAAAAGTTAAAAAACGTGTTTCGTTAAACTGTTTTTCATATATAAACATTTTTTATATATTAACAGTTTTTTTATAAATAAAAAATGTAAAAATATATTTTAAATGTTTCTTTAAACTGATTTTTTTTAAATTAAATGTCAATATATATTTCTAATATATAAAAAATAATTTTTTTAATGCTTTTTCGCCATTCAAAAAACTGTTTTTGTATAACAAAACCAAATGCAAAAAAAATAAAAAATGTTTAATATGTTAATATATTAACACATTTTTATTTATATAAACACATTTTTTACTGTTTAATGTTATTAACATTTTTTAATATGTTAGTTTATAAACACATTATATAGATTGTCTTGTAGATTTGATCTTAGCAGGTCTAAGTCCATATAGGTCTTAGATGTAGGCATGTGTTCCTCAAAAGGAAGATTTGTCCTAGCAGGTCATCGACCAAAACCAAGAGTTGTTGTTTTTTTGTATTATCACTCATCTCTTTATATTATATATAATTGCATACGTGCATGCCTAATAAATGAAATATTCATGCGTGTCCTGTTGTTTTAATATAATTAATATATACCATAGTTGTTGGCGTGTAAATCTCTTGGGCTGATTTGACCGCCCCTTGTTTTACACAAAAATCAACACACGGTTTGTTTTTTTCAAAGTTGGTTTGGTTTTTAACCGACGTCGTCCAGCCTTAGTCTTTAATCCACCATCTGTTTTAAGCCCACGGTTTTTAACAAAACCGAAAATGGTTTTGTTCACTTTTACCAAAACGACGCCTCTCCCTTATTTGTCCAACATTAAATTTTGTTTTGTGGATTATAGCTTAGCTGGCTCCCTTTATCAGTTAAACATTATCGCTTTACAGCAAAGTGGACACGGATAGTTGCCCATTTTTCTCTCTCACTTAACAAACAACATGGATAGTTGTCCTAGCTACTCATACCAAAACAGTTCAAAGCTACCAGGTACATTACCTACAAAAATTCACATTTTAAAATTTTAAAAGGAAATAAAAAAAATAAAAAAACATTTTAAAATTTTTATAATAAAGAAACTTTTAAAATTTTAGTAATAAAAGAAACGAAATCAATTTACCTTTAAAGAATAAACAAAAAGGAAAATAAAAAAAACATATCTTATAAGAATTTTTTTACTTTTAAATCATTTACTCCCTATGAAATTTAAAAAAAATCCAAACCCAAATCTCGAACCAAACCCAAAAATTCAATCTCCAAACCCAGATTTCCAAACCCATATCACATTTAGAACATTTACCTTTGAAAAGGCAAAGAAAAAAACATATATTAGAATGTCAAGAGCTTCATAAATTAAAAAAACTACACCTGGAAGTGCAGAGTAAAACCCCAATCTTTTTGCTGGCGGCTAAACCGACCGGAGCAGTCCGCGAGCTCCATCACATTGACGATGGTTTCGTACCAAATGAGGAGAAGAGATAAAATGGTTTCGTACCACCCCAAACAGTGACGATGGTTTCCATGACAGTGACGATGGTTTCGTACCACCCGCGCGCTCAATGAGTGAAGAGGACACCCAAAAAATTAAAAAGTCAGTAAGTGTAGGTGTGTTTGCCCATGCTTTGTAAACAAACAAAATGAAAAATTGAAATAAACCTGTAAGAGGGTAGGAGAGAAAAAATTGGAGAACATAAGGGTCCTGGTGCTTCTTCCCTCTTTAGAGGAATCCAAACCTATACCTGAACAGAAAAAAAGCATCACTGCGACATTAATATCTTAACAGATCTGAACAAAAGAAAGAAATGAAAGGAAGAGAGACATGGGTAAAGAGTGACATATGTGCAAGTGGTGTCAAGATGTTTTGAGACGTGTGCACATAAAATAGGCTCCTCAAATTAAAGTATCATTTCCCATCTTTCTCGAGCCACGCAAATGTACGGGACAGTCTTGCATTTTTCGTCCGCCATTAGTTACTGTAAGACAAAGAGCAAGATAAAGTAGAATAAACTCGCTGAAAATTTTTTAGCATGGGAAGCAGACCACATACAAAAGTGTGATCTAAAAAAAAGTGCAAAGCTTCTTCCATGCCTCCTTGAGTGGTTAACGACAAACATTCCTGAACCACATTACACAGATATATATAGATCTAAAAAAAATTAAACACAAATCGGAGAGTGTGAGGGAAATTTAATATCTCAAAAATTCAAGATCTAAAAATCAAACATAGAAATCCCAAATAATTACTCTACCTTTTATGGAGGCGGACATGGGAACATCTTTGAGGAAGGCCGAAGTGGATGGGGGTGGATAGCTATGGAGCTCGGAGGGGGAGGAAGGCCGAGGGGAAGAGTGGGAGAAATGGTGGTGAGGTTCTCAAAGAGAGAGAGGGGTTAGGTTAGAAACAAACAGATTTGCTGGGTTTCTAAGAGAGTAGAAATATTGAGTGTCTCGAGCCATGCGATCTATTAAGATTAGATTACGAACTTACCCTCAATTTTGAATTTTGATATAAAAGGAGAATAAATTGGAGTGTGTTAAAAGAGGGGGAAAACAAAAAATAAAGGGCAAAATACAAAGTGTAGGTAAAATTATAATGGATGACATCATACTTAAAGCTTATGACATACATAAGTTTTATACCTTATTATATATATATATATATATATTTAAAATGCATTTATACCTTAGGAGCAATGGAACCAATGATGATGACGTAGAAACGAGGCACAATAAACTAGATAATTAATGAAGCTTTATGAACTTGGACGCTACGTCTTCAACTAACACGTCATAGGTTTGAAAGGATAAACTTGAACACGTACCTATGACTCAAATGTTTTTATCCGGAATTGAGCCAAAACTACAAAGGAATCAATTGGAAATTTGTGTCCTTACAAAAACCTCGTGGCGGTGCTTTGAGAACCACATACTAGTTTTATGTTCCACTTTCTATGGAATAAAATACTTGTCTTGCTTGTGATTATAGAACAAAATGATCTTGTTATAGTTGATTTCATCATTGGTAGAGGTTAACCAAAGTGAATCCATCATCAAATTTAACACCATTCGAAATGTTGGCCCAATCACATTGAAAGATAGGCATTCAAAATTTGTGAAAGTCTAACAAAATTATATCCCGTATAATCCCATAATATGAAACACTAGCAAAAATGTGTGTGGTATCCCTTGCACTAGATCTAAAAATAGTCTCTGCCTTGAGAAAAACTCCACTATCTTGGGTGTACTTTTTAACTATTAATGTGTGAAATCGTTTGCCAATTATTATGTTTCTTGAATATGACATAGCATAATGTCGTGGCTCAATCTATAGCCACTTTAGGATTGTTGATACTTCAGTTGTGATTTCTTGGACCTTCATCTGTTTAAAAGATAATAAATATATGAATTTTTATATACATGACAAAATTAGACTCTTCCAATGAACAATGTAAAAATTGGTCTACCTTGTTCATAAACCACGAAGCGAATGTCTCAATATTTATTTTTTTGTAGCATAGTCTCATCTTGGGATTGGAATGCTTTAGCTCGCTCAAATGCATTCTAATATGAACGTAGAGGAATTTTAATAATGATATTAATGATAACATAAGTTATAAATATATATAACGATCATCATTTTATTCACTCTATATATGGCTCAACTTCTGAATTGTTAAACATCACGTAATGATGGGCAATTTTTAACAAGTCATCGGACAATGTTATTGGCTTCCCCTTAGAGATAGGTCGACCTCCCAGTATTGTCTCATCTTCGAACTCTTCATTTCAAGATTGTGGAACACCTATTTCTAATTTTTTTTTATACATGCTGGAAAACCTTACTCACTTATCAGCCAAATAATTTTATGTTATGCATTCTTCAGGTCGTGTACGGTTACTAACATAACCCTTGAGTACCTTTATAAACCTAATGACAAACCATAGCAAACGAATATGAATATAACATCTATTTACTACATATCTAACTTTTTAATAATACAAAAGTTAAATACATTCTAAATTCCTCTCAAATGGGTACAACCATCGAAATTGTACGGGCCCACATAATCGACCTTCTCGAGCTAAGTGAATTAGAAAGTGAACAATAATGTCAAAAAAAGAGGGAGGGAAGTACCTCTCCAACATGCATATAATCTCTACGATATCTTCCTCTAATTTTTCCATTCTCCTTTTATCGATCACTCTTTGACATAACTCATTAAAAAATGAAGATAAGCAAAAAAATCACTTGTCTTGGCCCCTTTGGTAGTATTCCCCGTATAGTAACTGACAACAATTGTTGCATTAAAACATGATAATCATGGGATTTCAATCACAATAATTTACATTCTTCCACTTAAACAGAATTACTAATGTTAGAGCTGTAACCATCAGGTAACTTCAAATCATATAGTCTTTGATAAAAAAAACTTTATTTTCTTTCTTTGAGAGTGTGTAAGATGCTATCGGTAAGTAAAATTTATTCCTTTTTGGTTAAAAGGATACAATTCCTTTCTAATGCCCAATTCTTGTAAATCTTTACGAGACTCAAGGCCATCTTCTTATTTTCCCTTTACATCTAACAATGTGGAAATGAGGCTATCACTTATATTCTTCTCGATGTACATCACGTCCAAATTGTGACGTAAATCTAATGCCTAGAGAAAAAAATGAGGGAGGATTAATATGAAAAATAAATGTCCTAAAACTTTCAATTGAATTTCATTAAATTAGTGTCTTAGATTATGAGTTAAAATATACGTATATGCCAATGCGGTAAATAAAAAAATATTGACTTATTTTTCAAGAACACTTTCTTCCTCTTACACTTCTTACCTTTACCGAAATCATTTTCAACACCCTTCATAGAATCTAAAATTTCCTCTGTATTCAATGGTTTTGGTGGCCTCCTCAATTCTTAAAATTCGTCAAACCAACTCTTTTTGGTAACCCTCCATGGATGGTTCATTGGAAGAAAACGTCTATGGCCCATATACACCGATTTCACACTCTTTGATAATGGTAGTGAGGATGTGTTAGGACAACAAACTGGACATGAAAATTCCCCTTTTGTGGTACATCCGACAAAATTACCATATGCGGTAAAGTCATTTATTATCCACATTAAAATAGCTTTCAAATTAAAAGTAGATTGGTCAGATGCATCGTACATCTCCACCCCATTATTCCACAACTCAATTAAATCATCTATAAGCGGTTGTAGATATACATCTATGTCATTTCCCGGTTTCTTTGGCCCCGGTTTAAGAAAAGTCAACATCAAATTTTCCTGCAACACGCAT